>JARLTB010000114.1:11230000-11557500 GCA_030141615.1 Unio pictorum | reverse complement strand
TATTGAGTTTTTAACCGATATCGATGAAGCACCTAGTATTGTTGATATTGATGGAAGAAATAACAGTTTAATCGTATATGAAGTTGTCACGTTAGACAATCAAAATAATCCAGCAAGAATATTTTCCAGAGGTAGGCATACAAATACCGATGTGATATATATCACTCAACGATACACTCAAATACCAAAAGTAATCAGGGATAACTGCAATAGTCTTGCTGTATTTAATGGAGTTGACACACAAACGCTACGAAATATTTGGCAAACTTGGTGCGGCGGTGATATGAAATTTAATCTCTTTAGAAATTTCTTTAGTCACGCTCATTCAATCCCACATGGATTTTTAACGATACATTTGCACGACCCGACTTGATCAAATATTCGGTTGAAACAATTCGTCTTCAAAACGTAATCAACGTCGCGTCTGTCTGGAGACAGAATCTCTATAGCGTCACAAACCGAAACCATTGATCTTTTCTTGTCTACTTGAATTAGTTTCGGTCGAAAATATAGGTTTGGTTTGCTTGAAATAGTTTTAGTCTGTCCACCCTCTTTGCTGCTCACTGTCATATAGTCAACTACTGCGACGCCGCTGTCGCCTTGACGTAGAGAGGAGGAATCAGCGGCATGGGCAACAAAGGATTATCCATATCACCCTGCCTAGGTTGTTGCCCTGGAGAGGACACACAGCTTCAATACAACTCTGGAAGGAGCAGTTTAACGGTTGTAGGTCACCGCTCGATTGGCATTGAGTCAGACGCCAGAGGAAGCTTTCGACTGTGTGAGAGATCAACATGTCTCACTGGACAGCTACGGCTTGGTATACCCCGGGCAGTTAGGCCCCTTCCCACCACAGTTCGTCTGCCTTACTGGGCGCTTAGGGCTTAAGGTACGCGAGTAATTGACAAAGCGGACTGCAATTACTGCACCAAAACATAACAAAAGAACCCATCATGTAAGCCTCCAATCATCAAGTCAGGCACCTGTAATATGCGTATTATGCTTATTGGAGTATCAGATGATCGCCACGTAAGGGAATCGAGCTTGATAGTACTGGGGGTCATCATCTCTCTTGATCTTCCTGGTTCGGCTAGTTTGGCATATGAAAGATGAATGAGAACAGGCAGCGACTCCTAGAGATGAACTCGTAACACGACCTGAGCATCACCAATTTATTCTTTCAAACAAGTCCAGAACATAGTGTCTTGGAAGCGTCCCCGGTTCAAACACTTGCACCAACTGGACGTCAACGTTACGAGACGGTGAGACAAAAATGGTGTACTTAATACCTGTACCTTCCACGTCTGCGACACTGACTACTCATTTGTTTGCTGTAAAATGAATGTCCATCGCGAATGTTTTATACCAAAATCTCTCATTTTAAATTGTATCAATGGTCGTACTAAAATATATAGCATTGGTGATTAAACCTGTCAAACCGCCATATCAGAAAGAAAATGTTTCACTCTATGTCGCTTGTATAAACTCCGATTCCTTGCCATGTTATTACTGCAATGTTATAAAACAGGTGCGCACATTTGTAACCTCGTAGTCTCACTAAACACGCTATACTCATCGGATAGCATATATATATATATATATATATATATATATATATATATATATATATATATATATATATATATATATATATATATATATATATATTGTATATATATATATTCATGTATGTATGTATGTATGTATGTATGTATGTATGTGCTCGTACTCTTTGTGTTGATCTATTTCCTGATAAATATTTGGAACATATTTATTTTTTCTTTGAAAATTCATCGTTTTCCGTTGACATTTTTCTTATGTAAAACTACAATAATAATGTTATTTATTGACAGAATTAATGGCAGTTACTTTACGTTATTGGTGATTTCTTGTTTACTTATTATGTATTGAAAAACTGCGAAGAAATCATTGATTTACGAGCTAGAGCGCAGCAAATAACTTGTTTCATGACTCGTTTGAACTTATCGCAATCTAGTATTTCTTTCCAAATTGTCATTGAAATATAATGTAAATAAATGAGAACTGTCCATTCCATAAGATAGTTTTACAACAGATTAGATGATTTCATTGCAAAATGCGTCATACTATTTGCCTGCTTGGCATGCTGTTAAACTAATAACGACTAATTTCAAATCGAAATACCACATTGATGTTTGCTGCAAACTTGTTACATTCACATTTAACGCATTTCCTATTTAATTTTAACAATTAGTTTCTTATATAAAAAATTCACGTGTTCTCCGACCTCACTAACGTTCCTGATCAGCCTGTACTTTACATGATTTCTCAAGTTCATTAATTAGTGCATGTACCTTATAAAGATGTTATACAGGAGCCATACTAACTGTCTAGTCAGTTGCAATGTAAAACATCGCATGGTTGTATAGTTATGCCATGTTTATTTGTATTGAAAATGTATTGTCTTCAAAAATCTATCATACGATCCTTCATGACAACAATTGCAGTTGATGATGAAGAATTTGAATTATAGTGCTGTATCGCCCACTAGGGGCATGTAGCATCGTTTTAAGTTTCCAGCAAATATGGATATTTAATATCTCCTGGGGGAGAGGAATGGTGCCGCTTCTCTCAGGCATGTATGCACTCAATGATTACAATTTAGTTTGGTCGTCAGGTCGCGGTTGCTATTAAGTAACCATCGACCTGAATGGAGGACTCTGGGTTGGTGGGAATAGACCCAACACACACCCAACCCTAACAATCTATTACAATCTGGTCCATTTATTAGTAATGGACAGGAAAATACCAATAATGTGTGAGCCACCTATGTAATTAAATCAAATCAATAAATTCGTAATATATTTATACCTATCTTAACTTTCCAATATTTCTAGTACAAAGTGTACATGTATTAAGTCCCTAACAGGATTGAATACTAAGATGTTTATGCGAAATAAATAAGTATAGTCACTGTTTGGTAAAAATAGCTTGTTAATTTCGACGGTGTGCAAAATAAAAATGATCAAGTCAGGTTTCGTGATATAGATTGTTCGAAAAGGGCTATCTTACCAGATGTTGACCCTGTTATCCAGGCAATGAAAGCAATCGGATTATTTTCTATGTTGCTTTTTCTTGTCTGTTTGAGTAGCCTCTAATGTCAGGCTGCCATCTTGTTCTCATGGTGTCCCAGCATATGGTTGTTCCCTCGGACCAACCATCATTTTCCTTTGTCCCGGGTTATTTTTAGTTGTTTCTCGTCTGATGTTTTTTCCGGTTTTGGTCCAGCGGTGATGTCCATTTATCCAAATCCCCCCCCCCCCATAAATTGGATGAACTCTGTGCTGTTTTGAGTTAATATAATTTACAGCCCCATATGCCCCTGCCCTTATAGTTGATTTGAGGATCTATATGCCTAAAGTTAGATAAAATTTAAGTGCAGCCTTGTTCTGCAGTGGCTTGGTAGTATTGCGCTTTTAGACTACCCCATACTGACTAAATTGGGAGAATACTATCAGGACAGAATTTTATGATAGTATAATATCAGACCATCTACTTCTATTTAATGTTTGGCCTTCTGACTTTAGAACTTGATATGTATTTGGTAATTACTATTTACTGTCAATGAGGCTATATTGAGAGGAAAGTTAGAGCAGGTAATATTAGTGAGGGTAGGTTCCTATACGTATTTTATGATGCTGTATTTTTAATTTTAAAACTTATTTGTTATTATTTGTTTTTTTTCATTTGTTGTTTCTAACATGGTGTTTTCTATTCCCTAATTGTCTTTATTATATATTCGTTGTGGTTTGTGTACACTTATTACTTTATCTTCCATCTAATTTGCTGACATGTTATTATTTCCATAGTGATTTGATTACTCAGAGGGCTTTGTGTAATTTTTCCAGGGTCTCTAGTTTATTTCTAGTGTTACTCGCGTCTTTATTTCTCGGTTTGGTTGCTTAGTGTATGCGCCTTAGTGATCTCATGCCCATCGTAGTGTATGTGGGTTCCAAGGACGGTTACGATCTACCTGCTCATTCCTGGTGGTGCTCAAATTCCTTAAAGAGGCTTTCAATTTTTATGTTTACTTTTGGTGTGAGCTAGTACTAGGTTTCTTACTAATCATTTTCTCTTTCTTTTCTCGCTATTATATTCTTTATTTTCCCATTTTCTAATTTTTTTCTAGTAGCCTTATTGTTTTAAAAAATTGAATTATAATTCATTGAATCATTTCTGGGTATGCATATTGGGGGGCTGTGATTTGTTGTTCGGATCTGAATTTATTCCGTTCCTTCTTGGTTATTCTACAGTAATTAACTATGTGGAGTAAATCCTCTGGGATGTTACAATTGTAGCAATTTATGTTTGGTGGGAAGGCTGCTATGTATTTTCCAAAGATGTTTGCCAGTTTAGTTTTCCCTAAAATAATTCGATTAATTAGAGTTTGTTCATAGCCTGTGCACCTAGGTGGTTTCCTATTTCTATCGACTTCCTTGATGGTATTACATAATTTTCTCACTTTTTGATTTTGATTCCAATCTGTTTGCCATCTATTGATGACGCTGTATAGTTCATGTTGACTATATTCGAGTGGCATGTAATTTGGTTTATTTAGTGTTTCTTTAGCTATCTGGTCTACTAAGTCATTTCCTTGGATATTGATGTGGGATGGAATCCACAAGTATTATATGCTTAATTTGTTTATATTTATTTGTTTCATTATTGCGTTGGCATGGTTTAGGAAATTCTCTCTTGATTTAGTGGTGTTATTTTGGGTTGAGGTTTTAACACAAAGCGAATCACTTATTATAACTGTCTTGTTTAGTTTGTTTTTCCCAATCCATTTTAGTGCTTCTAAGATGGCCCAAAGTTCAGCTGTATATATGGAGCAATAGTCAGGTAGACGCCACCCAATTTGTATAATTGCAGTAATAGCCTTGTAACTCTAAAAATAACTCGTATATAAATTACACACGTAATATGATCCAAATGACTCGGTGATCAGACTTTTTTGGGTGAAAAAAATATGGGCTCCTAAGTACAATGTCTCTAATGATATAAACTAACACGAAAAATGAAGTTGTTATATTCAAAGGTTTATTACCAAGTTATTAGTACTATCTAATATCATCCATATATTGTATTCTGATTTCGGTCTCTGATAAAAGAGGCTTTAACACATGGATCATGTCAATGCATTAATGACATGTTATATTTCCTTTCAGTGGCAGGTAAGTGTTTACATTCACGACGAACATGCCAATTGAACTACGTAAGTAAATGTACCAAATCAATTCTTGTGGTCTACTTAGATCCGAACATAATGGTGAAGTTTTATCTGGGCATCCGACTCCATTTGTCTGGAACATATTATTGCAGATGGGGTGAATTGTGTACTATCCCAATATGTTCACATGAGCTAAGTTGACAATACGTTTAATATGTGTTAATCGGAACAGTTTAACAACATTAGTATCTCAATCGTTGCATCCTATATAAAATACAAAAGTAAAGCGTGGTAGGAACTAAAGTCAGTGTTTACTGCAATTTTAGTTTGAAATGTTATTGATATGTAATTATTTACCATGACAATTGCTTTCTTGCAAACGCAATTGTCTTTGGCTCCGTTGACTAACGTGTACCTAGTACCTTTACCAGTCGATTGATCTATAATGCATGTCGCACTGAAATACACGAAAAACTCGTTCTGTTATATGTTGTTTGCTTCGGTATTATATGACGGGTCTATATTATGTCATTGTTCCTTTAGCTAAATGTTAGCATTATTTCCTTTTCATTTAGAGTGGATACTTTATTCAATGTAAATAATTGTTTATCGCCATTTATTAGAGTAAATTATTCACATTTTGTTTTACATTAGCTACATGGGTAAACCTCAGGTTCTAGATCAAAGGGTTGCAGGTTCGATACGTTCTCAAGGCATCTCAAGACTGCTTCATTTATGTGTCTTTCGGAATTACAATTAACTCTCATTTACCCGGCTTGATGTTACGTATCAAATATGGATTTAATAAATTCATTGCTTAACATTGTAAAATAAGGCGTAATTGAGACTCTTGTTTCTGTCATTTTCCTATAATATGAACCAGGTGGCTACACGGCATTTAGGAAATTTGTGTACATTGAAAAATCCACGAATAATTGCTTTATTTCTTATGACACTGAAGCGTGTTATATCTGTATCAAACGCTTTGTCAAAGGCAAACACGACAACATCGACAGAACCATTACCACATTTAGTAGAACGTTCTCTATGCAAATGACTACTTCGGTAACAGAAGTTGCAATGAAACGAAACAGGCTTTATCTTAAACTGGTATAATGTCAAAAATATTCCTTATTGCAGTGAAAGAAGTATCAACAATATTCCTAAATTCTAGTTCCAGTTTAACATGGCTTACTTGACCCAACCGTGTTTAAGATTACTTAATGTATACAGTTTTAAGTTGGAAAATCTATCATCATGACATAATTTTATTCAATCTTATGATCACAAAGTTAACCATCTGATATCCCGATATTACATTTACTTTTTTGACAACTGAAATTATTTCATCCCAGGTTCCGAAAACCTTTTATTAAGGCCTATCGTGTGTTCTATTATAGAATTCATCAATTTAACATGGAAGTATGGGCACAATGCATGATAATCATTATCATAATAGTTTGTGCTGTACCGCAAACTAGAATTGTTTGTAGTTGCTCTTCAAGGCACAGTGGTAGTTCAATGAGTCAGTATGGAAATAATTGCATACCAAACCTGTAGCTAACTCACATCGTTATGGATAGAAACCAAGCTGTTTCAACAGGTTCCTCCGCCCTTAAGGTCAGCAGCTAGCTGTATTTGATTGTCAGTGGCTCGATCAGATACAAGTCACTGGTCGTTTTACAAGGAAGTGTGTATCTTCCACATGCACCTTGGCAATAACAACACTTGGAATCCTTATTAAACGTGCTGGAGAAAGACGGACATACGCGTTTCTCGCACTTCATAACCGGACGTTTAGGGCAGATGTGGCATGCTAACCTGGGATGGTCGCCCATACAGCAGAAGGTAAACTCTGATTTCAAACCTTCGCCGCCTTGCGCCTAAACTCTCAATGGAAACGGTAAGGGAGTAAACCGTAGCAGAAAGTCCGGAGACGGAGTTCCTAAGGTTCCCTGGCATTGTTTGCTGTTGCCTTCACGTAGAGAGGGGACATCAGCTGGGCAACAAAGGATTCTCTATATCTCAATGCTTATGTTGTTGCCCTGGATACGACATACAAGCTTTGCTTCACAGCTTCAATACAATACTGTAATGAGCAGTTTACTGGCTATAGGTCATCGCTCGATTGGCATCGAGTCAGACGCCAGAGGTTGATTTCGACTGTGTGAGAGATCAATATGTCTCACTGGACAGCTACGGCTGGGTAGTCCCCAGACAGTAAGGACCCACCCCACTATATTTCGTCTACCTCACTGGGCGCGTAGGGCTTAAGGTACGCGAGTAACTGACAAAGCGGACTGCAGCTACTGCACCGAAACATAGCAAACGAAAACCAACATGTAATCCTCCAATAAGCAAGCCATGTACCTGGAATATGCGAACCATGCTTAATGGCGTCTCAGATGTTCGCCACGTAAGGGAATTGAACTTGATATTACTGGGAGTCTTCCACGCATGGGTTGGTGATGACCATAACTCTTGACCTTCCTGTTTCGAATAGGTTTGCATTTGAAAGATGAATGAGAACAGGCAGCGATTCCGAGAGATGTGCTCGTAACACGACCTTAGCATCACCAATTCATTCTTTCAGACAAATCCAGAGCATAAAGTGTCTAGGAGGCATCCCCGGTCTAAATACTGACACCAGCTGGACTTCAACATTACGAGATAGTCATACATGAAGGGTGTGCTTATTACCTATACCTTTCACATCGCTGTCTGCGAAACTGACTACTCAATTGTTTGCTGTAAAATGAATCTTCAGTCAACGAAGATACACAATTCTAGGCAGGAGGTAAAACCATGCGCTAACGTGAGCAAGACGTCATATCCATACAAGGCTGAGGAATTCACTCCTGCTCCCTCCAAGAAGTGTTATTGAGAACCTCCCAACGACAGTGCCAAAGAGAGATGGGATCACACCGAAGAGACTGTGTACAGCATAGCCAGACGGAGTTTGGGTGTGAATCAAAGATCAACGACTGGTTCGAGGCTAAATCCACCGCAGTCATACTAGTCACAGAAGAGTTTCGCAGTGCTCAACTGGAATTAAAACAATCCCTTTGCCAGAGGATTCTTCTGGTATACCTGTCTACCAGAAGCGAAATGCAGAGGTTAGCATGCCAGTGGATATATTGATAGTCATCGGAACTATTTGCTACGAGTGAGGTACATGTTATTCATATTAACAGCAATTTGTCATGACGAGTACTCACTACTAATATCTGATTTACTTAGTACAATATAAATGGATGAACGTTTATATCTTACTTTGTATTAGTTGTATGTATCTACTGTTATTATCGATTGGGCAGCATATACAGAAACATACAAAGCGAACGAAAATTTGCATGCGGCAGGTGCAAGGCATGTAAATCTAATATTTATAGTTCTAATACAGATTTATGTGTTTTAATTCATTTTATTCTTTGTGCGCTTCTGTTTTTTTTATATAACCATTACGCATGGTTTACTTTACACATAATATCTTCTACAAGTATTAATAAGTCCTAAAACGTCTAGGAAAATGTTTGCTTCGTATCGTGTCAGTGCAAAACAGGGGAAAATAAACTTGCTTAATATGTCGAATTTTAGTGTTTTATCATGTACACAAATGCGTGCACATTAGCGACAAACAATACATACAACGAGAGAATGATGTTTGATATTAATTTATTTATTTGCTTCTTTATGGCGTTGAATAATGTGAGAATCGTCGGCTCATGTTTGTTACATAAAACAATCAAAATAACTCTTCTAATTCTGATTATAAAGTAGTTGTTTATGTTACACTTCACTCGATTTATACTTCGCGACTTCATGTTTATCGCGCCATAACAACCTAGTTTTTGGAAAATTCTACACCGTCGTAATCGGCTAGATAACTGACGCAAAAATAAATAATCTTGACCAGAATAATACTGATTTACCTTTAATACATATTTTAGACAGCTAGTATTAATTTCTAAAATTCTTTCAAAATTTGTGTTTAGTATGAAGTCAGTAAGACACTCACTTTTCACTCAGTAGATAGACATAATCAAACAAATATGATTATACAACTTGTGTATGCCACAAGTAAACTCCACAAGAAGACCACGGTGCTTTTGAAATATACAAGTATAACCCTTTTGATACATCGTCAAATATTATATGAAAAATGTTTGACGCTGATATTAAACCAAACTATTCAAGTTTATCACGGGTTTCAATTTGTAGTGTAATAGGAACATTTTCATTGACATACCATATTTTACATTTCGAACGCTCAGTATTCTTCCATCATGCATATTAATATTCCTCGTGTCTTTAAATACATGGCTCAAAACATAGACGAAATCAACAAATATTGAGTGAAGGTGGAAAGCAGACTTGCGGTGTCTATTTTTATAGCTCTCATCCGTTTTCGTTATTAGCACATACAAAATGTCATATTGGTTATTGCATGGTTTGATTCCCCATAAACGGGCTTTGAGATAACCTTTGCCTATACAACTTTTTCTTGGATTAATATTGACCTTAAAAAAAAACAGTATGTGTTGAGAAATTATATCCGTTTCTTACAGAGATTTGTTCATAAAATGTATTTGAGATTTAATTAAAGGAACATGTAGTATTGTTTGAAAGCGTGACCAAAGATATGTATAAATCAGATAATTGGGGAGTTGGATCAGTTGTAGCATGTAGGCACAATCATATAGACTGGAATCCAAGCAACTCATCAGCAGTAGTAGATGCAATAACTAAATCGAAAAGTCAACCAGACATCGAGAATAACGAGCTATATAAAACGTAATATAATCTTTTACCTGGAAAATAATGTTATCCTAAATTGTATGCAAATATAATAAGCTCACAAACAAAACAAAATGCAATTTCGAATAAGTAGAGATAAATGGAGAGCTAATCGAAATATCTTAAATTCATTTCTTCATACAATGCGTACGTCCTGGTATGCTGTATATTTATATCGATATAGCGGTATATCGTGTTTACAAAATGGCATCTGCTATTGTAAAGAAGACATATTAGTCAAAGGTAATGCATGTACCAACCACAGCTAACTACACAACCAGTCTGAGAACAATTATGGAATAACTCACGTTATAGTTCGTATTTATTTAAATATATAAGGTATTGAAGAAAATAATAAATACTGTGACAGAGGCAGATTTTGTTGCACCATATAATTACTTGTGTATCGTAAAATGTTCTTGATACTGATTATTGTTACATAGAATATCAGTATTTCTGCCCATTAAAAGTATAATTTTTTAATAATGATTGCATATAGTGTTGCAATTTAGGAAGATTACAGTAAAGATGCTTTTGACAAGGGGTTAGTACATAGAATATCAAACTTGCATAATATTAGTTACAATATTTTTGACACAGAATAATATAATAAACATTAAGGTCCTATTATGTTACTTAACGAAGATTATTTACTTCTGCAGATAATACAGTTTCATTTACCATGTAAAAACAAATTGCATGATCACAGATCAATACATTCAACTATTATTCTTTAAAATCCAGACCAATATATAATTGTGCTTTCTTATGCAATGTTTTTTTACTACACGTTTCATTTACTGCAGAATAATCGCATTTTAAAACTCCAACGTTTAAGCATGGAATAATATTCACTCATCATATTATGTGCGATATCCGCAATAAATACAAAGAGGAAAATCACGCAAAATTCATGATGGATCAGAGCATCATGTAACAACAACTGTGTCATGTGGTAGTAGAATGGAAGAGGAAAAACAAACACGAAATACATTAACGACGACTCAGGATACATAACCAGTCTGTTAAAAATAATTGAATATGTGAGGGCCTTGGTTCCATTACATATATAGCGTGTACATAATGTATCACCGGAGATAGAACTAACATTTGCTTAGGTAACACAATACTTATATGGGACTACTTTTATATTATTTAAAATATCAAAACAACAAACTTATGTACTCTAGAAGGGACACATAAGACTTGATATAATTTAATTATCAAGGTGAAATATTGTCACAAAGATTAAAGGACGATATAGTTAAATGTTTACCTCGTTCAACTTGCGAGGTTTTCTAAAAGTCTTTGCAGCAATCATGAACTGCCCATGAATAGAACCAGAAACTTCAAAACGGTTTTTGTTAGATTGACCAAAATACTGTTACTAGAAACTGTGCAATATCATCATTGTACAAGAAACCATTATGTATCGCTTCTTTTTTATGGCAGATATAACGATTATATTGTCGACTAAATCAAGAATTTACATATATGAGTAGTAATATGGGGCACTATAGGGTCTATGGAAAACCCAGTCAAAAACAGCTTGGGGCACTATAGGGTCAAGATTTATGGGGTCAATGGAAAACCCAGTCAAAAAGAGCTTGGGGCACTATAGGGTCAAGATTTATGGGGTCAATGGAAAACCCAGTCAAAAACAGCTTGGGGCACTATAGGGTCAAGATTTATGGGGTCAATGGAAAACCCAGTCAAAAACAGCTTGGGGCACTATAGGGTCAAGATTTATGGGGTCAATGGAAAATCCAGTCAAAAACAGCTTGGGGCACTATGGGGTCAAAACAGCTTGGGGCACTATAGGGTCAAGGGAAATTGAACAGGGTGGGCCTATATAGCGTCAAGGGAAATTGAACAGGGTGGGCCTATATAGCGTCAAGGGAAATGGAACAGGGTGGGCCTATATAGGGACAAGGGAAAAAATGGCGGCAAAGAAAGCTACTATCTTTTCGAGACCTATGAGTGGCCCTGAAAAGGGCCTTTGGATACTTCTTCTTTTATTTTCTGCCGTTGTTCCACCACCTTTTAATTTTACCAATGATTCCCGTTTTCTTCTTCTTTTCGTCCTCGGGAATCCAGTCAGGATGTCCCATAGCTCGAAACATTTCCGGAACTCTCATCCATCTTAGATTGAGTAGATCAAAGTCCTCTTTCTTCTTTTTGTTCTTTTTTTCCTTTCTCTCCTTAGACCAGTTTTCTTTAATCTGGATCACCTGTTCTTCCATCACCATTCTCATCATTGCTTCTGCTTTCTTTAGCCTGTCTAGACCCCACTGCACATATTCCCACTCTATCAGATGTAATGTTTCTTCTAGAAAGCACCTGACTTTGATGACATGATCAAGTGCCTGCTTCAAATCCCCTATTCTTATATATTTTCTTTTAATACGTCTTCTTAATTTCTGGTCTTCCTCCTCTATCATACCTTCTAATAGATCTCTTGCTAATTTCAGTTGGCTTACAAAGCCATGGTTACTTTGAAATTCTTCCTCAAGTCTTTCCACTTCATATTCTGCATCAAGGATCCCAAACCAGCTTTCTCGGAGTTGGATAAACAATTCAAAATTCATCTTGATGTGTTCAAAATTGAATGGCTCCAAGTCAATCAATCAATATTATGGGTTTTAAGTGGTTCGTCCCGAGGGCTCTTACCACTGTTTTATCCGTCAAAAGACGGTTATTTACTTTATCCTGAGGGTGGGAATGGAGCCGCCACCCTGCAGGCATTTATGTGTTCATGGAACACTATTTACTTGGGCCGTCACATCGGAGTAGCTATTGAGCTACTACTGTGTGATTGTAGGGCCACATATATGAGTGGGAATAGTTCCAGCACACACTCATATTAATTCATTCTGTTTCTGTCTGGTTGTTTTAGGACGTGCTAAGCACGTGTAGTTGCTGCGGCAGGTTTTGCGGGCGAGGCGAAGTGCCTGGCAAGGGCTGCTTCTTTGGACGTACCCTATCCCTATTTATATACTCTGTGCTGTTTTTGAGTGTACAACGTTTATGTAACAGTGTTTTATAATGTTGGGTGCTCGATGTGTATTTTTGTGTAGTTGTTTTCCTAATATTTTGTTATGTGCAACCTTGTGTTGCTGGGCCTGATGATCTGGGCTTTGACCACCTTATATGTTCTATTTGGGGTTCTAATTAGGCCATATTTCTTAGGTTATTTAGTTAGCTTTGCAGCCTTGTGCTGCTGGCCCTGATAGTCTTGGGTTTTTGACTACCTTATATGTTCTAATTTTGCGGGACCTAAATTACGTTCTTCCTTTTTCTATTTGATGTGCGACCTTGTGTCGCCGGACCTGATAGTCTTTGGAGTTTTAGACTACCTTATATGTTCTTGATTTGGGGTCTCTATCATATTTCTCTACCTGGTTAAGTTGCTCCGTTCTCGGTGCATCTGTTGGTTCTAATTAAGCTTTTTGTGTGGTTGATACTTATGTTTTTAACACTGTACACTTGGTTGTACTCCTAATGAGAAGGTATCTAAGGAAAGTGTCTAAAGAGGAAAGAAGAGAGAGTAGAGTGTTGACCTACATCCTTACTGCCTATGATGTTTGTTTTTTGGTGTCATCTTGTTATTTCTTGAGGTGTTATTTATTGGGTAATTTGATTATGTTTTTATGACTTGTTTGTGTTATAGCTCTTGATTTCCCTTTTTGTTTTATTGGGACCCTATTTCCATATTTGTTTTGGCCCCTTGGTTTAGTTCAGGTGTGTGGTTCGGTTGTTAGGTAGTAGCAATGGGTCCCTGCGGGAAATGTCCCGGGCCGTTAAGCGACACGTCAAGGATTGTCCATTTCTACACCCAGTCGCCTCCCCACGACCGGTCCGTGAGGCGCGGCGGCCAGGCAACAACAAGGGACCTCTGCCGGAAGTATCCGGGGCCGTTAAGCGACACGTCAAAGGTATTCCTTGTTGAACCCAGTTTCCACACCCCGGTCCTGGCCGTTTCTTGTTTTCCTGTCCTAAAGGGGCTTATTAATGTTTTATATGTAAGCATTAGGGTCCTGTTTTGTTGTTTGTTGGGTTTAGGATTTTAATGGATAATTTATATATTCCCTATTTTTCCTATGTTTAGTAGAAATTCCAACATATTCTTGTGTGTCATTAAAATGTTGGGATTGGTATTTTGTATAATTTCTGGGTATGTATATGGGGCTTTTATATTCTGCTGTTGTGATCTAAATTTGTCCCTTTCTTGTTTGGTTTTACTGCAATTGTTGAAGATATGATGTAGATCTTCCGGGGTATTGCAATGGTAGCAGTTTATATTATGAGGAAAGGGTCCTATATATTTTCCCATGCTGTTGGCCAGCTTGTTTTTTCCTAAAGTTATCCTATTGATGATTGTCTGCTCTTTAGGTGAGCCCTTGGGCGGTTTTTTGTGCCTGTTGACTTCCTTAACAGTAGTGTACAACACTCTCCCTTTTGTACTATTGTCCCAATCATGTTGCCATTTTATATCTATTTGGGTGTTTATTATACTGTAGAGTTCGGTTGTGCTATAGTGCAGTGGCTCGAAATTCGGTTCGTGTAGTTTTTCCTTAGCCAGTTTGTCGGCCATTTCGTTACCCTTAATTTCAATGTGGGATGGTATCCACATGAACTCTACAATAGTATTTCCGGTATTTAGTAGTTTTAGTTTGGCGTTTATTTGATTGAGAAAGTCTTCCCTGCATTTGGTGGTATTTGTTTGAATTGAAGATAGGACGCTAAGCGAGTCACTAATAATTACTGTCTTATTAGGTTTGAATTCTTCAATCCATTGTAATGATTTGAGGATGGACCAGAATTCAGCTGTGTAAATAGAGCAGTAGTCTGGGAGACGTCTGCCTATTTGTATGTTGAGCTCTGGTATGACCATTGCAGCAGCTGTTCTGTATGGGTTAGTAATTTTAGATCCATCCGTATATATTTTGGTGTATTGTTGGTATTGAGTATTTATAATGTTTAAGGCTTCTATTTTTAGAGTTTGTTCTTGATTTTGTTTACTGCCTTTTTCTGTGAGGGAGGTGTTGACTTTAGATTGTACGTTGTTCCAAGGTTCGTGTTCGTACACTACGTTATTGTTTAGAGGAGTTAGTTCTACTGGTATTATTGTCTTTAAGAGATGATATTGTTTTCCCATAGGTAGTTTTTGTTTCAAGCTTTTCCTGATTGGGATGTTGGTTTTATTTATAGCCAGGAGGGTGGGGTGTGTGGCGGGGTGGGTGGACAGCCGCGCTACATATTTTAGAAGGAGCTCTTGCCGTCTCAAGTGGAGGGGCAGCTCTCCCGTTAAGACATGCAGCTCGGCTGTCGATGTTGTTTTTAGAGCTCCGGTACACTTTAATAGTGCTGCTCTTTGTATTTGATCTAATTTTTTGAGTTGTGTTTTGGGGGCCGATGAGTAGACTTGGCAGCCATAATCTAGTTTAGATCTTACCAGAGCTCTATATAATTTTAGGGATGTTTCTTGGTCTGCACCCCAATGTGTGCCTTTAAGGCTCGTTATCAGATTTAGATCCCGACTACATCTATTAACTAAGTCCTCTATATGGTATGCCCATGTGAGATGTTGGTCATAGTACATACCCAGAAATTTTGCTACTTTAACAAATTTTATTTCTTGATCCTGTATTGTTAATTTAGGGTATTTTATGTTTCGTCTATATGGGGTGAACAGTACGGCTACCGTTTTTTGGTGCGATAGTTTGAATCCCCATTGATTAGCCCAGTTTCCAATATTGTTTAGGCTGGTTTGAAGTTCAGAGATGTTTTTGTGGTTGGAGGGGTTTCCTGCTCTCCATAGGCCACCATCGTCAGCAAATTGTGACAATTCAACTTTGGTAGTTGCCAAATTTTTATCTAAGTCATTTATCATTATGTTAAAGAGGGTGGGGCTGAGTACACTGCCTTGTGGAGTTCCATTTTCAAGTGAGTGTTTCTCAGAGTAAGTTGCCCCTACCCTAGTTGTAATTGTGCGGTTTGCTAAGAAATCTTGAATAAAGTTAAACATTCGTCCAGTAATGCCATAATTATTTAATTTGGCTATAAGGCCCTTGGTCCATACTAGATCGAATGCTTTCTCGAGATCGAGAAAAACCGCAATGAGGTTTCTGCTCTGTTTTTGTTGTGAGTTAAATGCTAGTTTAATAGCAGTTTCAAGTCTTACAAGTTGGTCTGTGGTGGAGCGCTTGTTTCTGAATCCACATTGATTTTCTGAGATGAGGTTATTTTTAGTAAGGTGTGACTTGATTCTGTTGTTGATGATAGTTTCCATGATTTTACAGATGTTATTGGTTAGTGATATGGGCCTATAAGAGTTGACATCATGGCTGTCTTTATTAGGTTTTAAGATAGGTATTACTATCGCATGTTTCCATTTTTTTGGTAACTTTCCTGTTTCCCATATGTTATTTAGGAAATTTATTATTATATGAACTATATTTGGTGGTAATTGCTTATATATTATATACCCTATTTTATCTTCCCCAGGTGAAGTTTCTTTTTTTGTTTTGAGTGCTTGGTCCCATTCGTATTTAGTTATTTTGTTGTTTAAAGGGGAGTCCTTGGGTCCCAAGTCTTGGAATATTTTTGGGTTTGCTCTTTCTTCGATGGCTCTATGTAATTGAAATTCTTTAGTATGGTTGCTGCTTTTGCTCATATTAGTAAAGTGTTGAGCTAATAAGTCAGCCTGTTCTTTATCACTGTTTGTGTTGCTTAATTTGGGGGTATTGTTGGTATTTTTACCTCTAATCTTTTTAATCTTATCCCATACTTGTTTAGAGTTTGTTTTGTGGTTGAGCGTACCACAGTAAGCTTGCCAGGTTTCCATTTTGGCTTTTTTAATCAGCTCTTTTAATTTCTGAGTGAGATTTTTGAATTCCATAAAGTGCGTGGTTAATTTGGAACGCTTGAATTTCTTGAGTGCTTTGTTTTTAGCCTGCTGTGTTGTTTTAATTTCGTCATTCCACCAGGGCACAGTAAGTTTTGGTGCCTTATAAGTAGTGGTTGGGATGCTGTTAGATGCTGCTTTGTTAATGACATAATTAATGTTTTCATAGTATTGGTCTATGTCATTTGTTTCTATCTGGGTAGTATCTTCATCTTTTAGCATTTGTTTAAATAAGTCCCAGTCTGCTTTTTTATAGTTCCACCTGGGGTTGTTTGTTTGCACCTGCGACTGCACTGCCATTTGCAGGGTGGTGATAACTAGGAAGTGGTCACTGCCCATGGGGTCAGTTTGATCCACCTCCCATCCCGCCACTTGTGCTAGTGTTTTTGTGCATAGGGTGAGGTCAATGGCGGACAAGGCACCGTTTATCGGATTTAGACGCGTTCCGGTGCCATCATTTAATATGGTCAGTGTTGATATATTGGCCCAAGCCTCAATCAACCTGCCCCTAGTGTCCGTCATCTTCCCCCCCCCCCACAGCTTATTATGTGCATTGAAATCTCCGCATATGACAGTGCGCTCACTGGTGATTATGGTATTTAGGGTTAAGAATATTTGTTCATTGCTTAGGGCGGTATCTGTTCCTGGGTCATAAAAATTGATGATTTGTAAATCAGAGTTACCCATTTTGATTTTTATTGATTGTACCTCTACATGTGAGTTTGTTATTTCTTTTGCTGTAATAGGTACTAGTTCTACAGATTTTATGGTGTTTTTTACATAAATGGCTAGTCCTCCCCCCGGTCCTTCTTTTCGTGGTTGGAGGTACCCTGGGGCGTATCCCATTATATTGGGCAATGTTTTGGTTTTATTCTTTAGCCTTGTTTCTTGAATGCAGAGGATATCTGGTTTGTTTTTGGTGTTAATTTGAGTTTTAGTTCATTCATATTTGTTGATATACCTCTGGCATTCCATTGCCATATAGAAACATTACCAGTAGTTGTGTTAGCCATTTCTACTGGGGTCATTTACTGTAATTAGGGTCTTAATTTGGTCTTTAATTTGTTTTAGTTTTTTAAGTAGTCCAGGTTTAATGCCAGTTAGGTTCATTATTGATTCCACGATTTTATTGATTTTATTGAGTTCTACCCCTAATTTGTCTTCTAAGTTTGGCTTACTGTTAGGTTCTATGGTTTTTGTTCTATGGAGTTTATGTTTTTCCCTTGCTGTGCGGTAGTTTACCAGGTTACTTTCCATGTATTCAATGATTTCTTTTTCTCGTATTGTAGCCGGACATAGTGGGGATTTCACTGGGTGGGCCCCTTTACATTGAGCGCATCTGGGTTTTAGTTTTACGCATTCTCCCTTATGTCCCCGTCCACAGTTACTGCATTTGTTTGGGAGTTTGCATTTTGTGGTATAATGGCCCCAGTGCTTACAATTTGAGCAGAACCTAGGTTTATTAGTGTAGGGTTCTATTCTATAGTGGGATCCTGTGGTACCTATTTGGATAAGTGGCTGCAATGGGGTTTCTGTTTCTATCACTGTTATTGAGCATTTGGGGCCCCTTTTGCCTATCCTATATGTTTTAGAGATGTTATTACCACCTTCTCTTAATTTTTCATTCAGTGTGTTTGTGTCCCATTGAGACATTGTCCCTGTTAATGGCTCCAAGGACCGACGATTGCGTATATATATCTTAAGCACGGACGTGAAAGTAAACACCCCCCTACATTCACTTTTCATATTATATACTATCCACAAACCATATCATTTACTATCCCAAATCACACTATATACTATCCACACACACGGGGAAGCAACCAAAACAAACCCTATTATTTACTATCCAAAATCACACCATATACTAACCACACACACGGGGAAGCAGCCAAAACACACCATATCATTTACTATCCCAAATCACACTATATACTATCCACACACACACACACACACGGGAAAGTAGCCAAAACAAACCCTATTATTTACTATCCAAAATCACACAATTTACTAACCACACACGGGGAAGCAGCCAAACACACCCTATTATTTACTATCCAAAATCACACCCTATACTAACCACACACACACACACACACACGGGAAGCAGCCAAACACACACCCTATTATTTACTATCCAAAGTCACACCCTATACTATCCACACACACGGGAAGCAGCCAAAACAAACCCTATTATATACTATCCAAAATCACACCATATATCATCTAAATAGAGTCAGTGTTTATAATCACACTACTCCTCTCTTATACCCATTGGCAATTTACATAGTATTTCTTTTCTTGTTATTTGGGTAGCCCTGAGAAGGGCTGTTTTTTAAACTTCAAATTACACCTGGCTAATGCTGGCATCTCCCAGGTCTAGCCCCACACACACATCTCCTACTCCAATCATTCTCCCAATTCACTCTTGTGATTGGGAGCGCAGAGGGAGAATGAGTGGCTTCACTATCTCAATCTTCTGTTTGAGGGATAGTGAAATTCTCTTCATTTCTTCCTCTATTCCGCAACCGTGGATGAGGCTGTGGTTGTTGCGGCTGAGGCTGTGGTTGTTGCAGTGGGGGCTGCGCCTGTAGTGGACGAACTGGTTCTGGTGAAGGTGTCCTCACCATAGGCTTGACTTCATTAGTCTGTCTCATCATGCGGTGAGGCAAGATGGGTCTTTTCTTCTCCTCCTCTTCTTTCTTTTTTCTTTCCTCCTGTTCTTTTTCAATCCTAGTCTGTTCTACTATGGCCTCCATAGCCAGTTCGTCCAGGAGACGCCTAGCATTCTCCAAATGCATTTGAAGTTCTCTTAATTTCTGTACTCTATTCATCTTTGGTGTTGATGCGCCAACGATGGGTAGCCAGACTGACTGACTGACTATGGGTGTTTTATAGTTGCCACCGCCCTCTAGGGGCATATGGGCAACTTTTATAGCCACCATATAGGTGGCCATTTAAGGTCCCTTGGGGAGGGTCGCTACTCCCCCCTCAGGATTTATAGTGCTTAAATGCACTATATTTTAAATAGGGCGTTCTCCCGAATTACTAAAAAGTAACTATCGGGAGAAATGAAAGCCCATGGGGTGGGTAGGAATAGTACCTACACACACCCACCCCTAACAAACCAATCGGAAGTAAACGTTGGTAGCGAGGGAAAATGCTTTCTCATTTCGCTAGTAATTTGGTGAGTCGGAAACGGCAAAGGCGGAAAGGGCCCAGGTCCAGGAGGGCGTCGACACAGCAGCACACACCAGAGCACGCAAGAGCAAGACAGCAAAGCAAAGGACGCAGTCCACACCTGAAACGACAAGGTCATACTAAAGATCAAATTCAGTCCAGTTGTACTAATGGACAAATAACATCCAATAATGTGTTAGCCACCTGTGCAATTATTCAAATATTTAAGTTGAAGAATTATTATTTAAAGTCCTATCATTCAAATAAAACTAGTACATAAGCGTACATATAATAAGTCCCTAACAAATTTAGAAAATTAAAAATGTCTAAGCGACATATAATAGTGTAGTCAATGGTAGGTAATTTTGGTCTTGAATTTTGTTGGAGGCGGTACCAATAAGGTCAAATTAGCTTTTTAGGGCCACGGAAAGTTATTCAAAGAGGGGTACTCGTAACCAAATGAGTCCCCTATTATTCAGGCGAATGAAAAGATAAATGGCAAATATCTTTTCGTTGTACTGCTTTATCCGAGTAATCCGATGGTGACGACTTATCCGTAGACAGCTGTATTTCCATCAATATGCTGGTTATCTAAGGTAGAGTTTCGCTGACTTGATAATATCATCCTACGGCAACCTGCGGGATACTCAATATTTTGACATCACCAGTCAGCGCGCCTCAGGTCCGCCATATTACTTAAATTCCCATGGCTGGTTGTAATATGGTTCCAGTAACTTGATGCAGGAGCAAGCCAACTTCAAAGTCCGCCATTTTTCTTCAAAACGTAGTTTAAGTAGGCGATTCAGTTTCTGCATATCTTCAATCTCTGCCACTTATTAAAGGGACTTATAAAATATCCAAAATGATTCCACTGCATCGTCCACCGCTGTACATGTTGATGTTTCTCTCTGTAGTAGTGATGTGATAACGTCTCAGTTCGTCCTTAGCTGTAAAGCCCGGGAAACATGCTTTCGCAATCCACCGTGACGTCATCAGGTCGCCAGCCCCAGAAAAGCCGTCCTACTCGGTCTGCAGTCTTCGCCTGAATGAATGAATGATGTAGCCAGACTTGCTTGCTTGGGTGTTTTATAGTTGCAGCCGTCCACTAGGGACATTTGTGCAACTTTTATAGATACCATATCGGTATCCATTTAAGCTCTTGGGGAGGGGTCGCTACTCCCTCCCCTCAGGTTAGAAGTGCTTAATTGCACTATCAATTAATATTAGGCGTTCCCCTGAATTACTAAAAAGTAACTATCAGGAGAAATGGTAGCCTGTGGGGTGGGTAGGAATAGTATCTACACACACCCACCCCTATCGATACCAACCAATCATAAGCAACAGTACTGGTAGCGAGGGAAAACGTTTTCTCATTTCGCTAGTAATTAAGTTGAGTCTGAAACGGAAAAGGCGGCAAGGGCCCAGGTCCAGGAGTCCAGCAACACAGCAGCACACACAAGAGCACACCAAAAGAGAGACAGCAAGGCCACGAACGCAGTCCACACCTGAAACAACAAGGTCATACTAAAGGTCAAATTCAGTCCAGTTGTACTAATGGACAGCTTAACATCCAATAATGTGTTAGCCACCTGTGCAATTACTCAAATATTTGAGTTGAAGAATTGTTATTTAATTTCCTATCATTCAAATAAAAACTAGTACATAAGCGTACATATGTAAGTCCCTAACAAATTTTGAAATTAAATTGTCAAGTGACATATAGTAGTGTAGTCAATGGTAGATAAATTTTGGTCTTAAATTTGATGGAGGCGGCACCAATAAGGTCAAATTAGCTTTTTAGGGCCACGGAAAGTTGTTCAAAGAGGGGTACTCGTA
The DNA here is from genome assembly GCA_030141615.1 of Unio pictorum. Classification (NCBI taxonomy): domain Eukaryota; kingdom Metazoa; phylum Mollusca; class Bivalvia; order Unionida; family Unionidae; genus Unio; species Unio pictorum. The sequence continues at coordinate 11,535,568 of JARLTB010000114.1, read as the reverse complement.
ACCAAATGAGCCCCCTATTATTCAGGCAAATTGGCTATGGCAATGAAAAAATCTTTTCACTACGAGGCGGTCCGGTGGCGACCGGCATGACTGCTTCTATCTACATCCATGTCGGGGTGGAGGCCTCCATGATTGCTTCAAGTTACATCCATGCCGGTCACATTCTCAAGTCGCACCAGTGCAAGCAACTACCACTGTTTCTTCTCCATTTCCGTCTCTGCCGCAAGCTAGTGGGAGTTACGAAACTTCAATGTCGAGTCCACGTGATAGTCGCCACTTTCCAAGTTTCCTTCCATGTCCGTCCCCGCCACAAATCAAGTTCGGGAGTTACGAGACTTCCATTTCGAGCCACCTGTACTAGCGACACCGTACGAGTCGAGTTTTTCCTTTCCGAAGAAGCGACGGGGTAACATCACAAGTCGTCCTTAACTTTGCAGCCCGGGATATCATCATGCCATTACAGCACTCCCATTGTGACGTCACCAGGCCATCCGCTCCAGAAAAGACGTCCTCCTCGGTCCACAGCCACTGCCTGAATGAATGAATGATGTAGCCAGACTGACTGACTGACTTGGGTGTTTTATAGCTGCAGCCGCCCTCTAGGGGCATATGTGCAGCTTTTATAGACACCATATCGGTGTCCATTTAGTTCCTTCAGGGAGGGGAAGAGCACTCCCTCCCCTTAGGGTAAAAGTGCTTAATTGCACTATATTTTAGTCAGTGATAGGCGTTCCCTTGCATTACTAAAAAGTAACTATCAAGGGAGATGAAAGCCTATAGGGTGGGTAGGAATGGCACTACACACACCCACCCCTATTCTAGATACCAATCATTTTAAAGCAGTAATGGTAACGAAGTAAAGTTGTTCCACTTCGTTAGTAATGGTTATGTCTTGAAAAGGAAAAGGCGGCAAGGCTCAAGGCAGGGCTCCAAGGTACTGCAACTATCGTCCCACACGCAGAGGCAGCGAACGCACATCCGGACCGAGAAACGAACAAACCCGAGGAGAGCCAAAGTCCCACACCCTTATTTTAATATTTGCAACCCCATAAGACATGTAAAGATGGATATGCTATATTGTTGTGTTGTGTATTATTTCGATGTTATTACTATCTCGATACTATTGCAACATTGTGTTGCGGGGGTCTGATAGTCCTGGATTAAGACTACCTTATATATTCTAATAAGGTCATAGTGGGTGTTTGCAATGTATGCGTATGTGTCTATGGGGTTGCAATCCCTGTCGATTGATTACAATTTAATCCAGTTTTTCTAGTGGAGGCCCTATACCAATTATGTGTAAGCCACCTGTGTAATTGCGTCAAGCTATACAAGTTACGAATTTCCTAACACTTATCACTATGCCCTAACGTAAGTACTTAGTGTACTATATAATCTCCACCATCCTATCGGTAAAAATTCCTTTTACTCCTTTGAGGAATCTTTACACTAAGAAAAAACAAAATACCTACACGAATGTGTCAAAGTGACTATGTAAGTTTGATCTTGGTAGGTTATTTAAGTTTTAAATTTTGATTGGGTGTGGTCCAAAAAAGCCATATTGGAGGTTAGTGTTTGGTCGGCCAAATGGAATTCTCTGTTACCAATCGAGTTGAGAATTCACTATAGAAAATAAACATTTAACAAGACAAGGACATAGAGATTTTAGAGAGAGAAGGGAAATGAGTCAACACTAGCTTCCCAGAGAGACTGACAGGATTAGACACAGAGGTACACCTGACTGTATACATGTGCGTACACCTATCCAGGCGATCTCTAAATAGAAAAGGCCTGTGCCCCTACTGTTTCACTAGCCTTCCCCTATTCCCAAGAATCACAAAGGGGAGGAAAAGTAACATTACAAGACAAGTACAACAATAACATGTAACAATTATATTAGATACATAAGTATAAATCAATTAATTATTAAGAATAAGTAACAAGAATAAAACAAACAAGAACAATGAATAAGAATTGAGAAAACGAGAACGGAACAAGAACAATAATAAGGAATAACCAAATTTAGAACTATTATTAACACAATATTTAAAGAACTAGAGTTATAACATAAAACATTAAATAGCCCTGAGAAGGGCTGTTGGATAATCCTATGAATCTGTAGTCCGTTCTCCACGTTTCCATTGTCATCAAGGATAGCGCCATGAATTCCATTGATATTCTTAAGCTGTCCACACTTTGTATAAAGTTTCTATTATGCTTTTGAATATCAAGTGCCAATGACTTTGTTCTAACAGGAAAGTGGTAAGTAGATGTTAGTAATTGATTACAGACTACAGTTTAGAATTTAAGTGATATTCTCTAACAGTTCAAGCGGTGATCTCTGTATAGCACTGTATTAAGTGGGTGTAGGTCCGTGATAAACGTATAAGCTCATTATGAACTCAGTATCTACACCCACCCATATCACGCATCAATCAGAGTTACAGGCCAGTTTAAAGTCCTAAGTAGATTACAGCGGTAATCTCTGTAGAGCACCATAATGAGCAGATATAGATTCGTGAGAAACGTATAAGTTCATTATGAACTAAGTGTCTATACCCACCCATATCATGCGTCAATCAGAGTCACAGGCCATTTAAGCTTTCTTTATTTGTATACCCCTATTTTATAATTAGATTTTAGCGGTAATCTCTGAAGATCACAATAGTGAGTGAATGTAGACCCGTGATAAACGTATAAGCTCATTTTGAACTCAATGTCTACACCCCCCCCCCATATCACGCATCAATCAGAGTCACAGGCTAGTTTAGAGTCCCTAAATTAAAAGGTAATATAACTGGATTAATTTACAATACGTGTTATGTTCGTATGTTTGTGTATTAGGCTAACGTTTTGATATAATCTTTTAATATGAGTTATTATAAGATTTATTGCTATTTTAATTATTTTATGGCGGTGATCTCTGTAGAACACCATATTGGATGAATGTAGACTCGTGATAATCGTATAAGTTCATTATGAACTCAATGTCGACATCCACACATATCATGTATCAGTCAGAGTCACAGGCCCATTTAAAGTCCTTTGTTACATGTAACTTTCATAGAATAATATTGATTTCTTTCTAATGGCTTGCTTGTATGTACAGTCAATATTATATTTTGTGCATTAGATTGGAGTTTGTGAGAAAATCCATAATATGTGTAGTAACTAATTGCATATTTAATTGTTTTAGATCAAGAAGTTTTGGATATAATTTAGTTGTTTTACTTATTTTCAATTTATTTTTAAGAATATTTCTATTTATTATGTTATTAGAGCATTTATTAAAAATGTGATCCAAATCTTCTACTTGATTACACATAAAACAGTTAATATTGTGGGGAAAAGGTCCTAAGTATTTGGCGAAACTGTTAGCCAATTTCGTTTTTCCTACCATTATCCTATTCATTTTAATTTGATGAGTTCTTGTTTTACCAAAAGGAGTAGTTGTCCTTTTGACTGTTTTCATAATGTTATAGAGTGATCTCCCTTTTAGTGATGAATTCCAGTTTTGTTGCCATATACTATTGGTCATGTCAGAAATAAATTTGTACATCTCTGTATGACTATACGGTACTTGTTCATAAGTCAATTCATTTAGTTTTTCTTTCGCTATTTGATCTGCCAAATCATTACCTTTTATATCTATATGCGAGGGAACCCATAGGAAGTCTATTTCAATATCTTGAGTACTAAGTTTACTTATTTGATATTGTAATAAATATAGAAAATATTTTCTGCTGTTAGAGTTGTTTGTGCTAATAGTTTTTAGAACACTTAATGAATCACTAACAATTAGAAATTTTTTTGAGTTTAAGTTAGAGTGTTGTATCCATTTTAGTGCCTGGAGTATAGCCCAGAACTCCACAGTATATATGGAGCAGTAATCTGGTAGTCGCATTCCTTGTTTAATAGTAAACTCAGGAATAACCCATGATGCTGCCGTTCTTGCAGGGTCTAGTTTTTTAGATCCATCCGTATATATTTTGACATAATTTTTATATTCAGTATTTAACTTTTCGTTGGCAATCATTTTAAGATAGTGAGAGTCCTGTAATTTATTTCCTTTATCTTGTAAAGTGGTGTCTACTTTTATTGTTTTTAATCTCCATGGAATTATAATGGGATTTTTAGTTTTCTGTACATTAAATATATCAGTAGGTAAGTTTGTTTTAAGACGAAAAATTTGTTTGCCAAATGAAGTGGAGTATTTGCCCCGTTTAATAAGTGGTTTAGTACACTTTTTAATTGCCTTTAAAGTAGGGTGCTCATCATTTTGAGTTGACAGTCTAGCTACATATCTTAACATGATTTCCTGTCTTCTGAGATGCAATGATGGTTCACCAGTAAGAATTTGTAATTCTTCTGTGGAAGTAGATGGTAGTGCTTTAGTTGCGATGAGAAGGGCTTTACGTTGAATTGAGGTGATTTTATTTAGTAGAGCTGGCGATGCAGTGGCATAAATATGACACCCATAATCGATCTTGGAACGTATCAAAGATCTATACAGGGTCATGATTGTATTTTGACAAGCACCCCAATGTGTGCCTTGTATACTTCTAATGAGATTTAGGTCAAGCTGACATCTACTAATTAAGTCCTTAATATGATATGACCATTTCATGTTTTGATCAAAATACATCCCTAAAAATTTGACTACTTTTACAAATATTATATTTTGATTTTGAAGGGTAAGTTTAGGGTATGTTTTATTATGGTTAAAGGGAGAAAATACTACCGCTACTGTTTTTGTGTGTGAGAATTTAAAACCCCATTTGTCTGCCCAACAACCAATATTATCTAGAGTTTGTTGTATTTCAGCCATATGTTTTTGATTGTTGGGATCTCCAGCGCGCCATAGTGCACTATCATCCGCAAATTGAGATAAGTCAATATTGGGAGTGGCTAAGTATGTATCTAAATCATTAATCATGATATTAAATAAAGTTGGACTGAGTACACTCCCCTGTGGTGTACCATTATCTAAAACATACTTTTCAGAGTATGTTGTTCCTACTCTAGTTATAATTTTACGTTCGCTTAGGAAATCTTTAATAAAATTAAATATATTACCAGTTATACCATATTTATTTAGCTTAGTTAGTAGACCTTTAGTCCATACTAGGTCAAAAGCTTTTTCCATATCTAGAAATACAGCAATAAGATTTCTATTTTTTTTTTGATGATTATTAAAAGCTAATTTAATTGCTGTTTCTAATTTAATAAGTTGATCTATAGTAGATTTATTATTTCTAAAACCACATTGATTCTTGGATATAAAATTGTTGATTTCCAGGTGATATTTAAGTCTGTTATTAATTATTATTTCCATAATTTTACATATATTATTAGTTAGAGAGATAGGGCGATATGAGTTTACATCATTCCTATCTTTATTTTGTTTTAGGATTGGGATTACTACAGCTGTTTTCCATTTAATAGGTAGTTTTCCAGTTTCCCAGATCTGATTATACATATTTAGTATTATTTTAACAAAGTTGAGTGGTAACTTCTTATATATTGTGTATCCTATGGTATCTTCCCCAGGTGATGTATCTTTTTTGGTTTTAAGTGCCTGATGCCATTCATTAATTGTAATTTTATCATTTAAATAGGACTTTTTATTTCCCATGTCTAAGAATGTATTTTTGCTATTTGTTTCCATTTTAGATCTATGATGCTGAAATTCCTTAGTATGATTTTTATTACTGCTGATAGCTTGGAAGTGCTTTGCTAGTGAGTCAGCTTGCTCTTTATAGTTATTAGTATTATTAATTTTTGGGGTATTATTTGTATGTTTGCCTCTTATTACTCTAATTTGATCCCATACTTGTTTTGAGTTATTTTTATAGTTTAAGGTACTGCAATATTGTTTCCAAGTGTCTTCTTTAGCTTTTTTAATAGTTTTTTTAAGTTCAGTTTCTATTTTTTGATATTCTCTAAATTGTTGTGTGTTATGGGTGCGTTTAAACTTATTAAGCGCTTTTCTTTTATTTTTCCTCATTGCACTGATTTCATTATTCCACCAAGGGACTCTAAGTTTTTAGGATTGCCTTTTGTTTTTGGCATTGAAGCATTAGCTGCCCTTGTAATAGTATTAATTATATTATCATAGTATTGATCTATATTTGCATTTTTAATGTCCTCAAGTGTTTCATTTTCAATATTTTTTTGAAATTTAGTCCAGTCCGCTTTTTTATAGTTCCATTTTGGGTTTTTACTACTATTTTCCAGTTGGGCAGAGTTTTGTAATGTGGTTATTATGAGAAAATGATCACTGCCCATACTGTCTTCTTGATCAACACTCCATGATGCTAATTGAGCGAGTTTGGGAGTGCATAGTGTTAGATCTAAGGCTGCTAAAGTGCCATCTACCGGATTAAGTCTTGTTTGAGTACCATCATTAAGTAGTACCAGTTTTGTTTTATTGATCCAATTTTGTACAGTTTTACCTCTAATATTTGTTGCTTCACTACCCCATATTATATTGTGAGAGTTGAAATCGCCTAACACCATAACTTCATTTTGCCCTATATGTAGATTAAGCGCTTTCAGCGCTAATTGGTGAGTTAATTTAATGTCACCCCCTGGATCATAAAAGTTATATAATATAAATTTAAGTTTACCTGTATTAAGTTGTAAAGCTTGTACTTCTATTTTAGAGTTATTTATTGCTTGTAAATTAATTGGAACTATTGTTGCTGAGGGGATGTTATTATTAATGTATATAACCAGTCCCCCCCCCCCTTGGCCTTCATTCCTATGTTGAAAAAATCCAGGAGAGTATCCTACAATGGCTGGCAATGTTTTAGTTTTATTTGATATTTTGGTTTCCTGAATACAAATTATATCTGGTTTTATTAGTGTGTTAATTAGTTTTAGTTCATTAATATTAAGCACTAAACTACGCGAATTCCATTGCCATATAACCAAATTTGTATTGTTAAAGTGAATTTGTTACTACTTTTGTTGTGTTATTCATGTTGGTTTAATAGCTTTCCTGATTTTATACCCTCCTCTACATGTTGGATAAGAGCATGGAGCCCGTTCGTGAGGGTGGATAAATAACTAATGTTTTTATTTTGTGCGTTACTAATGTAACGACCTATTTCAGAAATTGCATGTCCAATTGTGTTTAAACCCAAATTGTTTGTGAGGTCTATTGAGTTTTCTGTTTGTGTAGAGGTGGTTGTTTTTGTATTCTCAATTATTTCGATAGGTTTGTCAATTTGTGTTGGTATAGGAGCAGGAGTTGTCTTTTCCTGCTTATTTTGATTTTTAGTGTTTTGTTTTTTAAGGTTTATTTTTTGTCTTGCTGTTATGTAATCATAGTTGAAAGAGTTCATAAGGGTTATGATCTCGTTTTCAAGGATCGCAGCAGTACATTTATTGGAGTTAGAGGAGTGATCTCCCTTACAGTTGGCACATTTAGGCTGTTCTCGTTTACATTGCCCTGTATGTGGTCCCCCGCAATTTTGACATCTGTGTTTGAAGGTACAAGCGACCTTATAATGGCCCCAATGTTGGCAATTAGTACAGAATCGTACTTTGTTCACGAATGGTTGGGTTCTATGCCGAATACCCAAAGGTCCTACTTTAATTAATGTTGGAATTGGTGCTGTTGATTCAACAACCACCACACTTTGAGCTCTAATTTCTTGTTTACCTATTTTATAGAGTTTATCAATTTTATTTCCTGCTTGTGTGATTTTATCTTTAAGTTGCTGAGTGGTGCACGTTGCTAGTTGTCCCTTAAGTTTAAGTACAGCCTTGTATTTTATTGGTCTAATTTGTTGTTGTTGTTGATGTTGTTGCTTTGGCTGCTTCATTTCTTTTTGGTGTTGTTGTTGTTCCTGCTGTTTTCTTTCACTTAGTTTTTGATCTTGTTTTACTTCCTTTACTTTTAGTCCATCATTGTTGTCAGTGTTGTTGTTGTTGTTGTTATTGTTGTTGTTACTTTTGTTTTTAGTAGCTTGACAAATTTTAGCTTTTTTGTGCAGCTCCATAATGACTGGCATGCCGCAAAGTCTATTTGTTTCCAGAAATTTAGCAGTTTGTGCTCTTGTGCTACAATGCAATATTATGTAGTTTGTTGTTTTAGGGCGTATAATCTTACATTGCCCTGAATGAATTTTTAGTAATGCCTTAGCAATACTGATGGTTGTGAGGTCAAAAAATTTGCTAGTTTTGCCCTTCAAAAACACTGTCATATCCACATTGTGATAGTATTTAATTGTTTTGGTGGAGTATGAGCTTACTTTATTTTGATTTTGGTTTGTAACTTTAGAGTTTTTTGCAGGTTTTTGGTTTAACGCCTGTTTTCCCTTTCCTTTATAGGCGGGGGGGGGGAGCTCTCTATAAGTTGTGCATTTCTAGCTACTTTGCTATCTTTATTACTACCAGATGTTTCTGGGATCTGGCTACTATGATACACTGTAGCCTTGTCTGCCTTGATTTGACCTACTTTTCTGTTAGTTTTAACTACTTGAGCGTAGGTAAATTTAGGCTGATGAAATTTGGTTCCGGCCTGCATAGATTTGTCCTCTATCATTTGTGTAGAGTCGAGCGGTGCTTTGGTAGTTTGTGCCTTATAAATATTAATCCCTACCTTTTGTATGGGCTGAGTTTTGTTAGAATTAGCGTAGAGGGGGGTGGGTGTATCGGAAGGCAGAGTATCATCAAGGTTTTGTGTGGTAGAAACATCAATAATTTTAATGCCTACTGGTTTGTTTTTCTTTGACTTGGTGGCTATTTCATTGACAAAGTTGTCCCCCAGATTAAATCTAACGGGAGATAGAGGATTTAGTTTGTCCGCCTGCTCTTTTCTTAGGCGATATTCAGGCGATGTTAGAAAATTTAGTTGCTTGATTTGTACTGACCTCCTATTTGGTTGAGGTGTAACATCAATAACACCAATTTTGTTTGCCACATTTGTTTGGATGGGCTTAGGAAGTCCAGATTTGACCAAAGCTGCGAGTTTGATGTTATCTCTATTCATTTTGATTAATGTTATTGAAAGTATTTGAAGAATTTATATTCTAATATTTATGAGATGAGAATAAATTGAATAATATTCTAATATTTATGATTTATTATAGACTAAGTTATATAATAACTGTAGTAGTCTGTACTAAGATATTAGTGATTAGGCTTTGTTTAGAAACTAAGTCAACGGCACTCAATTTGAACCCGTAGGTTTAACAATTTACCTTAATTTGATGTGCAGCCTGATAGAATATCTTGAAAACAAATCCGTATCCCTCTTGAAAAGCAGTATACTTGACTTGTAGAGTGGTATGGTACTCGCTATCCGGGATTCACTGTGAAACCGTGGCAGCCGAAAACAGGTAACAGGTTCCTATAAAGCGTGAGTAAAAGGTTTTCAGAGAGCTGCGATAAACACGTCTGTACAGTACAGAGCGCCTAGTGCAAGTCGATGTAGCCAGAATGAATGAATGATATGGGTTTTAAGTGTCTCGTCCCTGGGGCTCTTGACACTGTTTTATCTCTCAAAAGAGAGTTATTTAATTTTATCCCGAGGGGTGGGAATAGTGCCGCGCACCCCTCAGGCATTTATGAGTTCAGAGAACTCTATTTAATTTGGCCGTCACATCGGGGCAATAATTTTACTGCCACTGTGTGAATGTAAGGCCGTTATGGTGGGTAGGAATAGAACCTACACACACCCACCAATCAGTATTTGTAGTTGCCTAACCAGTCTGCAATAGCAGTGAAGCGAAGCGAGAGTAAAATGGTTTAACTCATATCGCCTGTGTCTGCTAAGTGAGGTCGTGCAAGCACGAGATATTACTGCAGCAGGCAGCAAGGGTGCAAGGGCCAAGCACGCTAAACGATCAAATTTAGTCCAGTTATACTAATGGACAACTTAACAACCAATAATGTGTTAGCCACCTATGCAATTTGCCAAATATCAGAGTTATAAAAATTTATATTATTATTCCTTACAATAGGGACTAGTACATAAGCGTACATGTTAAAGTCCCTAGTATGTTAAACTAATGTGTCTAAGCGACACCTAGTAGTGTAGTCAATGGTAGGGGAGTTTGGTCATAAATTTATTTAAGGCGAAGCCAAAAGGTCAAATTGGTATTTTCAGGGCCATATAGTTAATCGAATAGGGTCACTCGTAACCAATTGAGTTCCCTTTTTATGCAGCATTTAGATATGCCTTAGTAAGGCATATATTGGATATAGGGGAACCTTCCTCGCTCGTCCTCTAGCTCCACCAATTTTTGTGCTGTCCTGGTTTCCTCTTTTCGGACGCTTGGGAACTCGAGGTCATGAACTTCGGCCAGGTAATCCGCGGCGTCAAGTAGGTGGTCTAGGGGCCTCTCCTGGAAAGCTTGCATGTAGTAAATTTGCAGAATCTTACATGCAAATTCCCACTGTTTTACCTGAGGGGGTTCTTGGTATAGAGCTCTGTAACCTATATATTTGACTGCAGAGATATACCCGGCTGCTTTCCTTTTGTCGTTGTCAAGGTTTTTTAGGCCTAGTTCTCTGCACAGCTGCCCCATTAGCTCTTCTTTGCTCTTCTTAGGCATTCTAGCGGTTTTAGCTGGGGTTTCCCATTTGTTCCCAGGAGTGGTTTTGATGGAGGTAGTGGTATCCCTTTGTTCCATTTCGTCTTCAACCAGGCTTGCTGCTTGGCCTGGCGATCTGAATTTGGGGGTGGAAGACAATGGCATAGTCTTCCCCCCCTTTGCCCCTTTTCCTTTACTTTTTTTAGTATGGGCTGGTGGCGGTGATGGCGGCCGTGGTTCAGGTACTGGTATATAGATTGGTGACGTGGCCACGTGTTCTTTTTCCGTTTCCTTTTGTTGTAACAGCACCTGTATATTTTGCGTTAACACCGCTATTTGTTCTTGCAGTGCCTGAAATTCCTGGGATGGTGCCTCCCTAGCTGTGAATGTTTCCGCTAGAGCTGGTTTAGGAATTTCGGGTGTAGGGGTGGGTGGGCGGCGTGGTCGTCCGGTTTCCCGCCATCGCCGTCGTCCATGTTGTCCTCTATATTTCCACCCTAAATTTTCTTTGAGGTTATTTTCTTCTTCTCCCCATATTAGCAGCAGGGTTGTACGTTTCCCCGCTGCACGTAGGCTCCAATTATTGGCCTCCTTCAGCTTTAGTCCCATTAAGGCATTTAAGGCTGGTTCAGGGATGATATCCGCCGCTGACGTTTTTGACATGTTGCTTGTTCGCTTGCTCGTCGCTGACTGAGAATAACAAGTTGGATGTAGCCAGACTGACTGACTCTGGGTGTTTTATAGATGTAACCGCCCACTAGGGGCATTTGTACATCTTTTATAGGTACCATGTCGGTACCCATTTAGGTGGGAGGGGTGTTACTCCCTCCCTTAAAAGTGCTTAAATGCACTATAAATTAAGGCGTTCCCCTGAATTACTAAAAAGTAACTATCAGGGGAAATGAAAGCCTACATTGGGGGGGTAGGAATAGTACCCACACACACCCACCCCTATCATCCAATCGTGCAGTTGTAAGGTAGCGAGGGGAAATGTTTCCTCATTTCGCTAGTAATTTTGTGAGCAGGAACGGCAAAGGAGGAAAAGGCCCTGGTCCAGGAGGCGCGGGCGGCACAGCAACACACAGCAGAGCACGCAAAGAAAGGGACAGCAAGGCCACGGACGCAGCATACACCTGAAACGAAAGAGCCATACCTAAGTCAAATTCAGTCCAGTTTTGCTAATGGACAGCCTAACATCCAATATCGTGTTAGCCACCTGTGCAATTATTCTAATATTAAAGTTGAAGAATTGTATTTATCATCCTACCTTTCTAAAAAACTAGTACATAAGCGTACATAAAATAAGTCCCTAACAATTTTTAAAATTTAAATGTCTAAACGACATATAAGAGTGTAGTCAATGGTAAGTGATTTTTGGTCATGAATTTTTATGGAGGTACCAATAAGGTCAAATTAGCTTTTTAGGGCCACGGAAAGTTATTCAAAGAGGGGTACTCGTAACCAAATGAGTCCCCTATTAAGGCAAATTGGCAATTTTAGCCCTTAAAAGGGCTGGTACTCATCTCGCTTGAAAGTACCTCGTCTCCCCTCCATCTCCACCAAATCGGCTGCAGATTTAGTTTCTTCTCGGATAGCTCTGGGGAAGTAGAGTCCATGTTTCTTTGCTAAGTGCGCTGCAGCATCAATTAAAGGGTACATGGGCCGCTCTTCGAAGATGTTCATATAATATGAAGTCAGAATTTGTATGCCATAGCGCCATTGTTGGATTCTTGGTGGTGATATCTGAAGGGACCGGAAGCCTATGTAGGTCACCGCTGAGATGAATGAAGTAGCTTTCTTCTTATTTTCCATGAGTTCATTAAGTCCCAGGTCCCTGCATAATTTCTCCATAAGTTGGTCCTTTGTTTTTTCAGGCATTCTGACTGTTTTAGCTGGTACTTCCCATTTTTCTTCCGGGATGGTGGTAGTGGTGGCGATGGTGGTGGTGGCGGCAGCAGCTTCCAATTTCTTCTCCAGATTAATTGCCACATCTGTTGGATGAGTGGGGGTGGAAGATTTTAACACCCTCTTTTTCCCCTTCCTTTTTGTTTGTTTAGGGGCTGGTGGTGGTGGTGGTGGTGATAGTTCAACCTCAGGCTCGACTGCTGGTGAAGGCTCGACAACTGGTGACAATGCCTTATTCAACATTAATGGGCCAATGGCAATTAGACCCTGAAGTTGAGAAGTTAGCATTGCTAACTTTTCTTCAAAGGCGCCAGGTGTATCCCCCTGTACAGCAGACTCCTTTTCAGTAGTCAATTGGGCTGGTTCCTTTGAAGCTGGGGGTGGGGGTGGTGTGACGTGGCTAGGTCCAGTTTCCCGCCTTCTCCACGGTCTATTCCTTTTTCTCCTGTACATGAGTCCCCCATTGTCTTCTTTCTGTTCTTCCTTATCCCAAACAAGCAGCAGGGTAGTTCTTTTTCCTGCCGCTCGGAGGCTCCAGTTATTCGCCTCTGTAAGTCCAAGGCTAATAATAGCCTTTATAGCTGGGTCCGGGATTAATTCCGTCGCTAGCGTTAATGACTCCATGTTGCTGCTTGCTCGTTCGCTGCTCGACTATGTGTAGCCAGACTGACTGACTTGTTTGTTTTATAGCTGCAACCGTCTACTAGAGACATATGTGCAGCTTTTATAGACACCATATCGGTGTCCATTTGTTTCCCTCGAAGAGGGGAAGAAGCACTCCCTCCCCTAAGGATTAAAGTGCTTAACTGCACTATTATTTAGTCAGTGTTAGGCGTTTCGCTGTATTACTAAAAAGTAACTAACAGTGAAAATGAAAGCCTATAGGGTGGGTAGGAATGGTGCTACACACACCCACCCCTATCTTAGATACCAATCGTAGTAGCAATGGTAACGAAGGGAAGTTGACACGCTTCGTTAGTAATGGCATGTCCGGAAGAGGGAAAGGCGGAAAAGGCCAAGGCCGAAGGGTCCATCCAAGATACTGCAACTGAAGTCCCGCACGACGAGGAGGAGAACGTACACCGGTCCCATTCACAAAGAAACCACACCTGAAGTGTTTTTGCTAATATGCAACTTCATATGACATGTTTTAAAGTGTATGTGCTATACAAGTTGTGTTGTGTGATTTTGATGTTATTTTAATTAATTTGCTTAATTTGCAACATTGTGTTGCGGGGGACTGATAGTCCTGGATTAAGACTACCTTATAATATCTAATGGGGCCATATATGTGTGTACGTATTACAGTTGTCAATGAAGTTGCATTCCCTTAATATTATTTGTCACATTCGATCCAGTTGTACTAGTGGAAAAGCCTACCCACCAATAATGTGTAAGCCACCTGTGCAATTGTATCAAGACATTTAAGTTACGGAGTTTTTATGTGCCTAACACTATATCAGTAATTAAGTACAAGGTGTACTATAGATATTGCCACCAACCTATTTGACCGGTGAAAAGCCCTTCTTTCGAGGGTAATTCACCCTATGAAAAAACAAAAAACCTATTCTAATAAGTCAAGGTGACTAAAAGTTGTGCAAGTTTGATTAATATGGGTTATTAATTTTGCAGGGTGTGGTCCAAAAGGATCAAATTAAGGCCGTTGATGGTTGATCAAATTGAATTCTCTTTCCAATCTAAATTAAGAGAACTCAGCTTGTGATAACATATAACAAGAAACCGATACATAGTGTCCAGAAAAGGGTAATGAGAAAAGGGTCAACATCAGTTTCCCTGAGAGACTGTTTGAGAGGATAATTACAGAGGTGTACTAGGCTGTACACATATAACTCTCCAATCCAGGTTTGCCCACAAAAGGAAAGCCCGCATCTCCGCTGTTCCACTGATCTTCTCAATTTCTCAAAGAGATACAAAGGGAGGAAATAGAGGCATCACATGAACAGCACAAGTGTAACGATAACATGGTTTTAGTATTAATAGTAACATAACAATAGTAAGTTTAGTAATAACAACATTTATATTTAATATTAATATCAGCTTAACAATAATAATTTTGATATTAACAAGAACAGATATTTACATTAATAATAATAAAATGTTATATAGCAAGGCATGCATATTAATATAAAGAAATTAATTTAAGTCTATGTGTAATATTAGTAAAAACAATTACATGTAATTATTAACAGACAAGACTATTATGGAATTAGTGTGAACTTTAAAATAATATTATTAAGTGTCATGCAACAAGAATTAAAAAACAGACAAGCAATTAACATCAATATGAACTTGAACAAATTGAAATATAACAAGCTAAAGCTAGTAGCCCTGAGAAGGGCTGTTTGATAATCCTATGAATCTGCAGTCCGTCCTCCACGTTTCCACCGACGTCAGGGATAGCACCATAATTCCGTTGATATTCTTAAGCTGTCCACTTTCATAGAGTTAATTATGCTTTTGGAATATCAAGTGCCAATGACTTTGTTCTAAGTTGGAAGTGGTAAGTAAGGGTGTTAGTGACTTTGATGACAGACTACAGTTTAAAATATAATTTGAAATTTTAATTACTTGACAGTTCAAGCGGTGATCTCTGTAGAGCACGCTATGAGATGAGTGTAGGTCCGTGATAAACGTTGAAGCTCTTTATGAACTCCTTACCTACACCCACCCATATCATAAATCAGTCAGAGCCACAGGCCAGTTGAAAATCATAGGTATATTATAGCGGTAAACTCTGTATCGCACCATAATAAGCAGATATAGACTCGTGACAACGTGTTAGCTCATTATGAACTAATTATCTATACCCACCCATATAGTGTTTCAATCAGAGTCACAGGCCATTTAATATTGTAAGCTATTTTAGTTTATATTTTATTATTGCCTGTCTAAGATTTTCCTATTTTTAATTGTAACAGTTACTTAACCGTTTATGCGGGTGAGTGTGGGTCCATGAATACATAAAGTCACAGGCTAGTTGAAAATCATATGTATATTACAGCGGTAACCTCTGTATCGCACCATAATAAGCAGATATAGATTCGTGATAACGTGTTAGCTGATTATGAACTAATTATCTATACCCACCCATATAATGTTTCAATCAGAGTCACAGGCCGTTTATTATTTCAGTTTAGAGTCCCTAAATTAAATGGTAATATAATTAATTTAATTTATAATGAGTTATGTTTGATTGTTTGTTTGTATTGTTATTATTTGCCTAGTATTATATTTTGTGCATTAAGTTGGAGTTTGCGAGAAAGTCCATAATATGTGTAGTAACTAATTGCATATTTGATTGTTTTGGATCAAGGAGTTTTGGATATAGTTTAATTGTTTTACTTATTTTCAATTTAGTTTTAAGGATATTTCTATTTATTATGTTATTTGAGCATTTGTTAAAAATGTGATCCAAATCTTCTACTTGATTACACATAAAGCAGTTAATATTGTGTGGAAAAGGTCCCAGGTATTTGGCGAAACTGTTAGCCAGTTTCGTTTTTCCTACCATTATCCTATTCATTTTGATTTGATGAGTTCTTGTTTTACCAAGAGGAGTGGTTTTCCTTTTGACTGTTTTCATACTATTATAGAGTGATCTCCCTTTTAGTGATGTATTCCAGTTTTGTTGCCATATATTATTGATCTTGTCAGAAATAAATTTGTATATCTCTGTATGACTATACTGTACTTGTTCATAGGTCAATTCATTTAGTTTTTCTTTCGCAATTTGATCTGCCAAATCATTTCCTTTTATATCTATATGTGAGGGAACCCATAGAAAGTCTATTTCAATATTTTGAGTACTAAGTTTACTTATTTGATATTGTACTAAATATAAGAAAAATTTTCTGCTGTGAGAATTGTTTGTACTAATGGTTTTAAGAACACTTAAAGAGTCACTAACAATTAGGAATTTTGTAGAACTTAAGTTAGAGTGTTGTATCCATTTCAGTGCCTGGAGTATAGCCCAAAATTATACACTATATATGGAGCAGTAATCGGGTAGTCGCACTCCTTGTTTGATAGTAAACTCGGGTACAACCCATGATGCTGCTGTTCTTGCAGGGTCTAGTTTTTTAGATCCATCTGTGTATATTTTAACATGATTTTTATATTCAGTATTTATCTTTTCATTGGCGAGCATTTTAAGATAATGAGCATCCTGTGATTTATTTCCTTTGTCTTGTAGTGAGATATCTACTTTTATTGTTTTTAATCTCCATGGAATTATAACGGGATTTTTAGTTTTTTGTACATTAAATATATCAGTAGGTAGGTTTGTTTTGAGGCGAAGTATTTGTTTGCCAAAGGAAGTGGAGTATTTACCTCTTTTAATAAGTGGTTTAGTACACTTTTTAATTGCCTTTAAAGTGGGGTGCTCATCATTTTGAGTTGACAGTCTAGCTACATATCTTAACATGATTTCCTGTCTTCTGAGATGCAATGATGGTTCTCCAGTAAGAATTTGTAATTCTTCTGTGGATGTAGATGGTAGTGCTTTAGTTGCAAGGAGAAGGGCTTTACGTTGAATTGAGGTAATTTTATTTAATAGTGCTGGCGATGCTGTGTCATAAATATGACACCCATAATCAATCTTGGAACGTATCAAAGATCTATATAGGGTCATGATTGTATTTTGGCATGCACCCCAATGTGTGCCTTGTATACTTCTAATGAGATTGAGATCTAGCTGACATCTACTAATTAAATCCTTAATATGATATGACCATTTCATGTTTTGGTCAAAAAACATCCCTAAAAATTTGACTACTTTTACAAATGTTATATTTTGATTTTGTAGGGTTAATTTGGGATATGTTTTATTATGATTAAAGGGAGAAAATACTATCGCTACTGTTTTTGTGTGAGAAAATTTAAAACCCCATTTATCTGCCCAACAGCCAATATTATCTAGAGTTTGTTGTATTTCAGACATATGTTTTTGATTGTTGGGATCTCCAGCGCGCCATAGTGCACTGTCATCTGCAAATTGAGATAAGTCAATATTGGGGGAGGCTAAGTTTGTATCTAAATCATTAATCATGATATTAAATAAAGTTGGACTGAGTACACTCCCCTGTGGTGTACCATTATCCAACACATACTTTTCGGAATATGTGGTTCCTATTCTAGTTATAATTTTACGTTCGCTTAAGAAATCTTTAATGAAATTAAATATATTACCAGTTATACCGTATTTATTTAGTTTATTTAGTAGACCTTTAGTCCATACTAGATCAAAAGCTTTTTCCATATCTAGAAATACAGCAATAAGATTTCTATTTCTTTTTTGATGATTATTAAAAGCTAATTTAATTGCTGTTTCTAATTTAATGAGTTGATCTATGGTAGATCTGTTATTCCTAAAACCACATTGATTTTTAGATATAAAATTATTGATTTCCAGGTGATATTTAAGCCTATTATTAATTATTATTTCCATAATTTTACATATATTATTAGTTAGTGAGATAGGGCGATATGAGTTTACATCATTTCTATCTTTTTTTTGTTTTAGAATTGGGATTACTACAGCTGTTTTCCATTTAGTGGGTAGTTTTCCAGTCTCCCAAATTTGATTATACATATTAAGTATTATTTTAACAAAGTTAAGTGGTAGCTTCTTATATATGGTATATCCTATGGTATCTTCTCCAGGTGAGGTATCTTTTTTAGTTTTAAGAGCTTGATACCATTCATTAATTGTAATTTTATCATTTAAATAAGACTTTTTATTTCCCATATCTGTAAATGTATTTTTATGATTTACTTCAATTTTAGTTCTATGATTCTGAAATTCCTTAGTATGATTTTTATTGCTGCTCATAGCTTGGAAGTGCTTTGCCAATGAGTCAGCTTGCTCTTTATAATTATTAGTATTACTGATTTTGGGGGTATTGTTTGTATGTTTACCCCTTATTGTTCTAATTTTGTCCCAGACTTGCTTTGAGTTGGTTTTATAGTCTAAGGTACTGCAATATTGCTGCCAAGTATCTTGCTTAGCTTTTTTAATAGCATTTTTAAGTTCAGTTTCTATTTTTTGATATTCTCTTAAATGTTATGTATTACTAGTACGTTTGAATTTGTTAAGTGCTTTTCGTTTATTTTTCCTCATTTCACTAATTTCCTTATTCCACCAAGGGACTCTAAGTTTAGTAGGGTTACCTTTTGTTTTTGGCATTGAGGCATTAGCTGCCCTTGTTATAGTATTAATTATATTATCATAGTATTGATCTATATTTTCATTTTTAATGTCCTCAAGTGTTTCATTTTCAATATTTTGATTGAATTTAGTCCAGTCCGCTTTTTTATAGTTCCATTTTGGAATTTTACTACTATTTTCCAGTTGGGCAGCGTTTTGTAATGTGGTTATTATGAGAAAATGATCACTGCCCATACTGTCTTCTTGATCAACACTCCATGTTGCTATTTGAGCGAGTTTGGGAGTGCATAGTGTAAGATCTAAGGCTGCTAAGGTGCCATCTGTCGGATTGAGTCTTGTTTTGGTACCATCATTAAGTATTACCAGTTTTGTTTTATTGATCCAATTTTGTATAGTTTTACCTCTACTATTTGTGACTTCACTACCCCATATTACATTATGTGAGTTGAAATCACCTAACACCATAACTTCCTTTTGCCCTATATGTAAATTAAGTGCTTTCAGTGCTAATTGATGAGTTAATTTTATGTCACCTCCTGGATCATAAAAGTTATATAATATAAACTTAAGTTTACCTGTATTAAGTTGTAAAGCTTGTACTTCTATTTTGGAGTTATTTATTTCTTGCAAATTAATTGGGACTATTGTTGCTGAGGGGATGTTATTATTAATGTATATAACCAGTCCCCCTCCTTGACCGTCATTCCTATGTTGAAAGTATCCAGGAGAGTATCCTACAATGGTTGGCAATGTTTTAGTTTTATTTGATATTTTGGTTTCCTGAATACAAATTATATCTGGTTTAATTAGTGTATTAATTAGTTTTAGTTTTAGTTCATTAATATTATGCACTAAACCACGCGAGTTCCATTGCCATATAACCAGATTTGTATTATTATAGTGAGAATTTGTTACTACTTGTGTTGTGTTATTCATGTTGGTTTAATAATTTTCCTGATTTTATACCCTCCTCTACATGTTGGATAAGAGCATGGAGCCCGTTCGTGAGGGTGAATAGATAACTAATGTTTTTGTTTTGTGCGTTACTAATGTAACGACCTATTTCAGAAATTGCATTTCCAATTGTGTTTAGACCCAGATTGTTTGTAAGGTCTATTGAGTTTTCTGTTTGAGTAGAGGTTGTTGTTTTTTGTTTCTCAATTATTGCACTGGGTTTGTCAGTTTGTGTTATTATAGGAGTAGGGGTTGTCTTTTCCTGTTTATTTTGCTTTGTAATGTTTTGTGTTTTAAGATTAATTTTTTGTTTTGCTGTGATATAATCATAGTTGAACGAGTTCATAAGAGTTATGACCTCGTTTTCAATGATCGCAGCACTGCATTTATTGGAGTTAGAGGGGTGATCTCACTTACAGTTGACACATTTGGGCTTTTCTCGTTTACATTGCCCTGTATGTGGTCCCCCGCAATTGTCACATCTATGTTTGAAGGTACAAGCGACCTTATAATGACCCCAATGTTGGCAATTGGTACAAAATCTTACTTTATTCACGAATGGTTGGGTTCTATATCGAATACCCAGGGTTCCTACTTGAATTATTGTTGGAATTGGTGCTGTTGATTCAACAACCACCACACTTTGAGCTTTAGTTTCTTGTTTACCTATTTTGTACAGTTTATCAATTTTGTTTCCTACTTGCGTAATTTTATCTTTAATTTGCTGTGTGGTGCATGTTGCTAGTGGTCCCTTAATTTTAAGTACAGCCTTGTATTTGGTTGGTCTGATTTGTTGTTGTTGTTGTTGTTGCTTTGGTTGCTTCATTTCTTTTTGATGATGTTGCTGTTCCTGCTGTTTTTTTTCATTTAATTTCTGGACTTGTTTTACTTCCTTTACTTGTTGTCCACCAATGTTGTCAGTGTTGTTGTTGTTGTTGTTGTTATTGTTACTTTTGTTTTTAGTAGATTGACAAATTTTGGCTTTTTTGTGCAGCTCCATAATGACTGGCATGCCGCAAAGTTTATTTGTTTCCAGAAATTTAGCAGTTTGTGCCCTTGTGCTACAATGCAATATTATGTAGTTTGTTAATTTAGGGCGTATAATCTTACATTGCCCTGAATGAATTTTCAGTAATGCCTTAGCAATACTGATGGTTGTGAGGTCAAAAAATTGGCTAGTTTTGCCCTTCAAAAACACTGTCATATCCACGTTGTGATAATTTTTTATTCTTTTGGTGGAGTATGAACTACCTTTATTTTGGTTTTGGTTTGAAACTTTAAAGTTTTTTGCGGGTTTTTGCTGTTTGGGGTTTAACGCCTGGTGTAGCCAGACTGACGAGTGCTTTTTATATATAGCACAAGCGCGGACGTGATGGAAAACACCCCCTAGATCTAAAAACTTACATTATCCCTATCATTACCAAAAAAAAAAAAAAAAAAAAAAAAAAAAAAAACACGCGGACTTAAAAGAAAACACCCCTCACTTTTATACTTTACTCATATTAATTATAAATTTAACAAGTTATTTTGAAAAAAAATACGTTGTGCTTATAGACGCACTTCAAAACAAAAGTAAAATGAGATAGTGATTATAGACTCACTTCTATTTTTTTTTCTAACTTCCTCACATACCATGAGCAAATTGAATGATTAATTCTTTTCGAGAATATTGGGTAGCCCTGAAAAGGGCTGTTTTTTTGTATGGGTGTACGAGGAAGGATGGCAATCTTTTATCGTCTAAGATTGCGTCCTCGTTTGGCTACACGATAGGGTCTGCTTCTTCGGAAAGAGAAAGAGAACTCTTTCGTGTCCACACGACAGTCGACAAAACTTCTGTCTGGTTCCTGCTGCTGTTGTTGCTGTTGCTGCTGTTGCTGCTGTTCTCTCTGCTCTCTCTGCTGCTTTTGAAGTCGATACTTCTCAGTCCATTCTTCTTTCTCTTTTTGAATTTCCTCTCTGAAGAGTTCTTCTATGAGGTCTTTCGTTTCTTGTAGCATTCTCACATTCTCTATCTCTTCAGGCTTTGGCATCAGATTGTGTCTGATACGATGCAGAGTGACGTAAGCTTCGTTCAGCTTAGCTAGTCTTGAGCACATCTTCGTAGGAGGATGAGTCAAACAATGGATGGCCAGACTGGATACGATAATGAGTTTTTTATAGATATAACCGCCCACTTGGGGCATTTGTACATCTTTTATAGCCACCCTGACGGTGGCCATTTTAGGTCCTTTGGGGGGGGTCGCTACTCCCCCCCTCAGGATTAAAAGTGCTTAACTGGAGACTACCCCTGCTTTATATGGTTCAAGCGCGGACGTGATGGAAAACACCCCTTCACGGTTTAGGGTTTTGAAACGTTTGGATAGTTTGATGTGAGGGATAGAAAGAAAAGTCAAAGAGCATTTATATCAATACAAATGTAAAACAAACGACAGACGCATTGGTTTTCAAAACAGAACATTTTTATTCAACTAACAAACATTATTTTCAAATAACAAACACAATTTTTTCAACTAACAAACATTATTTTCAAATAACAAACATTTTTTTTTCAAATAACAAACATGTTTTTCGTCCATAACACTAATACACTCTCTTTTGACATGGTTGACAACGTTGTGAATTAAATTGATATTTCCACTGATGGAAATCATTGGGCCATTGATGTACACTACGTTTCCTAGCCTAGACAACAGATAGCCATAATGGTCACAAAACCATCGATCTACTTTGTCATCGTTTCGAGACGAATGACGATCGAAATAAGTCACTAAATGTTCTAAAGAATATCCAAGACTGCGATGATGCAGATAATAGACACAATATTGTCCACACACCATAGAATCTGTGCTTTGTAATTTCACATTATTGAATCGTGTCGTCTGGGCATTTCTTCTCATAAAGTCAATGATATCATCTTCGAAAGGGGGTAATCCATACGAATCAAAATATTCCACACAACCCTCTTGAGGAAAGTAGACAGCTACCCATTGAGTTCCTGGAAGATGACTGTCATCTGCGTTGATGACATAAGCTTGATTCTCTTGAGGTTTGCGATGAGGTAGTTCATCTTTAGCACACACCACAGGATTCCAAGAAGCAGTGTACGAACTACGGTTCAAAAGATAATAAAGTTCCCAGGTATCCATTTTTGTTGTGTAGCCTTGTTGTCTTGTTTCCCTTTTTTCACAGGTGATGATAAGTCATCAATTCAATCCAGACTTTTTGTTTGAAACGGTCTGTCAAGTAACTGTTGGTTTGCTTCGTCTCTTTACTCTGTGCCAAGAGAGCGTCGATGCGATCAATTTCTCGAGCAAACAATGGAGGAGAGGAATGAGCACACAAGTCTTTATACCACTGAAGTAGCACGGCTTCTTCTGAGATGAGACACCAAGCTTCGTTCAGATAATCGTCCAATTTTTCTTCTTGACTCATCATCATACATTTATCGTGTTGAATTTGACTGGGATGATCGATTTGACATCCATAACAATCTTTTTTAATCATGTCTCTCATTTTATCTTCCAAGTGTTGTGCAAAACAAGCCACTAACTGTTGTTCCTGTTCTGGCCATCTGGATTGCATGATCACTACTTCTTCTTTTTGGTCTTGAGGGTTTGCTTTCTCTGTAACCTCCCATTCCATAGATTCTCCACTATTCAAAGAAGGACAAGGGTCTTCCATAGTGTCTAATAGTCTAGAATGACTTCTCTCAAACTGTTGATTTCTATGGTATTATCGAATTCAGCATACAGAATGACATATACCGTTTCGGTAAGAGCCTCTGCAAACTGAAGTTCCACACGTATCTGCCCAGATTTTATAGGGTGGAAATGTCCCTCGTCGCTGCCTTGGTCTGGAGTGAAATCAAGAGCCCACAAAGTGTAACCTCTTGTATAGTCGTCGTAGGAAATACCGTGGCTGGTGTTGGTTCCTAACTGTCCTGTGGCTTCGTACAGCGACAAGTACGACCTCAAGTAATTCTTCAGGTCGCCAAAGTCGGGTTCGAAGGGTCGGGTACACAAAGTTTTGCCATCGCGACTGACTTCGATTTTGGATACTCTGCAGTGCTTAAACTGGAAAGGATTTTCAGTGTGGGCACCGTTGAAGGCTGCATTGCTGACGATACCAAGGAATAAACGTTTGGGCAACTGTCCTTGGAACAGATGATCTTCGATCTTGGATCGGAGTCCAGTGGCAATGGTGAAAGTTTTGACTTCCACGCGTCGTATCGGATACTTGGCTGTCGTTCTACTCAAAGTGTGACTGATATCATTTCCCACTTTAGGTAACACTTCCACACGACGCACGTATAACCTGGCTTCTTGGATGATGGTTTTGTATTCGTTGGCATGAGCCATCAAATGGAAAGCAGTACTGCTACGATTCAGTCTCAAGCGAATATCTACTCCGTTCAGCAAATACTTCTCTTGAAACCACATGTCCAAATGCAAACGATCGAACAGTTCTAAACTACGTCCTCGCAGAATTTTCTTTCGACGCTCGTTAAAACCCACATTGTGAGGATCGGCAAGAACGCTGCCATCAGCAGCTGCTGCTACGGACAAGGCTGTGTCGTTAAACTTATCTGCGGTGTCAGGTTTCCATACCACGCAAGCATCTAAATGAGTGTTCTTGGCTTCTTTTCCGTACGTCAAGAGATTTTTGAGGTACGCTTGGTAAGGGTAAGTATCCGTGCTACTACTGATCAGTTTGTTATTCATGTACAAATCCACTTCGCTGAACAAGGAATGCATGAAATTGTTGACGGGAGCTACTCGGGCATCGGCTGCTGGTTCGTTGTTGTCCGTTCTACCCACTTTCACTTTCAAATACAAGTAACTGTTGTTGAGATCGATGTAATCTTCGGGTTGTCCTTTGATTTTAAACTCGATGGGAGCTGAATCCGTCAAAGAGGAGACGGGATGAAATTCGACACATTGGGCTTCTTGCATGGTCGTCATGGTGGGTGGCATGACAAAGAGATCTAGTTCCGACTTGGAACAGGCACAAGATTCTTGGTGCATCATTTTTTCTTTATGTTTTTTTCTTCACTTTTAATAATCAAAAATGTCTAAGTCTCGAGCGGTTCTTTTTTTCTCCGTCTTTCTAACTTTAGAAGTACGGTGACTTTTGAAAGGGTGTCTTCGTCGTCGCTTTCTGCCTTGTCCTTGCTGTGTCGTCAGGGAAGTAGGAATGCCAGACTCGGTACCATTCAGGGCATTTATAGGACTCTCTCGTCGACCCAAAATCTCTTTACCCGTTTGAAGCAAGACATTTTTGCCTGCTCTCAAAAAAGCTTCTTTAGGATTTTGTTTGTCAATGAGAACATTGTGAAGAAAATCTTTGCCGTGAGTCAATGCGGCATCTTTTAAGGCGTGCAATCCTCGTGTCACCATCGGTTTTAAAACAGGGACCACGGAACGAAAGGCTGATTTAAACATATTTCCTAAACCATGTCCTCGTTGTCGAGCGACTCTTCGGTACACAGGATACATCACTTTTCAGTTGTTTGAGAATCGTTTTTGAAAATGGAGTTTCACTGTGACTTTCCCTTTGGTAAATGGAATATTTTGTCCTAGTTCTCCTTTTATAGTAATGTTGACACTGTCGACATACGACTTACTGACAGGTAAATAATGAGGATGTACAAATTCACGGTGAACGTGATAGGTATTTCCACCTTCTTCTTTAGCGCTAGTGGCAGAATCCACTTTGAAAGGAATGACACGCAGTAACGGTGCAGAGGTGTGTCCTACCACGTTGTACTCTGCCACATCGGAGTACACAAACATCAAGTTGAGACCTTGGTTCAATTCAACAGGGAATTTAAAATATTTCGCAATCTCTATGTTAGTGGTTATGGGTTGTAATATTTGGTTTTTGTTCTTGACTAGCTCGACGTCTCCACCTAAAATATCAAACAATTCAGGACAAAACGTAATGGTCATTATTTTATCCTCTGAAAATGTCATCATGAGTCGACGAGCCACTGGATGGTACTCAAAGGTAACACTTTTTGGAGGTTTTGTGGACTCCATGGCTTTACCAAACTTAACATTGAATATGGTAGCAAGTGTAGTCACTAAATGTTGACCACTAAAATAATAGCCTGGAGGAATGAGGAAGTAATGAGTGGACAGGGTTCTAGTTGGGGGTTCATCTGATGATTTCTTGTCGCCACCTTTACCTCGTGCGTCTAAGGCTTTTTGCAATTGCTCGTCAAGTGCTTCTACTGCAAAAGTGTTGTTTTGATTATCGACGATGTTTTTGATTTGTGTCGGGTGTATTATTTCCACTAAAGCCACTTCCCAATGAGCATCTTCATTCAAATGCCTGGCTTGAGGTAATTTAGCCGTGTAACAGCACAACGTGTTGTTAGGAAACACCTCCATGGAACTGTAACTGGGTAACGTTAAGTAAAATTGGTTAATAGTGTTGTTCATAATTCCAATGTTGTTCTGTCCGAGGAGTCACTCGAGGTTAAAGGAGTGTCTAAAAGAGGATTGTGATTGGAAGGGTGACTGTCAGGAGAATGACTAACGTTGGACGCAAGGCTTCCAATATTGTTACTGTTGTTCCCGTTGTAAGAGTATTTCAGGGAAGGATTAGGAAGAAGATACCCGATGCAACTGCTGAGTAAAATAGTCCACAATTGTTTGTCTCCTTGTTGCAAACTCAAATTAGCAATGGCTGCACCGATGACACAATACACCACAAAGATTTGACAGAAAAAGACGATTTGGGTTTTAGGGACACGTTCTCCACACCACACCCACAAGGGTTGCTTTTGTAAATCTTGCAGAGATGACGTGGGTGAAGGAGTAGTCACTGTGGTTGCTGAAGCTGGATTGAAGGGCACGATGGTCACTTCTTTTTATAGTCGATGACTTGGGCAGCGTCAATCCAAGAATCAAAACTAGGAGGATATCCTTTCCAACGTACTTTGACTTCTTTGACACGTCGTTTTCCTACTTTACGGGTTCTTCGTTCGAGAATGCTTTCAATGTCGTACACGTCGTCTTTTTTTTTTGGTGACACGTTGTAACTCAGGCAAGTAAAACGTTCCTTTTAAAACTTCTCCGTTCATGTCTTCCAATTTATAGACGGCAGGATGACGGCCACGCACTCGTTCAGTAACACGAAACAATTCGGTGGTTCAATTGGGTAAGTAACCTTTGTCGAAAGTGCGTTTGGTTTTACCAATGCGTACCCAATCACTCGGGGTTAACACTTCTCCACCTTTCTTGGGGACAGCCCTCGTTCGGGACGTACCAAACAGACGCTCAAAAACAGTCACTTCGTTGTCGGGTGTCATCTCTTGTGGGGCACGTCCAATGCTTCTATGGTAAGATTGATTGTAGGCTTGGACTAAGTGCGGTAAGACGTCGATGTACTTGAGAGTGTGTTGATGCGTAAAATATTTCCACATGCGTTCTTTCAAGGTACGTTGAAAACGTTCCACGATACTGGCTTTGGTTTCAGGATTTTCGGTGGTGAAAAAATGAATGTCACGTTTCTTTAATTCTCTTTGGAAAGCTAGGTTCAGAAATTCGGTGCCTTTGTCGGTTTGCCATCGAAGAGGGTGACGACCACTTTGTTTCAACACCAGTTGCAAAGCTCGTACTAACTCTCCGCTCGATTTGGATGTCAACGGTACGACCCAGGCAAATTTAGAAAAGACGTCGATGACACAAAACAAATATTTGTAGCCACGATTGTAGGTGGCTAAATGAGAGACATCGGCTAAATCGGCTTGCCATTGATGATCGATGCCTTCCACTTGAGTGCGACTTCTGTGAAATTTTCGTCGAATGGGTTTGTGTAAAGTGTACGTCGCTTGTTCTTGTAACCATCGTTGTACTGTAGGTAAACGGAGCTTTTTCAAGCGAGTTTTGGCAGCACGATACAATTTCTGAATGCCTCCGTAACCTGCAGGGTGAACTGGATCGTAATAAATGCTGGCTAATACTTTCTCCATGGTTTAGGTTAATAAGTGACCCACTCTTCGAGGATATTGCTTTGGGTGGGACGAAATGGGGGTTGTTTGGAAACGGTTTTACGTGTCCGATGTGCCACAGGAGTTGACGTCGAGGGTACTGGTGGTGGTGGTGGTGGTGGCGAAGGTAATGAGATAGCTTTGGTCTTCTTTTCTTTTCTCACCTCTGGTTTCTTTTCTTTCTTTTTCACTTCTGTTGAAGCAGGAGTAGCCATCATCTTTTTAACCCAAGTTTTGAGTTCTTCTCGTTGGGGAGTGGGAGAAGGGGTCAATAAGGAAGCGGCAATCTTACTCGGAATGGGAGTAGCAGTGGGTGTTTGAAAGAGATCATGGGGTTCTTTTTCTTCCTTGGGTAATGATGGGGTGACGTCTGTTTTGGCTACTGTAGAGGGTAAAGGCGACGGATTATTCATTAGTGCCTTCAAATCGGAGACTGTGAGTAGAGCTGTTTGTTCCACAGCTTTTCGATGAAAGAGTTGTAGTCGTTGCAGAAGTTGACCGTACTTTTGCGATTTTTCGGTTTCGGACAAATCGTGGCGATGCATCATGGATTGCAATTCGTGTTGTAATTGGGACATCTCGTTCAAATCAGGATTAGGTGGTAAATGGGGGGTACGTTGTTCTTGCCAACGATGGTATTCCATCCATCGTTTGTAAGGAACTAAAGTCAGTTTTCGTCCTTCCATGGGCTTCCAAAGGTTACGTCTGAGTTCGTGGTGTTCCATGAGTCCCTTTTATCTTCTGGAAGGATCATACATATTGCTACCCATACCTTGGGGGCATCCCTTGGGGCATCCCTTGTGTCATCCCTTGTAAAAAACCTGGTAATATGCTGGATAGGATGCCGGATTTCGCTAATCCTCCCAACACAGGAAGAAGAAAGGGTAAAAATCCTCCGCGTTGCACCAACATTTATTTCTTTTGACGGACGGGTATTTTCTTTTGGACCATTTGACGAAGAACGTGTCGATGTTTGGCTAAGCATTTTTTCTGGTGTGAAGACAAAGGTATCGTGCCTTTCAAGACATTCAAACAACATTCGCACACGGTATCGATGACATCTTTGGAAGCCGTTTTAATGATTTGTTTTCGCATGGGTGGAGAAGCTTTGGACAGGACAGACAACACGTCTCCGTGTTTGACTAAACGAGGAGGTAGTCCTTTCTTTTTCTTTCCCTTGGGGAGTGAATAAGAATGTCTTGTGCGAGGTGACATCTTTGCTTGCTCGTTCCACAATACCACTGACGTCCATGACTCTTTTTTGTTGTGCCATCACTTGATTTATAAATGGTATCATTAATTATAAATTTGCAAATGGTATCCATTTTCGCTTGGCATCATTTGGTATCTTTGGTACCTTTAAGAAGAAGTGAAAAAATCCTCCGCGTTGCACCAGCATCTTTTTCTTTTGACGGACGGATATTTTGTTTTGGGTCTTTTGGCGACGAACGTGTCGATGTTTGGCTAAACAAGAAGGTAGTCCTTTCCTTTTCTTTCCTTTGTGAGGTGTAGACAAAAGTTTTCTGCGAGGTGACATTTTTGCTTGTTCGTTTCACAATACCACTAACGTCAATGACTTGGTACACACCCTCTTTTATTTACTTTTCTTGGGAACTATCGCTTCGTCAAAAAGGTAACAATGTGTTTCCCAAAATTACCAAAGGATCCTCCTTTTTGGTGTCTCTTCTTTTTCTTTAAAGGGCTACGTCTTTGGAGGGAAGGACGTCGATGTTTGGTTTTTAAGCTTTTGGCGGGATGACGAGATTGTCTTTTTCATTTTTGGACAGCAGAACGACGAGGGTGGTGGTGGTGGTGGTGGTGTGTACGTTTTTGAGGAGGCATTCTTGAGTGTTCAGCAGTGGTACAGAAAAAAATACTGATTGACGTCGTGGTCTTTAAGTCATATTTTTATACTGGAATGCGTCGCCACTGATTATCTTTGCGTCGTATCAACTTCATGGCAGGTAACACACGTCGTGAAGGAGTTCGCAATGGACTCAATCGGGACAGTTCTTGTTTGGACAAATCTAGTAAACTCTTTAACATGCCAGATCTTTCTTGGACTTTGACTTTGGGGGCAGGTACTTTGTGAGCAGCTGCTACTGACGCTAATGTGGACGAGGGTGTCACCGGTGGAGGAGACGTTTTGGGAGACGCAGATTTCCAATGTTTCATCAAATTAGGAAAAACGGGTGTCAAATTGGGTTTGGCTGGCATCACCCGCACCGGAGAAGTGGCAGCACCAGAGGCTACTGGCAACGTAGTCCTTGCCAAACGTCCTTGTAGATCTTCTCTTACAGGTCGTGGTTGACGAAGGTAAGGTTGTGTCCTGGCCGAAGTGCCTTTTTTGCGAGTGACCACTTTTTTCTGTGGACTTTTCTTTTTCTGTGTTTTGGTCTTGCCACCCTTGTTCTTTTTCTTAGGGGATTGTTTGGCTTTTTTTTTGGTTTCTTCTTGGGGTGAACTTTGGGAGTATTGGGATCCCATTTTAAAAGGGAACGAATGATGACACCTCCTAGAGAACCACTACCTTCAGGTTTCAATATGATTTGCTTTTTGGTTTGAGAGTCAATGCGAGGATTGGCCAGTTGCGTCAAGGCTACTTTATTTCTGTCAAAAAAGCGTTTGGTTTGATGTGGAATGTGAATGATGCCTTGCAGTATTTGACGTGCTGTCACCGTAAACCATCGTAAGACTTCTTTGAGACTGGCTTCTAAGACGTGAGCACGTATTTGTGGATTTTTTTCGCGACTGATGCCGTACAAGGCACGAATCAATTTGATGGGAAGATGAGACTGAAGGGACGTCATGTTGACGATGTATGAGACAAGGGCAAAGTAACCCAAGGTTTGTATAGATTTTTTAGTGCTTTATATGGTTATGTCGACGACGAGGACGTGTACACGACAGGTCCTCCGTCTTGACACCAGTCGTGAAACAAATCGGTACGAAATCGAAAATAATCAGGGGTAGTGGGTTTTAAATCCACGAGTAAATAGGCGTGTGGCGTTTGAGTGGCATCATCGTACGCATGAGTCAGCCAAGGTGTTCCTAACTGTTTGGCTAAGACTTCCACTTGTGATTTATCTCGAGGACTTTTAAACAAGACCACGTAATGAGCATTGAGACTAATGGTACGATGGGCTTTACTTTGTTGAAATAAATTTTGTGTAATGTAAATGACACTGGCATTACGATGATGCCCTTTACGTGTAAACCACAGTTTAATTTTTTCTTCGTCTTCTCCTAACATGTCGTCAAAAATGACCCAATGAGTTTGACTAGGGTAAGACACGATCCCCTCGTCTTCTTTAGGAATGCCTGCTACAAACACAATGGAATCACCTTGACTTTCTTGCAAGAGGCTGTATGCCGATTGCCACTCTTTGTAACACTACACGATGCGTTGAGGTGGACGATCGATCAAATGATGTTTATGTTCGATCAAACGTTTGACAAATTCGGTTTTGTCTGAACCGCTCGGTCCAGCAATTAACATGTTAAAAGGATGACGAAGATACAAGGCTTTCCAACTAGCCTGATCTAAGTGTTCGTCAATGACTTTGAATGTGGAGGAGGAAGGAGTAGTAGAAATAGGAGAGTGAGCCTTACTAGTGTAGTGGTATGACACGATTGACACAAAAACAGACAAGACAAGAGGTTTTTATACTTTTTTCAAGACACGTTTGTTTCAATGCATGTTTAAATTCGAACAACACAAAATACAAAAATACATAAAAGCCAAATGGATAAATACAGGAATAAAATACACAGGGAAACAATCAAAGTGGCATATAAACAAGTCACTGTACAACATTCTTTGTTGGGTAACGAACGTCTCCTAGAGGTAGTGTGTAATGTTCTTATAGTCTCCTCTACATGGGGAATAGTCACATACGTGTCTTCTCGAAAGGGTCTTTGTGGGGGAATGTCCATGACAGTTCTGTCTTGAACAGAGGGATTGTCCTGGGTGACAGATTCTTTCTCTTCTTCTGGTACTGTCACTAACACAGGTTTAAAAGTGACTTTTTTCACTCGACGATGAATTTTACGAACACAACGCTTGGGCATAATGTGATGCTTCGTTTGTCCAAGCCTCAAAATCCCAACTTTTCCAGTGACGTACATCTGTCCAATGAGGGTGTAAATCACAAGCTACACACACATCTTCGTACACCGCTTCCGTACGTAAAAGTTGACGAATCTTTTTTTCTTGGAGAGGTCGAGACGTATCCAGATGAAAGCGTAAGGCTTTGAACAGAATAAGTCTCTCGTGGACATTTAAAGGAGTTACCATACTGTCGTTTTTGGCAGGTAGTGTTCGTAAAGTGTCCACAAGGAATCGACAGGTAAACGAAATCCCAGAAAGCAAGTCACTAAAACACACACCACACGTCGACCACAATTCATAGGGTATAGTTCTTGCAATAAGTGTTCGTAATCTTTCACTGTGTGAATCTTCTCATTGATATCCTTCCACGGAATCTGTTGGATCACAAGTGATAAAGGTTGTGGCATGGTTGTTCTCTTTTATACTTCTTTTTTAGGTCAAAGACCATCAGTGTATATTCAACACAGAATTAAATCTGCTCCAAAAGCGAAAGTGATTAATATAACGTGTAATTTCGTCCCACTGCCATTCAGGGTAACGGTCAAGAAGGATCAAAACATCTTCAGATGTAAACGTATTAAATCGGAAACAGAGCAAAAAAATACCCTTGATCCAGAGAAATCTAATACGTTGGTTAATTTTTGTCACTTGCCTCTTGTGAATTTCACGACACAAAAGTTCTACAGTCACCCATTGAGATTTTTCTTTAGCAAGGCCTTGCCAAACGTCCTTGTAGATCTTCTCTTGGAATTATTGTGGTAATCCTTGAATATTATGTTTTAGAGAGGGTTTATATACTGGTCTAGGTTTGTTACACGACATCTAGGCATCTAGGTCCCACTAAAGGTAGGTATTGACAATTCGGAGACCATCGAGCATGTTCCAGGTAAGCGGAATTTTTCTGTTTCCACTCGTAAATGGATACACCACAACTGAAACACTTGACTTTATCCCCTTCGCCCAAGTAGAAAAATCAGGCTCTGGCTAATTCTTCAGGAGTTGGTCCAGGCAGATATTTTGGCCATTTATCTTTGAAGGTTTGGAATCGACTTTTGAAATGACAGTATTCAGGAAAACTCGTCGGGAACGAATATTCGACTCTCCTCACTTCTGTTCGATGCAGGTACGGTGAAATTCCTAGGAGTCCACGATAACGTGAAGCACCGCTTTCGCATCCCTCAGGTTTGACACGCACACTTTCCAGGGTAGATATAGGGGTAGTAGTCATAGCAACGTTCCCACGATATCCTGCTGAATCGCTGAGGTCACAGCGTCTGGCATCACTACAATCGTAAGGTTCACCATCGCACTCTGTAACGCAATTACAGTGCATACCGCAAGGACACTTACAGTTTCCTTCCGGACAACTTCCGTTGCAATGCATAGGTCTTATCCATCCAGTACTTTTCACACTATGGAAAGGTACATTTGTTTTACAATCCCCAAACTTGAATGATGTCTGTTTAAATGGATTCATCTTCTTTTCGCTTGGCTGTTGTAGTGACAAATGAACTATTGGTCTTGGACGATGTCCCTTTTTATATGCTGTCCAATTTTGACGTGACCGTACGGTAGAGTGAAGTGATTGGGAAGTCGTACTCTTTTTTGGTACACGATTTGATAGACTTTTTCCAAAGGTCGGCTAACGATTTGGTGTGTGGGTAAACGGACAATCTTGTGCGGTTCGTGGGTAGTCACTTTAAACGTTTCATCCTGTCCCGACTGTAAGGCTTCTTGTAGCACGTTAAAGTTCACCACTCGACTGGTGCGATAATTGAGAGTCAATCCTTTCACTTTACATTCGGTGTGCATTTCTCCTTGTGGGTCTCGGTATTCGTAGCCGTAATTTTTAGGACCGCCACTTGCAAAACATAGAATCTTGTCGTCGGGATGTTCATCGGTCCAGGCTCCTAAACGGTCTCCTTCGATGACAGGGTTACACTGGTTCGGTCGGTGAATGTAAATGCAACTGTCCGTGTCAAAATACAACACACGATCTCCTAACAGTTCTAACACTTCGTACAATTTTAAACGAGCGTGGGCTGTCACGTAAGCGGCAATGATGATATTTCCAAATTTGTCGGCTTCTACAAAGTCTAGTTCTTCTTCGTAATTGACTAAGATCAAGTCCTCACGAATGACGTCCACGTGTTTCATGACTTTGGTTGGGTCGTGAATCATCTGGAAGTAGCGAGACGGCTCGGACAAATACTCCGTCTTGGGTAAAGAGGGTCGTTGTGCCATTTTACCCCACAAACAATTGAGCATCACTTTGGCAAACGATCGCCTTCCTTCGTTTTTCTCGATGTGGTCTAAAGTGATGCCTTCCTGCTCCCGATATTTTTCTTTGAATATCTTTTGGTCTTCGGGAGTGTGACACCAGGAAGGATAGCCACTAGCTTCTTGTTTTAGTTTTAAAAAGGCATCCACGTAGTCTGCAAAAATACCTTTCTGTGTCTCGTCGCCCTTGCGGTATTGTTGTGTCTTAGAAAAGTGGTAAATTTCGTACACTTCTAACAGTTGGTATCCCAGGTCCAGTGCTTTAAACAATTCCACGCTCACCCACGTTCCTGTCAAGGCGGGTTCTTCCTGGGTGTGATATACAAGGTTGGTCTTGGTTGCACGTTTCGGCACATGTGCGACACAAAGGAAACATCAGTTTTCCTTGGCAATGGTGAGGTAAAACGGGATGGTCCAAGTCTGTGGGTGGTAAGACTTTACACTTGATCAATCCTTCGTACTGTCGAATGTGGTGCAAGTCAATGTGTTCTGTCATCAAGTCTGGATGCCCTACGGGAAAGTGACAATATTTGCAGACGTAAGGATACAACGAACACACGTCCAAGTATTTGATTTCTTCTCCTTTCTCTTCGTTCACCTGGTACAGCAAACAGGTGGCATTCGTTCGTCCTCCGTACAAACTATCCCGAGGGTTCAGGGGGTCCATTCACTTGTAACTTTCTACGATGCGTTTAAACTCGGGATCGGTTTTCAAACGCAGATCGTACTCGTGTTCCCACATTTCCACCACCTGGTATCCTTGCTGTTCTAACTTCAAACGTCGTTGACAAGTAGTCTGGTACAAGTCTTCCATGGTTCGTTGTAAAAACTGATTTTTGGTGTCTCGTTGAGGGTAGCATAGGGGACATCCGTGAAAACAGCATCCGTTAAACTCGTACACAATCTGAGGGTTTTCTAAGTCCCAACCATCTACCGAATACGTTCCGATGGTCTTTTCGCCTCCTCCGTTGCGAGCGTGTTGGATCCATTTGTCTTCCTTGTCGCACAAGTAATGGAGCCAGCGTAGGGCTTTGACCGAGTATTGACCTTTGACAAAATTTGTCGTTTGAGGACTGATGACAGCTAGAGTATTTTCGGGCATAAAGCGTTTTCGGTACACTAAGGAACATGCTTTGGCGATGGTACAAGCTTCTTTCAAAGGATCGATCCCTCCGTATTCCATGAACAATTCTCGAAATTTTCCACAACAGCGTCGTAAAATGTCCACGTCAGATCGACAATACTTTAAAATTTCTTCTTGAAAGTCAAAGGGGTCCGAGACGTGAGTCTGGTACCAAGCATGGAAAGCTTCTCGTTGTTCGGTGCGCATGTTGTCGGGGTCATAGTCGTCAACCTCAGGCAAATGGGGTAGAACGGCATGTTGATTGGCTTCGGTATTAAAAAAGTGTGGAAAATAACCTTTAGCCATTTCTGTCATTCCAAACGATTTAGGCATGCGACTCAAAGGCATGGCCAAGTAACACATCGAATCTTTAAACTGTACTTGTCCTACTTGCATTGAAATGACTTTGGCTCCGTTCAAAGTCACTTGAGGCCGTTCGGTACTTTGTTCCGCATAGTATCTAAGCAAAAATTGCCCATCGTATCCCGAGAAATTGTGAGCCATGACCGTGGCATGGCAATGACACTCTCCGTAACGTTCGATGTCTTCTGGACTCCACGTTTCGTCAATGGGGTTTAGGATCCATTGGGCAAAATCGGCTAGCGTGTTTGACCCTCGAAAGATTTTTTCACGTCCTCCAGGAATCTTGCTGCAGTAAGGGCAATGACTAAAGATAGGTTCTTGGATGCACTTCTCGCACGCTCGATGAGCCACGCAGAAATTAGGAATGTGAATACCAGTTTCTTGCATGCATTCGAAATCAAAAAAGATAAAATTCCCTTTCTTCTGGGTATCATCTCGTCGGGGTTGATATTTTTGAATGAAGCATTCGTGCTCCAAGTCCACAATTTGATGACAAATGTGACATCGTTTCTTCCCTCGACAAACGTGAAATTTGGCATTACTGGTACGTATGCCTTGTCCACAAGTAGGACACAATCTCAGAAGCTGACAAGTACTTTTCTGCTGTGAACCTTGCATCTTCAAATGTTGGTAACAGGTAAGACTGACAAAAGTGCGCTGACACACAGGGCAATGCACTCTTTATTGTCCTTTGTCCAGACAAGGTTGAGAGGCCAAACATCCCTCACATTTCGATCCACAATGCTTGTGTTGTTCTCGATTGTTATAACCATAGTCACATTTTTCACAGTAGTAACTGAATTTCAGAAATCCAGTGATACTGGTAATGGTATCAAAATGACCATCTTGATGATAGACGTGAATGTATTTTCCGTCTTTGAAATCGTGGCCTCGAAACAAAAGAGGTCCACGCACTTCTTGAGGGTGTACTTTCAAAGTGTAACGTGGAGCCAAGACGTCTTGCAATTTTTGCATTTCTGGAATACCGCAAGGGGTATCTTTGGATATCCCCGCTTGCTGTAACAGGAGTTCTGCTTCACTTCGTTGTTTGGCTCGGTCCGATTGTCGAATAGTTTCCCAGGCTCTTTTCCATTCTATCGTCTCGTTCTTGTTGACATACATTTGTCCCATGACGATGGCACGGGCTAAACACATCTGGTCTTGAGGATTGTTAATTCGTACGAGGCTTCGCTTCATGTTACGAAGGCTGTCCACCAATAACACTTTTTTGCGCCCGGTCCCCTCAGGAAGAGACACGTGGGTCATGACCAGTGTGGCTTTTCCATCGGTGATATGAAACTTGTCGTTGGATTGTTGCACATGTTGAATTTTGTCGATGACTTTGGAAGGTGTTAATTGTGATGGGCTAGTAAACTCGATCCAAACGGGAGACTTTAGATTATCGTGATGAATAGAAAGTCTCAAGCGATCGTCTTCTTTGGCTTGACATTGCTGTTTCAATGCAGTTAACACAGAATCCCACACCTCGGTAATGAACCCTTCTGTATTCTCCAAAGGTACATTGGTCTTGAAATCTTTAAACTTTACGGCATACGTGTAAGCCGTTGTTCTAAATTTTCGAGAGGAACGCTTTTCCGTCTCTCGAATGTGATAGTAATTTTCAGGGTTTACTAAGAGTGGTGCACTTTGCTTGGACGTCGATTGCTTAGGTGTAGATTCGGGCTCACTCATGTCATCTTCAAAATCACTGGCATGAATTTGAGCCAAGACTTCAGCTACTGTGCTAGGCGATACATTACGTTTCTGTCTCTTACTGTTTTCTCCTTTCTCCACAACATGATGTTGTCTTTTCATCTTGTCTGCAAAAAGTCAAATGACTACCTTTTAAAGACCATAACCCCTATATATTCATGTCCGATCCGTGCATATATAAAGGGTTAGTGTCTAACCTTTCAGTATTCATTTCACTCTCACATTGACCAGAACGATGAAAGAACCTACAGAAGTGGAAATTCTCATTAGAGCTTTACGTGGTTGTCATACGAAAGTTTTCGTCAGACCAGCCGACGGCCTACTCTCCCTCCTATCGAGATAAAAGTCAAGATACTTGCTATATCTGTAAGAAAAAAGGACATTGGGCTACAGAATGTTCAGATCGTGACAAAAATAAAAAAGGTACCAATAGAGACAAAAGTCAAGATACCTGTTATTATTGTAAAGAGAAAGGACATTGGTCTCCAAACTGCCCTAAGAAACAACAGGAGCATGAGGAGGAGGAGGAGGAGGAGGAGGAGGAGGAGGAAAGAAATTCTGAACAGGAGGAGGAAGAGGTACCCTCCCCAAAGGAAGAACCCCGACACGTTCACAAAGACAAGAAAAGAAGACGAAACGAAACTGACGAAGAAAAAGAAAAAGCTGTGACAGTAAAGAAAATGAAAAAATAGAAAGAGTGAAACAGAAGAAAACCTATGAACTTTTTTAAAGTGGTATTGTGTTATGTTATGTTGTGATATTGAATTGTAACATTTGTACTAGAATACACCAGAGAGAAAGAAACGTAAGTGTCTCTTGGTTTTGATTTGATAGAATAATTACCTACACTCTTACATTCATTTACTCACACGTACATCATGGATTTAAAAAAAATATAGAAAAGGACTTTTGAGTTTTCATTGAAATAGGCAATTGAAATAGTATTTCTTTTCGAAATAATTGGAGTGGTCCTGAAATGGACCGTTGGTGTTTTGTGTGTTTAAAACAAAACAAACTTAGAAACGGGACGAAATCCTCTTGAGCTGTCTTAAGCCTTTGCCACGGCCAAGGCCTACTTCGGGACTGGTGGTTCCTGTCAATGATTTGGTAGAAATCACTAATGGTGGTATGGCAGACGTAGTCACAGAGAGATCGGGTTGTTTCGCTCGAGAAGGTCTTTTTCTCTTCGGTCGTGATAAAGAAGTCTGATACATTTGTTTCAGAATCCTTAACTCAGCTAAAATATCTAAAAGTACTGTCGTGACCGTTTGATTTTCACTATTTTCTTTCTGTCCTTGGTTTTCTTTCTTCTCTGTTGCTGCTGCTGCTACTGTTTCTTCCTGGTGTTTCCTTCTTGCTTCTTCTTCCTGCTGATGAATAAGAAAAGCTTGTTCTTCTACTTTCTGTTGTTGTAAAAATTGCTCCAATTCTTCTTTTTGTCTTTGTTTAAAATCATCGACGTGTACATAAGAAGATACAGAAGGCAACGAAGGTTCCGGAATAAATTCTTGTGATGTTAAAAAATCCACAAAATCCCAGTTAAAATCAACTTCTTCTGGATGTAGATTTGTCATGACTTTAGTAGTCACTGTTGGCCCATGACTTGCTGTCTCTACTCCTGGCTCACTCCAATTCATCGTCTTCTTACTGTCCGCCATGATTGACAACGCTGTCTCATCGATTGACTGCGCACAGGCGCTAGTACCTCTATATAGAAAAGGTGACGTCACAGACTGTTCTCTTCCGATTGGATGGCTGTGACTGAGTTTTGTAACGCACGTTTGGATTGGTGGATACACTCAATCCGTTTCGATCCACTCTTCCCCTATAAATAACCGCAGTACACGGCATTCGCTTCACCTGTTCTCATCACAAGATGTGGACTAACGTTGAATCATCAACCCTTGTGTCAAGCATGCTGTTTCGGACTGACATACCCATGTATGTCAGATCAGCGTGGAGTGTCATTCATATGACGGAGACAGCTTTTTGGAAGAGAAGGGTATACGTAGAAAGACAAGGTTGCTTGAAGAGAGTTCTCTTCTATGGACCCACAGTGAGGAGAAGTTTAAGGAAGAGAAGAAGATCTGTGAGATGTCCTCTGTGTTAACAAGACAACGTTAACATTACACATAACGGACCTTTTCAGGGCCACTCATAGGTCTCGAAAAGATAGTAGCTTTCTTTGCCGCCATTTTTTTCCCACCCTGTTCCATTTCCCTTGACGCTATATAGGCCCACCCTGTTAAATTTCCCTTGACGCTATATAGGCCCACCCTGTTCAATTTCCCTTGACGCTATATAGGCCCACCATGTTCAATTTCCCTTGACCCTATAGTGCCCCAAGCTGTTTTGACCCAATAGTGCCCCAAGCTGTTTTTGACTGGATTTTCCATTGACCCCATAAATCTTGACCCTATAGTGCCCCAAACTGTTTTTGACTGGGTTTTCCATAGACCCTATAGTGCCCCATATTACTACTTATATGCCTGCCAAAATAAGGATAATTATGTCCATGCTGTACAGACGCGATGATATTGAGCGACATGGTTTTACGTCCATCGCGAATGATTCATACCAAAATCTCTCATTTTAAACCGTATCAGAGTTCGTATTCTAAGATATAGCATTGTTGAGTTTACCTGTCCAACCCCAACATCAAAGAAAAATGTTTTACTCTATGTCGCTTGTATCAACTCCTAATTAGAAGCATTATTATTCCTACAATGATACAAAACTTGTCCTTACATTTGTACCTTAGTAGACTCTATAAACACATGCTGTACTAATGAACCATGGTTTCCGAAAGGAAGGTGGCATAAAAGAGAAAACTATTTTCGAAACATTACCTGTGATAGCAAAAATTTCTTCATTGATGTTGCTAAAATGTATTAGGTTATAAGAGAATATACATCATTCCGATATCATATATATATGATATATATATGTTTGTATGTATTTAAATATGTATGTATGTCTGTATGACTGTATGTCTGTATGTATGTATGTATGTATGTATGTATGTATGCTTCTGGGAGTGGGTGTGTGTGTGCATGTCAACGTATGTATATATATATATATATATATATATATATATATAAGGTATTATTATTTACATATATATGTTTGTGTTTATGTATGTACGTATGTATCCATGTATGTATGTATGTATGTATGTATGTATGTATGTATGTATGTATGTATGTATGTATGTATGTATGTATGTATGTATGTATGTATGTATGTATGTTTGTGTGTGTGTGTGTGTGCGTGCGTGCGTGCCTGTCTTCGTGCCTGCGTATGTATGTATGTATGTATGTA
Source organism: Unio pictorum (assembly GCA_030141615.1). NCBI lineage: Eukaryota > Metazoa > Mollusca > Bivalvia > Unionida > Unionidae > Unio > Unio pictorum. The sequence continues at coordinate 11,495,068 of JARLTB010000114.1, read as the reverse complement.
TGTATGTATGTATGTGTGTGTGTGTGTGTGTGTGTGTGTGTGTGTATGTATGTATGTATGTATGTATGTATAACTGACTGACTCACTGACTGAATGAATTTCTTTATTTCCTCTTGATAAGAGATTTTGTTCAGTTAATGTTTCGTCAATACAGAAAAGTTATGAACACTGTGATTAAATTACTTACAGTACACTATATTGTAACAAATGCAAAGAGAACTTAATGTCAAAACACATACGTGAGAGAACTCGTTGCAAACGAGTTATATACGCAACATAGATTAAGAGAGGGGAAATAATGGAATTGTAATTATTTACATTCACCTAAAACGATATAAATTAAATATCATGTTCTCATTCACTTAGAGCACATGTGAGTTATTTATTAGATATAAATGAATTGGGTCCATTTCCTTAATTTACTGAATAAGCATACTATGGGATATCATTTACAAGTTCATTTTCTCTTTTCGTAAATTGTGTCTATTCCATCAGCCACCACACACATAAATGTCTACCATGATTGATCATCCATATAATCAAAGATGTCCACTCTCTTGCCCAAAAAATATGAAGTAGGGTGTCATTGTCCTGACATAAAGGCCAGTGGGAGTCTAGGATGTCGATGGCATCTATTATTTTTTCAAACGTAGTGTTACGCTCCTATTTAGGGCGTTGCAGAATAGTGACATATGCTTGGTTCTGTCTATAATCAATCTCTTGCAGAGTTTACAATTATTTTCCTTTTCTATTGTAATGGGACACATAGTTAAATAAGCAATGTTAGCGAGTGGAGCTGTTGGTGCAAACGAACATAAAATATATTCTTGATGGGCTTGATTTGATCTCTCGGGATTTATTTGGTAACTTACTTCGATGACATCACATACTAAATTCACTGCAATCACCGAGGATATATTGACGTTTTGAGGAGCGATATGCATACCACTCCCGTCTGGGTCGATGTTATGTTTGAAAATAGTTGTTTGTTGTGGCATTTTCTTCCATGCGGCGAGTATTTGTGAAAAGTATTCATCGAACAGATCTTTTTTTTTTATTTTTAATTGATCTACATTATACCCGGGTTTTTTTAATGCTGAAATATCTCTACGCGTATATGATATATTTTTGCAAATTCTGTTCTTGAATTAGGATTTACAGCAATTAAGACCGTTGGAATAATCCATAAATGAAACACTTTCATGTCAGCGATCATTTGGTTACATATTTCCATGTATTTGATGATCTCTTCTCGCGGGGATTCTTTGGAAAGTTTGTATCGCAATATATTTATATGTATTTCAAATTCATTATTTAGTTTTATAAAGTGTTCATTAATTTTACTTTGAATTGGTTGAAACCATCCACCGCTTGGTTCTTATATCCGCCCACCAAAGAGATCTCAAACACCAAAATTTGTATCGTATTATATCATTGCACCATGATATGATTTCTTATCAGAATTATAATCAGATTTTTCTGGTTCTGGTGGTATTTGTAAGGATGTCCGAGGTGGGGTTTCAGGCCATCCTAGCACAGATCAGATTTAGCTCTGATAGATATCTACGACATACCCGCGTGAGTTTATCTCAATGGCAAATGCTAGTTTGTTCCATTAGGATTTTTAACGTAGCGTTAACAATTTTTCAGTCATATCGCTACGATGTCTGCAGTGAGGCAGTTTATAGTGATGTCTAGCACTGAGACATCATGCTGCAGACATGTAGCATGATGTCTCACCCAGTCACATTATCCTGACACCAGGCCGACCAGTCCTAACACTAACCTCTTTATGCTGAGCGTCAAGCGAGGCAGCTGTTAGTACCATTTTTGTAAGTCTTTGGTATGACTCGGCCGGGGATCGAACCGACGACCTCCCGCTTTCGGGCGGACGCTCTAACCACTAGGCCACAGGAGCGGTTGGCAAATGCTAGTGTTGGTTCATGAACTGATATAGCGATTTTCGATTCTTTTCCAGTAATGGATTTTATTCTGCGCTGTAATTCGTTTTTAAATTGTTCAATTTGGTTAAATCCTGATGGTATGTTTTCTTGTCTATTCTTACTCGCAAACACCAGGGAATTATTATGTTGGTGACCACCGAATGGTAATGATCTGATATTTGGCCAACTATGGTATACTCGTAGTTTTGATAGTGCTATCTCCTTCACGGGAACCGCAGTAGGGAAATTGACACTGAATTCAGGGTTGGTTGAGGTTAATGATATCATGCTCGTTTTCACTGGTGTGGTATTTTCCGCTATTCGTTGAAGTAGTTCTTGTGATGTTGCCATTGTTATAAAATTCCTGTTGTTTTTCTAATTTTGACATCGCGGAATCATAAACACGTACCATCGCGGAAAACTCATTATTGGATATTAATGTATCATGGAGGGAGGACAATATCATCGAGGATAATTGTGAGTACGCGGTTGATACAACATGGAACATAACTACGTAATCGTGCAGTTTATGCTGGCTGCATGATGATATTTTTTTCTGTTATTATTGAAATAATTCCCGCGATTGTTGTCGTCGCTGATATACAAATTGGAACAGCTTTCGGGGCAATCACTGTCACCGAGGAGAGTATAATACCAGCTCCGGTGATTACACCCGATACCGAGTACACGGTAACGTTAACTGCGGTAATTCTTCGTCGGTATTTTTTTATTTTTGTTTGATACTCCTCAGTGAGTGTTTTGAGTGTAGTTTGAAATTCTCTGACCTGATGATAGCGATACTGCTGTGACGTTGTCAATGATGACATTTTATTTATTACATCAGATTTCAAAATGCTGGCGTTAAATTTGCCAGTGTTGAAAATCCTGTGGATTTTTAATTCAGTTGTTTACTTAAATCCGCTAAGAACTCCACATCCCATGTTACTGAAACCCTAGCAAACTTATTATCAGTGGACATTATTGTGAATCTTTCAGTTGTTTCCTTGTCGATGATAGTTGATATCATATTGTTGACCCCACATGAACTCGTTGATGAAATAATAAATTAAATTGTCGTCACTAGTGTTAATCGATAAATACCTTTGACGGTCGCGGTGATATGTAATATGGTAGTTGATGGTGTCCACGTAAATGATCCGTGCTGGATAGCGTACACATTATTTACGATATTTTCTGCTCGTGATGGATTTTTAGTTTTTCAAGTTTTTATATCATCCTTGGTAGATTATCCTTCATGACATGGTCGGTCGTTTTAATATCTTCGCTAACAACTTTTATTCGCCGATTGATCGAGGTTATTTAATCGAGTTTCGTGATAATACCAGCGAGGTCTGGTCTGATTTCTACGGGTTTAGCATTTTTACCAAAAATGTATCGACGGCATCATTGTTTTTTTAAAGTTTTTACGTAACGTAGTAAATTGTCCGATATAAGGTTCATAATCGGATACTCGGATCGTAGTTTTGTCAAAACATCGATAGTGGTTGTTATCTCCGTGAGGTTCGGTGTGGTCACCGGTGGATTTACAAAGAAATCTAATAGAGATTTGTCAATATTGTCAATTATACGTCTTTGTAAGTCAGCAATACGATCGAATTTAGTTTTATGGTCGTCGTATTCATCGCGTCGTTCTTAATGGTTCTAAATTGTTAATTCTATCGACCATAGTTGAAATGAGAACATCTGGTTTGACTACCCTGATCGGAAGAAAACCGCGATAGCATTTACCGTTAAACCGTGTTGTTTAACTAAAATATCATCAAGGGAAATATTGCTAGTTTTCAATTTACCTTGACGATCTTGAACTACAACTATTTCATTGAGATCAACACTTGCTAGGTTTAACATTACTCGTATATTCGTGTACGGTTGAATGTGGTGGTTTTCCAGATGATTAAATGGCGTTGAGGACATTCAATACTTCTATGCCGCATATTGGTGGGTCATTCATATTTGTTGTTTTGTTTGTGTTGGTAGCGTTAGAATACCAGATAGGAATTTTTAAGCGGTTAATATAACGCATAAATTCTTTACGCGGTGCTAACCTTTATGAATCGAAATAAACAATCAAACGCGTATGCAACCCAGTGAGCTCCAGGTCCGGTGCTGTTATTGAGATTAATGATACCTGTTTCAGTGTTGTTTGGTTGTTGTGGTAATTGATCTCAAAAAGACACCTCTAATGTTTTTTATCGCTACGTCGAGTAAATCAAAATTTGACATGGGAACAATTGTTAGTAAACTGCTCCTAGTCTCAGGCCGTTTCCGCTATACCATGAATACGGAGCTCCTGGTAGTCTCAGACCCTTTCCTGATCGTTTTTTTTTTATTTTATACCCGCTCAGGTAGTTTTCTTTAGTGCCATCCCTACCGCTGTACCAACGGCTCCTAGCGCGGCAGCTTTTACTAACGCTGTGGCCGCTGACGCAATCAACGCTGGTAACGAAGCGAAACGTGCCAATATACCACCTGATTCTATCATGTTCTTAATTTAGGCCGCAAGGAGACTGACATTAACACCATTTTATCTTTGATGGCATCATTGAAGTGTGTTGTCTGACGAGCTGAAAATGATCAGTGAGATCCTTAGAGAACATCATAGACGGACATGCCAATCTTGTATAATCATGAGGATATCTTGCCAAACGCACTATTGCTGTGGCAACATCGACCTCACGCTCTATAGACTCAATTTCCCTTCCATTAAAAATGTATCTAGCACTTTCGAATAGCGCTATGATACCACTATTGGCAAAGCTAACTCGGACATTTTGATCCATTGCATATGGTGCTGGTACAGCAGGAGTATCAGCAGCTGTTACGAGTTCTCCTTCTACTTCGATAAATGCTGCAGCGGGTAGAAAGTATTTGCTGGTATCGTGGACCTAAAGTTCGACTCTTGATCGAAGACCCGGTCGTACTGCATGATAGGAATGGAATTCATAATCGCGTACAGAATCATTCTTGGGTACAGGGGCATCCATATCGAACGCTGTATCAGGAGCCGATTTGAACATATTATACATTTCGTGATCTAAATCGCGATCTCGCTCGCGATTTCCAGCCACTTTTCGTTATCATATTGGCAGTAATATTATTCTAGGCGCTGCTCAGTGTTGCTATTTTTTGATCCACTGCGTTGTTTATTATTTTGCTAATACTTGGGGGCATAATTTCCGAGATAGTAGTTTCTCTATTGATATTATTACTGATGACGAAGTCATCGGTGTTTTCTTTCGTCTTCGCTGAACTAACGCTACTAGTTTTTCTTTAGACGCGGAAAATGCTTTCCCGGCAACATCACCAACAGCGTTAATACCCTTATCACGAATAACATCAATAGCTTCATTGATAATTGTTTTGCGATTGGTGCTATTTTTGGAACCATTCTTGCAAATAACCCTGCAATGATATTGCCGAGACAATTTCCATAGTAGGCTCTATAAACTGGCAATCGTGAATTTACTACATAGACTATAGTTTTATGCTAGTAAGCGCATACCTGTCTATATAAGTATTTGTCAATGGGGCTTTATTGTCACCTACAACGGGTTGGACATCATTGATTTTTCACTGTGTTGAGGAAAAAAGGGGGGAGGGAATTCATTTTGTTTGATGATTTCTTCTCCTATTGTTTAGATTTTCGAGATTATTGTGCGTTTGATTTCATATTGTTTGACCAATTCACTTCTAACCTTTTAGACAACAATGAACAGCGGGATAAATTTGATGATATCGTTACAGAATACAAGCGAGTCATTCACCGTATGCTGAATTCGTTTGATCAACCCATACTGTTTGGCAACGACATGCCTATTATTCCGGGCGCTATCATCAAGATCATGAGATTCAGATAGAATCTGATTACAATCTCATTTATCTGATAATTGTATTCCTTGATTTTTCAAATTTTAAATCTCAATTATAATACATTCATATTTTCGAAATTCATTATATGAAATACTATATATCTAATAAAAACATTAGGGGTCATTTTTGACCCGCTTTTGCATGATATGATTATATATGAACTCCATACTCTCTAAGGTGTTATTCACATCTTAATGCGTATAAAATACAAAACAGAATTCAGACATATGTACATTATATTCTATGTCCAGTTCTCTTGGAAATCGCTGACTGTTATATTTTTTCTGCAACATATCGTACTGAAGGTATACAAATATCGAAATAGTATCCAGCTTAATTCATTGATTGAAATACTCTTTCTTCGTTACTTTTTGTATTAAATGATTTTATAGGTTTCGCATTATTCCAGTCTTTTCCAGTCCCCCTCGTTTGGTGTTTTCACTCTGAGTAATAGACTGTAGATTCGATAAAGAATTGTTCTTAGGATTAGAATCGATGTGATCGATTACAAATCCATCTTTTATCAATCCATGGAAACACTCGTATACGATTCTGTGACAGTAATATTTTTTTCCTCCAGCACTAAACATAAGGTATCCAAGACTATTGTCCGTCCCTAATGGTTTCTTCAGTCTGCGTGGTCTTTCAATACCATCACGAGATGCTTCATACCCGATGATCACAGGATATGGTTGAAATTCTTGGTTCATTTATATACTGTAATATTATTTGTCTAATTAATTATTTGGTTTAATTATTACTTGAAAATCTGTCAATGTAGTCTTGAGGTGGTCTTATGATTTTTGTTCTTGACAGTCAGAATCATTGATGGAGTTTTTAACGGAATCTTTGATGAAAATTTTAACTCTATTAGCATAATAGCGCTTTAGCTCTCTGTATCGCTTATCACCGGAATTGAGACTTAACTACGACTTACCACGCACACATACCCCACATTGTATGCAAGGTCAGGGCCCTAAGCTTCCACGGCGTACACTTTGTAAATGATATCCACAGAATTCATTTCTGCATGATTTGTTACAAGCGGTTACTGCTCCTATCATAAACCATTTGCAATGACTCATTATATAATAAATTCCTTATTTAAATACTTGTTTTAATTATAATTTGGAGTTCGAGAGATTATCAAAAATTACGCCTTGGAAAAATGTTGAATTCAATATCCATAGAGTCTCCACTGAAGTACCAAAGGGTCTAATAAGTGATAGGAGTGTGATAGGTAGAATCTGTGATGCATTTAATGAATTCAAGCGCGATGAAGCATCTAACTGTTGGTCAACATTTCCAATTGAAAGTAGTGTTGATGCTATCATGAACTATTAAAGAGCAGCAGTGATATTCTCGCATCTTTACCAGAAAAAAATTATTTTTAGAGTGTAATTCTTTATCCGCTCAGAAACGGGAAGTTGGATTGTACGCGACAAATTGAAACCATCCTGAAAGATAAAAGAACCGTTACTGTGAGTCAGGATTCCAAACCAGAAATTCTGACTGGGATTGGCTAACCATATTACGAGAGATCCTACCCTGTAACCGCGGATGTTTATGGGATCTATCCGATAAATGTTAAATCGAGTAATGAAAAATAAAAACCCATGAAATATTCGTCGTTGAATTGTGTAACAGAACGAATAATAGAGCATTTTACAAATGCGTTGCATAGAAACAAATTGACGGATCTAAGACGCAAAAAAATAAATAAATGGGGATTAACAGTGAAGGAGATCGGAGCAACAATTCAAAATGTGGCCGTGTTAGAGCGGCTACTACAATTCCCAATATCTGTAGGGACGGTAACAGGCAAGATATTATACGACTCAAAATTTAAATCGAGAGTATCGAATCAAAATTATTAACCATAATGCACACGCGTGGACATCCGAGGTAGTAATATTTCCGCAGGATAGAACAATAAAATATTACACTGGAAAGTTATTTGATTTATTTACGAGTTATGATGTAAAAACGATCCCGTGTAAGTGTGGTTACTTCACAGTTTTGAAAACGAAGAGGGTAAATTCGATCAATTTGTAAAACCCAATGGCGAAATGTATCATACTGAAGCCCTCCACATTGAGATGCAAAAAAAAGCTAGTGGTTGTTCAACGGATTACGACGAGCAATTATTAACAAACTGTTTTACTATACCGTCAGTTGCAAGTCATTTCACGAGAAAGAGAAATCTATGGAAACTAACATGCGCAGAATTTCTCACGGATATCGAATCAAGCTGCGTCGCATATGGCCTTGGTTTATTATGAAATACAAAATATGACCCCGAAAGTATTATTTCGGTTGATATGATTGCGTGTTATCCAGGGAGTTTTCTTGGGTATGGAGAGTGCTCTGAGTACTTCAAAAGATTTGGGCATTACATACACGAGATGATCCGTGTTGCGATTAATGGACCACTGCCTGATTTTGATCTCACCGGATTCGATCGTGCGGTATCATTTGAATTGGCTAAAATATTTCATCCGTGTTGTTATGTTTGGTATTTTAGACACATCTCTGAAAAACACTGGATTCCAATAGTGTTATTACAGTATATGATTGATTATAAAATGCTGATATCGCTGATTCTCAGTGAAGCAATTATATCATATCGAAAACAAACTGAAGTCTGGTTAACACAACCCGATAGTCTACATAGTATAATCACCGAAAACAAAAAACAATTCCCTGATCTAGACGAAGAATATATCGTGAAATGGTCAAAAGAAATCTATGAAGTTAGAACTAAACACGCAACAGATCTCGGTAGAAGAATAATTGGTAAATTCACACAAGGTGGAAAATACGACAACAAACGATATCCTTCGCGGTTGATTATAAATGATGCTGAATACGATTTTATAATCGCAGATGTAACATCTATGGGTATATATGTCGATCGCAAAGACGCTTTCTTGTCCGATGCAACCATATTAGGTACAATTGTTACTTACACAGATGGAGAAAATCCTCAATATACGTAAATAAGGTCGTCTATGCTGGCTTATGCTTCTGTTAATTTACTTTCGATGATAAATAGATTTCCTGAATTCGCGGTTAGAGTCGCCAATGATTCATTTTATATAGACGTAAAACATCAATAAGCAGTGGCTGAATTCACCAATTCAGACGAGAATTAGGAATCATGGAGAATTAAAAAGGAAATACTGCGTGATTACTCCAAATCAGCAGATGTTACAATTGAAAACAATTGCTTGAAAAATAATCAGCTATCAGAACTATCTAATGCAACGTCGTGTTCCGATCTAATATGTAGACATAAAACCAATTACTTAAACGGCTGTGGTGGGTCAGACAAGAAGACTCGTGCGATCGAGTCATTTCGAGGGAAATCAAACATGATTGTGCTAACACCAACACACATACTTGCAAGAGAGATGAAACAACGAGGAATTAATGATTGCACTTATCATAGTTTATTTCGATGGAAAGATGACGAATGGACTAATGATCGAATTGGTGAAAATATATTTCTGAGATCATCATTTGGGATGAGATATGCACAGTGTCGTTATATGTATAACATAGGTTTCTCGATTGGTTATTGCTTGCGATCACAAAAGTGATAATGTGTGGCCCAAGGATACACGAAGACAATATATCGAAGTTGATATGTCAGGCCTGACAAAGTCGGGGACAGAGATGCAGATTATAGTGTTAAATGATATTGTGTTGGTTGATATCAGTGTTGTCGAAGATGCATTGCGTGCTGATAAATTCCAATGGAAGCTAGGATACGCAGCGACGCTACATTCATCGCAGTGGTTGACTATATCCGATACAATTGTTTGGATCATGGATAATCGCATCGAGTGGTCGAATTTAGTTTATCTTGCAGTGTCCAGAGTACGAAAAATAAATCAACTTCGAAGAGTTGTTTTAGATGATAATGACACCACAATAAGTGATATTGTCAGCGATGATATAATAAGAAGAAAACTCTATGGTTATAAACAACAGGACAAAAAGAAATAACAGAAAATTTGATATTGATGCAGAGTTTATAATCACAATGAAATAACAACAGAATAATCACTCCGCGAGTTGCAATTGTATAATGAGTTGGTGTTGGTCGGACAAAAATCCCTGCCAATTTACTGTAGACTGAAAAAGTAGCAGTGTTGGTCATACCAGAGATAATGTGATGCTGACTTGTCTTAACTGCAACAGACGTAGAGGTGCTAGTTAAAACCACGCGGTGGTAATTGAGTATCCTCGGGTATCACTTGTAGTTGTTCACGAGTAAATCTTCCAACCCATAGACTGGCGGTCTACCTGTAGATCTCGTTATACTAAATATTGTATGTGCATCAGTGCCGGGTCTGTAGCGTAAAATCCTAAAGGATTTCTCTTTTTTTGTCTGCCTGAATTTGTTTCGGTTTGAAATCCTTTAGGATTTTACTGAAATAGTTTCGGTTTGCTTGAAATAGTTTCGGTTTGCTTGAAATAGTTTCAGTCTGTCCTCCTTCTCTGCTGCTACATGCTATATTTCTTCTCAGCGTGAGGTAAGTGTTTACATTCACGACGAACATATAGATTAAGCTACCGTAAGTAAATGTAACAAATACATTATTGTGGTACTTAGGTCGGAAAACGATGAAGTTTTCTCTGTGGCATCTGACTGCGTTTGTCTGGAACATATTATTACAGATGGGGTGAATTGTATAGTACCCCAATAAATGTACATGACGTAAGTTGACAACACGTTCAATATGTGTTAATCGGAAAATTTCTGACAACATTAGTATCTCAATCGTTGCATCCTATTATTTCAAATGGACAAAATATCTCTAGATGACAATCCATGGTACGCATCACTCTGTTTAAATAAGCATGGCGTCACTTTAATAAGCGTAAGTGCCTACCATTAAAAAAGACAACTCTTGTTTGAAACGATGAAAAAAAATTCGTAATAATGAATGCCCAAATTCAACTTTTCGCTCATACAACAACCATTCTAAATATATGAATACTATTTATAACAGAAAGTAAATACTTTAATGTATACCAATCGGTACAATTAGAAACTGATTAGTGTTGATTGGAATAACGCTTTACCGCGTATGTGGATAGATAACATAACAATTATACCCTGATTGCAAGATTTATGTTCTCTAATAAGTTACATATAATGCCATTAGCATCTTTTTCTTGACATTTGATCTCTCTCTCTCTCTCTCTCTCTCTCTCTCTCTCTCTCTCTCTCACACACACACACACACACACACATATATATGTGTATGTATAAACAAGACAAATATATAATTTTAGTAGGATACTTTCAATAATGTTTATATAGTCAGCAAATAAGAACACAAGACCCGTGTTGGAATGGAAACAATGACGTTTATAACGCATGATAATAACTATATAATATAATATATATGTATAAATGCAGAACTATTACCGGGCAGAAAAAGTGAAACCAAAAGATTAATTAATTTTAAATTAAAATCTTCTCTTAGCACACAAATTGAAGCATATAAATTTTGTTCCAAAGTCGCATGTTTCTTCTTCCATTTATATCGAGTATAATTAATATCTCTTGATCATTTTGGAAATCTGTATCGTGTCTGAAGCCATGGCAAATGTAGGTCTGGTGTACCAGTAAGTGTTTCTCTAAGATAGTTATAATGTTTATTATGGCGTGATGCCACATTTATTTATTTCAGTTTCGTCCGTCAACGGACTAGAAACACTGACCGGCATTTGTACCAAATTCATGTACATGCCGACTAAGCAAACGTACTTTTCGATTTTTAAAAAAAATGTTTCTGATCTACAATTCTCTGTTTTATTCAATTTGGTCAAGGTTCCGTTTCATTTAATCGGATTGACTTATTAAATGTCAAAATGCATTCTGTACCATATTACACTTGGTAGTACACGGTGTGATATTAGCCGTTAAGACAGTGTGGGAAATGGTTATTAAGTCTGTAAAGTGCTATTCTCGCAAATGCTCGTACACAAGTATATCGTCAAGGAAACTATAGTTTGCGGATGAACTTTGTTTTTATTGATTTTTAGTGATGGTGAAATTATATCTTCTTCATAAAATCAATGTATTAGTAACAGCTTCCGATTTCACTTGAGCTTTTCCATTTACTCAAATCAGGCCTCTGCTGTGGGCTAAAATCTCTTAACCCAAAGTAGAAAAGGCATATAATAATATTCTTGGAAGTGCTTTTGATCAATATATGGTCTATCACTATTCAATAGCTTGACTATATTGGAGGGGCTAGGCAGGTTTTAAATTAGCCAAAATTTGGCTAATTCCTACAAAGTTGTTCTTCACACCCTTAGGTAGGAACCAAATTTTGGAAAAATTAGCCAAAATTTGGCTAGTGTCTTTTAGTATAACCCCTATGTATGGCTGCAAAAGATCAAACTCTAGGTAACTATGATTAGCCAAAATTTGGCTAACTGCAATATTGTCCCTTTACATAATGTATTGTATGACCTTTAGGCAGAAACCAAATTTTGGATAAATGTATCCTTAGCCAAAATTTGGCTAAGGATTCCTTTTGCCATGCTCAGTGAGGCTGGTGCACAACTAATGACCTTTTAGCAAAATTTGGCTAGTGTCAGCAACAGCTTTTCAAAACAGCTGCATGTATGGCTGTTATAATTTAAAAGCTCTATAATTAGCCATATTTGGCCATCCTCCTCAGTGTTTCATTCCATACTGTTGTGTAAATGTAAGCTTATAACATTGTTGGTCATTGCCTGAAATGTTTTCTTTGGATAACCTACAGTAATAACTATTAGATATCCAAATTTGGCTACATGCATGGCTAAATTACTCATAGGGAGTAAATGCAGTATTGGCTAAATATGTGCTTGAACAAAGTGCTTGACTCCTAATGTTGTATTTAATGTATATACTTTAGCATAGAACTTACTATGTAACATTCAAATTTAATGAATGGGAGAATACCAAATCATCCCAGTGATTCATATATTGTTAGTATTTTTAAATAAATTCATTAGGTTGATTATCTATTTTACCTCTATCCACCAACATTCCATTCTAATGTGTGCCAACCCTACTGTTAATAAATGTGTAATCAGAATACTCTAGTGAATAGACATTTTCTGAGCTATAATCCAGACGAAATAAATAGAGAATCAAAATGATAATACAACTTTGCTATTAAATATCCATATTTTGAATGATAATACCTAGAGCATATTTATGTAATGTAAATACCTTGTTTTCAACATCTTCTCATCTATCTTCATTAACATACACCATTTACATACCCCATTGATCAGGAAGCACTATACATGTATTTTACTGTTACCATCTTACTGTTTTGCTTTCAACTATTTGGTTTTTTTATATCACTGGTTGATATTAAAACTTTTATTCTTTTTAACGTTTATTCATATAACAAATTGTATAGCGCTAAATAGTCTAAACGTTCTTGTGCACCATTAAAATTCAATCCATTTATCAACCACATGGCCTTTAGACATCCTTATTATCAATGTAACTTTAGAACTTTCTGAAATTGTGTTATTTCAGGTAGTGCTTTGTCAAGTTTTGCCAAAAAATGATGTCATGACATAACTTCTGCAACTTTAAAATTCAATACACTTTACCAGTGTGTTTTCTGTATATATAAATCTTTGTAAGAAACAAGTTAACACATTATTCCCTAGCGATGAGGTTACATGTCATGAGGTAGTAACCTTATTCCAAGGTCTGTAGCATCAAGGTCATGCATGATATGCTAAAGTGGGTGGTATTATAGAAAGGTAGACAGATTGCGCTCTACAATTATACCAAATAATCTGAATACTTTAGTTGCACTACAAAAAAACAGAGGGAAAAACATAAGTTTTTTTATCTTTTTTTTCCACTAAACTTCTCCCATGGTCGGAATCCGAATTTGTGTCCGGATTTAGACTATGGCCTCAGATCTATGGCAGACCAGTCTGAAGCGCACACAGACAGGTGGACCTTTGCAAAAAGTAGGATAAGGTGGATATTTTGAATAGTCTTCTCCATATGAAAATTATGGGTGTTAAGCACCAAAAAAGAAGTCCAACTTTTCACGTTCTGCTCATGCACCAGCAAACTAACCAATGAAAAACATTTTCTTTAGAACAACTAGCCATTTGTCTAATGGAATATTGCTTGCAAGTCGATGTATTAGAATGTATTCAGAAATAGTCCCCAAAATTTGTTAATACAATTACAATTTTTTTAAATACAAAATCAATAATAAAATATCAAAAATTACAATTCATTCAATCTATAGCAAACACAAACATAATAGGGCAGGAGGTCCTCCCTAAGAATGGTCTGTGAAAATCAGCGGGGAGAGCAACCTCTAAACAAAAAAAAAACATTTATTGCAAAAACAGCAAAAATTCTCCAGGGTTAATGTGATAATAGGCTTTGACCTTCAGAAAACCATAAACCTTTGCAGCATATAAATAAAGTACAGCTAAAATGTATAACCCTGTTCAACCAACAAATCTATGCAAAAGAAAATGTAAATGAATAAAGGAAAAGCTTGCAATTGATATTATGTCTTTATTTGAATATTTCATAAAAGGGACTGTAGGCATATGTTGGATGGTACTTAGGTCTGATAGAGTAATAAAAAGCATATTATCAAGTATGTACCCTGGTAATCCATTTTATTTTTAATTCTGTTTTGACATCTCATAAGAGAAGTGACTAAAGCTTTAAATATAACAGTAAACACAAACATAATGGGTTTTTTGTTTCAAGTTCAAATGTACATGTTAATAATTATGTAAAACTTTACTTCTATATGATGATATTTTGTAACATATTTAAATCTTAACATAGTTTTAACAAGATAAATTTAAGATATTAACAGCATAAAAAAATTCCACTTCAAAGACTGCCTGAGGTTCATCTTTAGTGATTTAATGGCAAGTGGTTAAATGTATAAATTTCTACTTAATCTAAAAGACATGTCTTATATTATAATTAAAAAAAATTGATGAGATCTAGTGGCTACAGAGATGCTGTTTTGCCCATTAAAAACCAGTACGTTGTAGTATACCATAATGTTTCTTTGATAATAATCACCCAATCATAATACTTCAGGGGAACTATTACTACAAGTCAAATCTAGTGCTCCCAGAGTAAAATTCATTAGCTATAAGGAGGTAGCATGCAGTAAGTAGGCAGGTTTTACTGAAGAGATCATCCAATGAATCTTTTGAGAGTGGTTCAGTAATTCATACCTGTGCTTAACTTTGAATGTATATTGCAATTGCTTCCTTTATTTGTTCATGGTCTTCTTCCATATAATATATTTAGTTGTTCACTATCTCTAGTTCAAACTTGGTGATCTAATAAATTTTATACATTTTCTGGATATATTTCATATTTAATGTTGTTTCTAAAAAATCAGCAAACTTAAATTTCAAATTTCCAGTCTCAAGTTTCCCTAATGGCATTTTGCAGTAAATCTTATTGTGACCCTCCAGTAGTCCCATGTATACTGCACCAGCATTGTACTCCACCAGCCCAATAATTGTTGGAGAGATTACCTACAAAGAAAATCATAAATGACAAAACATTTTCTTCTTTCCCACTGGGACTGAAAAAAATGAATTTCCTAAAAAATTAACCTTTAGTACATTATTATGCCTTGTGGAGTAATGTCACTTTAAAGACACAACGATTTTCATAAAAAAGCCTAATGACTTGTATGTCCACATTTCTTTAATATGTTGTTGGTACCTGAAATGAATAGTCTTGTCCTGATGACAGTGACGGAATCGATAAAGAGTATATGATCAGTATTATTCAAGTTTTGTATTCCTTAGCACTAAATAATCTTAAAAGAAAAAACAAGCTCATGAAAACAATGGTGTTACAGAAAGACATTACAATTTGGAATTGAAGTCAGTCACTTCCCAATCATATTGGTAGCTCCAATTGAAAATTCAAAGCAACCAGATCTCCTATCTTGAATTTTAGAAAGTATCTGTCTTAATTTGCAGGTCACTAACTCGGTTTGTCTAATCAACAACTGAATAGAGTATTTCTTGATGAAACTCTAATATGTGAACTAAGTATGTACAATAAACATAACAGTACTTAATCAGAAATGTTTTCATTTTGTAATACAATTATACACTGCATAATTATGAACTTTGTAACATTGATTATTTTATAAGACTTCAAATAACCATTTGAAATTTAGTGTCATTGATATAAAATAATGATGATCATGGTAACTGTTTTTGATGTTGTTTCTAAGGAATGATGTTAATAAACTTGAAAAATTTATTGATTCATATTATTGTGAAAAAGATGAATATACATATGCTGCTATTTATATTTGAACTATTGACTATCTAAATTACTCATGTGATGTTTTGGTTCCGTTTCTAAACTTTAGTTATTTGGCTTGCATTTTGTTCTGCCTCATTCTTTCTTTTCACTTTAGTTTTCTATACAATAATTTATACATTTATGGAAATAAGAATAAAATATATAAATTAAAAATAGTGAATTACATTCTTTAGCATATCAGATATTACTCTCATATTTTAACTACTCTTACATAAAAGAAAACCTTCAACTCATCTTAAAATCACTACAAGATAATGAATTTACATTTCTTATATTTACATTAATCAATCATTTGCTTATTTAAATCAAGTTTAATACATAGCAATAACATAAGAGGTCAATGAAATTTATTCATTCCTTTTGAATATATTTTGGTGTCATGTTCTCTTATCTTGGTTTACCTTTTCTGCCATGTCCACCAATAGTAGATGTATACTGCCCATATAATGTTGACTATTTCAAGCAAAAAGTTATTTACTGAATCAAGTGATCAATATTATTATGTAGAATATCAGGAAATGATAATTACTAAAATCGTAACATTAAGTTTCAAGAAATACAAAATCAAGTATGTCATTCAATTTATCTATACATAACAAATGTATTTTAAAACACAAAAAATAAAATCTTACCTCCTTCCACTGTCATACCCTCCACAGAAAAAGGCAAAGTTTTAATCTCCTCCACTGACAAATACATGTACTCATGAATTCTTGAAATCTGAAGTGAAAACCAAATCAAATTAACTATGTTTTCATATATGCCCACCTATACAATTTTAATCAAGTGTTTTCCTAATTTGCTTGCAATAATGACTTTATTACAGAATGACATGTACACCTATGTGTCAACACTGGTTGAAAGTTAGTGTTGTGCTAATTTCATTTTCATATTGTGTCTGTTTCATATATTGCATCTCAATTTGGAATAGTTCATTTGCATAGGGCTATAAATGCTCATCCAGCAGTTATCGTTATTACATTATGGTTTGAAAATGTTTTCAGCAGAGATTACAACTGATTCATATGTAACTAGTCAATAAATCACAATATAATTCTCTCATTATTGCATGTAAGGATACATATTGTCATTTTGAATATTTTCTGCCATGGAAAAATTCAATCCCAGTTCCAGTTAAACTACATTCTTAATGGCAATACATATCCATAAAAAAACTATTTTGTTCCACAACATTCATTAACTTTACACGATATTTTGCCATCTTCATAACTAGAATCTGGAAAAAACACATGTTGTTAAGATTGTCTGGTAAAATATACTAATATAAGAAATATACTTACTTTTCACTTTACATAGGTATCAGTATCTATGTCATCATGATTTATGCAAATCTTTCCTTTTCCACTGAGTCAAAGACCATGTGCTGCAGGAGAGCATAGTTAAAACAGCTATCAGACCCTACAAAATGAGATTTTTTTGTCTTTTCATAAAGCATTTTCTCTTTACAGCACAATTATTATTATTATTATTATTATTATTATTATTATTATTATTATTATTATTGAAAATAAACAACATGAAGAAAAAGCATACTTAATACATTATCTTGGCAGTTCTATGGGAAAAAACTTGTAAATTTTACTAACATATTGTGTATCTTGCATCAATCTAAAATGTATTTATGGAGCTAAAATGGCCCACTACAGTGTCAAAACATATCACGTTTTGTTTTGATTATTGCTTTGTTTCATTGTGTATCTATCATAGAATAATAATTCTCATTTACAGAATATTAAACTTGTAATTGAAATTTCAAAATGAAAGAGGTATGCATTCTTTAGTTTGCTGGTTTATGACATACATGCAAAAAAGGCCTTATTTCAAAATTGTTTCAGGTAGAGATATAGAAGTTAGTTTAGTAATTTCCATTTTCTATGTAAAGAATTCTAATCATGAAGTGTTTCAATTAAGAAATTTTGCTTTATTTATCATTCATTTAAAAGCATTAAATGTACTTACTCTCTCCTGACACACCAGCCTCTATTGTCTCATCTTCATTCTCTGTTTCATCTTCTTCATGCAAATCACAAACTGATTACATTCTTAAACTGTATTTCTTCCTGGCTCAAGTGTGAGCTACTAAGCTGGCATTTTCTAGGTGGGCATACAAATTTAACCTCTCAAAGCCATGCCTTAGTCCAATGAAATTCTGTACAGGACTACATAGAAGTTCTGACTTTTGATCTTGGAGTTGTATCACATGGCCTATTACTCTGGCCTTTGAAACTAATTGTGATGAACTGGAGCTGTTGAAACCATGCTGATTGGATTATCAGTGATGATTTGTTGGATGATGTCTTGATACAAGATATTGAGTATTGTAAAACAAATTATATAATACTGAAGTGAACTAAGTCAAAGTGCTGATCTGGCAATGTGCAGGAATTATAACTATGTACAAATCATTTTTCAAACTCTTTACCCTTATTATAATACAACATCAATCTATAAAACTTGTTAGCTTATTCCACTTTCCTTTTCTTAACTGGCAGCTTTCATAGATGGTGTAACATCCAGTTCTTCCATCCCAACCCCCTAATTATTTCTTGCCCCTCCCTTGCAACACATTAGGTTCCCCCTCTATTTATTCGCCCCCTCCCCTCAAATAATTAGTTTCTTTTCAATAATGGACTCTTTGGAAATAAACTGACTGCCACATGTATATATGTAATGAGTCTGATAACAATTGGAAAAGGGATGGAGTCAGCCATCTCATTCTTTTCCCCCTTCAACCAGTTTATTTATTTTCATTAATGCACCCTTTGGTAATACACTTAAGACATACAAGTGAAATACCAAAACAGAATGGATCCCTTAACAATTGGGGGGGGGGGGACAGAATTAGTTAACTGATTCTTTCACCACACTGTACTAGCAATTAGTTCCTTACTATGAATCGTCTCTTTGGTATTAAACTTAAGGAAATACCACACATGTAACAGGTCATAAAATAAATTGGGGTTGGGGTGGGGTGACATGATCAACTAGCAGATTATTTCTCCCAACAGCAATTTGTTTCTTTACCTTAATGGACTCTTTTCTAATCTGCTTAAGGCCCACATTTGAAATATAATGCAGGTTATGGTTCACTTTACAAAATCACACAAGTGTTTTTTTTTAAAAAAAAAAGAACTTTTACATTAATAGAGGATACAATCTTAGACTAATATCATTTCAAGTCACTTGAATGGTATAAGACACAACTTATAAAGATTCTTCATGATTCTTCTTAGCAAACTAACACTACATTGAAATGCAGACCAATCTGATGACCTAGGTGGTTAGAGCATCCACCAGTGATGTGTGAGGTTGTTGTTCAAACACCAGCTGTAACTGTGTCATACCAAAGACTTATAAAAATGATACTAGCATCTGCCTTACATGTACATGTTGCTCAATATAAGAGGTTAGTATAAGACTGGTTGGCCTGGTGTCTTAATAATGTGACTGGGTGGGACTTGATGCTACATGTATACAGGATGATGCATCAGTGATGGACATCACTATAAACTGCTACACTACAGACACTGCAGTAATGAACAATCCAAAATACACACACACATACACATACACACAAATAGTCATTTTCAAGATTTTGTAAATAAATTCTAGAAGGAGTGAAAGTGTCGAAGAAAAAATATGCTGGGTATCTTAACCAATCATACTGGTTAACTCCTTTGGAATTGGATCCAATAGTACTATTCACATAAATATCAGTAGACAACAATGGTGTTGCACTCATAATCTTGGCAGGGTTTGCCCACACCAGATTTGAATCCGTATTACTGTCCTGTAAATACTTATTTATATTGTTGTTGTGGTTGATGTAATTGCTCAGTTTTTAGTAACCAATGTGGAGACATATGCTTGATAATACTATTTCAGGAAAGTTTGTAGCTGTTTTCGCTTTATGAAATTCCAAAGTTTATAACTCAAAACATTTAATTACATGCACAATCACCTCATACAATTTGGAGATCATGACAGGTGAGAAGAGGTAGAGAGGAAACAATAGAGAAAGACCAATATAGGAGAAGAGCAGAAGACAGAGGAGAGAGATAAAAAAGAAAGTGAAAGAAAAAGAGGAACACTTGAAGAAATGAAAGATAAGGCATAGATGATAAAGAGAGAAGAAGATGATAAGTAAAAGAGAAAATGTCATAAGAACAGGAAAAGATGGTAACAGGGAGGAAAATAGAGGGGAGAGAGAATAACAGAGAGAGGGGAAGGCAATGAGCAGATACAAATAGAGAAAGACAGGAAAGAGAGGGAAAGAAAACGAAAGAAAAGGAAAGAGGTAAATTTAGAAAAACAATGGAAGAGAAAGACAGACAAAATAAGACAGAAGAAGATAGTGAAAAACTGAGAAAATAATTAAATTTACAACAAAAAATTTGCTGACAAGCGTATTTCTTCCAAGAAAGACCTAAAATACGTGGTTGTTGAATTTCCTCATTTTATATTCTGATTATATATAAAATCCAAACAAAGTAATAAAAACATATTAACCCACCTGATCGCCTGTTATTATGGTAGCTAGGTTCTAACATTAAAATTTAATTTAATATGGTTATTTTTAGAAACCAATATTCATTTGCTGGTGGAAATCAGTTCTTATTAAATTCTTTAATAAGTATCCATTTTTATAGATTTTAATTTTTCATTTTATCATGCTTAACATGTGTAGTTGGAGGGGGGAAGAATTTAATAGTCAATTATTTTTGGAGGGGGAGAAAGAATCACCTAGCCAATTCTTGACTACTACATTGTGTCATCATGACACATGTTAGACTTGTGTATAGTGAACACCAACTTGTCATCCAACAAAATAAAATCATGGATATTTTAGATCTCTTGCAATAACTCTTCAAACCTAAGTGGTCATATGAAATGTAGGTTACTATGACAGTATTTACTAAAAGGGTCTGGTACTACCAGAGATACATACATTCATTTTGATTTATGATTTTTGCATGGCCAGAGCTTGAGAATGACAACATTTTTGATAATCAGTGAAGCACAATACAGAGACAAACAAAAATGAATCTATAGCCTACATGGCTTATATATAAGTCACTAATGGATAACTTTTCTTAAGGTGGTTAAACTGTCAAATCAAATATGATTATCCTGTTTGATAGCATTATTAGTGCATTATGTACTGTTGTTTTATATTATTATTCTAAAATGTTGTGTGCAGAAACATTTGGTGGGTGTTGTCTGACAGTGTCACTTACCAGGGGAACGTATGTGACACTGATTATGTGCCCTTTATGCAGAACTATATGGTATCAAATATCATTTCATCCTTCCACACATCAACTGTACAACCTGTTACCAATTAGAATAATAAGTAACCCATTAATCTTAACCAGAATTGGGAAAACATAATATTCATTTGAATGATTATGTTGATGACTGGGTTAACAAATCTTATCATATGTGAATGAGAACCAATTGCAGATGATTAAATTAAATTTAAGTGTTATTCATGTTTCTAAAAATAAAAAATAGAAATTTCAAAGTTTTTATTCAATACAATTTTTATTCCCTTGAATCTCAATGCAAAACAAATGATACATTTATAATTCCAAAATGATCTAATATGTCGCCTGTCATATAATAAAATGTGTATCTTGCAATAAATATATTGAGTATCCCATCCTTTCTTTAGGTAATTCCATATTGTTACTTTTATCGTGGTCCCCCAACCCCTTGCAAGTCATAGAGGCAATTCTCAATGAGTCATCTGCTGTCTTCATTTTAAAAATTTTGATATTTGACTTTGATCAGTACATTACTTCTAGGATTTGCCAAAATATTCATATCCAACATTCTTATCCACCATCTGTAAGTCTTCGCTTACATATAAAAAGAAAGTTTATGTTGTCAGTAAGAGAGAGAGAGAGAGAGAGAGAGAGAGAGAGAGAGAGAAACTGGAAAGAGCAAGGTGATTTCTAAAATAAACAAAACGCACAAGAAGTTGAAGGTCATTCAATAATGTTGATAGAAATAGAAATGCAAAACTATTAAAGAAATAGTAAAACAAAGGTTTTGTAATTCAATAAGAGTGTTTTTGAAATTGTCGTGATATTTGTTTTGCCACAAAATGGGTAACTTAACCTTTTCAGTTTTAAGAACTTGCTCTGTAGAATTCCTTCTTACATAAAATATCTGATCTAATTAAAATGATATGATCTGTTAGTATGATTCATGTCGTTTAGTTGATATCAGAGAAAATTTTGTTGCTCTTGGCTTACCAACAGATAACTCTCCACAACCTCCCTTGGTTGGCGATCAACGGTCTTATATTTTGCATAGAGTTAAAAAATTTAAAGAAAAAAGAATTTCCCCAAGTTTTCACACTGGTTATAGTGGGTATTTAAAAAAAGACCTTGTATATCTTAGGCATTGTTCAAAGAACCTTAAATTCCCTTTATTTTGTCATATGATTGATGGGTGTAATATGGATTATGCATGTATACAGCTTAGCCTTACTTAAAATGTGCACCTTTAAAAAGAAGTGCTAGCTCCACTAGGTCATTTTCACTTCCTGAACATTAGAGGTAAATTGTATTTTTTTTTCATAAAAAACACTCTTTTATATTTCATATATTGGTAATTCATTCATTGCACTTTCAGAAGCTGATTTTGTGTAGTCTGGCAAATTCATTTTTCCTATTTTAATATCTGCTAAATATAGTGTACATTAGACAAATTCTGGCTGATTTCTGGACAAGGGAGCAGTCTTTTTAGTTAGCATTGTGCTAAGATTATTTACAATTTCCAAAAGTACAATATGCAAACAAAACCCAGCCATATTACATCAAAGTAGCATATAGGTATGCCAACATTCTCTCCAATGTGCATGTTTTATATGCAAACAACTTCACCTTGCATACATCACTTTCTAAAAAGTACATAATAATGGGTGAGTGCCCCCTTGTACATAATTTAATTTGATTGTATCTGCTCTCTAATCAAACAGCAAGACTTTAAATGATTTTGATTTATAAATGCACACTGGTTTTCTAATGTTTTTGTAAGTACATGATCTTTCTTCTTTTTGTAATCATATCATATATGCATTTTATGTTATAGGGGTTTTCTAATGTTGTAAAGCGCTTAGAGCATCTAGAGATTAGGCGCTTTACAAAGTCCTCATTATTATTATGATTATTATTATTATTATTGATAGTATTATGTAGAGCTCAAGATGTACTAAAAGAAAATATTGCCAAAAATTATTATTGTTGGGGAAATCTAGTATATTTTGCCAGAGTTCACAAGCGTAATCTTCCTTTCTCAAGCTAGAATGACTGCTTCGGTGGCCTAGTGGTTAGATCATCCACCGCGGAAAATGGAGGTCATGGGATTGATCCCTGGCTTAGTCGTACCAAAGACTTACAAAAATGGTACCAACAGCTGCCTCGCTTGACGCTCAACATTAACAGGTTAGTGTTAGGACTGGTCGGCCTGGTGTCAGGATAATGTGACTGGGTGGAACATCAGGCTACATGTCTGTGGCATGATGCCCCAGTGCTAGACATCACTATAAACTGCCTCACTGGAGACATTGTAGCGACATAACTGCAAAATTGTTAAAGCTACGTTAAAAATCCTAATCAAACAAACAAATCAAGCTAGAATGAAAGATTAATACCATATACGTTATTTTACAAACAATTTAGAACGTTAAATAACAGCATTTGCTATAACAATAGTGTTACACACACAGGGGTATTCACTTGACCGAGCGGTGTCAAACCCTGGCGCGAGTCACGCTGGAAGTCATATGTTTTCTCCAAATTTCCAAAGACTTCCATACAACTTGAGTTGTACAATGGAAAGAAAGACGTGTCCGCTATATTTAATAACCTTTGCTCTAATCAATTGGCGATCCAGATGAGACAACTTGCCCAAAAGTCCATTAACTGCACCTTTGCATGGTTTTTCTTCATTATCATCCGATTTCCGTACCGACAGCTTGTCATGCCATAGAAATTACACTAGTATTCCCTTACCAACTGGGAAATATTTAACTGCGCGACCCTAGGCCAGTCAATCCTCATAATTTCTGGCGTATCACGCTCATATACATACACCCATTTTCCACTATGGACACATAAACGGTACCTACCAAGTTCCAACTTATTGATTCCATTATATAATTTACTGATTTCCAACCATAAATACTGCCATTTCAACCACAACACGTTTATACACTGCTGAATTTTAATATGGAATATGTTACACCAGGGACAGTCTTTCGGCTTGTACTTTAATTCACTACTAACAACCACAGCATGGTTCAAATTCACTAACACTCGGCTCTGTGACGTTTGCTTCTACCAATTGGCTAACTATTTCGGGCTAGTAATTTCCATGGCACCGAAGACTAAATACTCACACAAATAAATCTAAGAATTGCTTAAAAACAGGATGCTGTCAAATACACATACTCCAAATTTATTACAATTGTTTATATAGCAAAATGTCAGGTTATCTGAAAGATTTTGCAAACTAAACATATTGTGAAAAGAAGTAACAATTTTATCATATATTGTTTATGCTAAATGAGGTAGTAAATAATCACCGTTATAATTAGTAATTAAATAATAGTTTGGTTGAAAATGAGAGAAAGGATTTATATGAAATATTTGAAAGTCAAATTGATTTATTGCTTTTATGTCTTCCATGATATTTACAATTTTTTCTACATATTGACATAGTGAATTAAACTTAATTTATTGATCAATTAATGAAAGTAATTTATGAAGTTAATAATTATTCATTAATATGTTTGCTTGTCAGTAGATATAATTCAATTATGTAGCTACAGATGTGATATTCTCAAAAAATTGTATGAGAATATGTGAATGAAAATCATATGAACAAAAGTGAACATATAAAAACTATTCCTTGGTTTATTGGTGTGTTTTTGTATGGACCAAAATGTTAAGTAACAAAACAATTTAACACAGTTGGATAAAAAGTACAATCTTGGGGTAAAAATGAAATAATTATACAAAATTACACAGGAAAAGTTAGAAAGTAAAAAACAATGATGAAACCTTATGGCAATCAGTTTGCTAAATATTGTCTTTACATGGATGCATTGTGAACCTAAATGCTGGTGGGAATATTTACAGTAAATGTACCAATATAAATTACATAGGACAGAATACTGGGTGACAGCAGTATCATAATGGCACAATGTCATGTTATACACACTTTGCAGCACCCATTAAAGCCATAAAGGAAAGGTTAATACTGCTCTATACTATAGATTTAGATGCATTAAGATAGCATGGTCCCATCATGGTACACACTGCTTAGGCTAAACTCATTTGTAATATGGATGTAGACACAAATCATTTAGCAACAAATTCTTGAAAAGACAAACATGTCAGCAAATGTCTGAACATAGAAACATCATTCAGACGGGATAAGATAAAATGTTGTAGTGACCTGTTTTGAAATGACTGAATTACTCACTCTGTGATATTTACATACTTCAAATTTCATAATGCTACTTACAGTCAATAGTTATATCAAGCATGTAGCAAATATGGTTCAAAATACTCTGATGTGTGAAAGTTACAACGACTTATGGATTGTATTATATTATATGCTAATGTTCACAAGTATAGATAAAATAGGGCTTAAAGTATTTACCAGATAGCTAAAAAGACAAACATTTCCAAAGCATGCAAACTAGTCAACAGTGACATAATTTTGGCATTATGGAGTTATCCGCTGTATTACTGAAGCTCATACTAAATTGTGTGTGCAGGTGCAATAGGGTCAATGGCATTGAGGGTGTAATGAACATATAGCTGAATATTCATATCTCTGAAGTATTAAACTTGGGTCACACTGATTTACTTTGGACAAGACTTAACTGTTTTCTTTGTAGTATATCCATATAACATAACTAGTTTATAAACAACTCACATGCCAAATGTCATGAGTGAGTGTGAAATAGAGTTCAGAATAGTACAGGTGTAATAATCCCACAGCTGAAGCAAATAATGCAAATAGAGCATGAAAATAAAATCATGCTGACCTAATTTTAATGTTTGAATTGCTGGCTTGCTTGGATTCTAACTGAGATGCATCATTACACCAACTGTCACAAGACTAGATGTTACTGGGTCAAAGATATTGAGGGCATAATGAACCAATAACAAGAAATCACATGTTGAGTCACTTTAGTATAATTTTACTTCTCACAATTTACTAAAGACAGAATTCAGACTCTCACTACATCATCAATTGTACTTAAATGCCCAAACGTTTACTTGGTAAATCAGTTGCATTCAGCATGTGTTTGTATCTGAGACATTAAATGTATCATCTTGATTTATTCTACCCACCTACCTATCTACCTATTGTTTAAAAAAAGAATGAATGTCATGATGTATATCATGACAGTACAATACACCACCATTTATTACCTTAGTATCTAACCCAAAGTGGTTCTTAGATAACTGTTTTTAAAGAGACTCTAAAGGTACATTGTACTTGGAACACAACAAATAGAAGTAGTAGATGTAACACACTCTGAAACTGGATCATGGTGATGTGTAACATTTTACTGTTAGTTCAAGTTTAATCCTGTTTTCCTTTCATTGCTAACAATTTGACATCTAACAAGGGTCATCATTATTAGCACCATCTCTAATTCAAATTTTACAGCCAACATCCCTTGGGAGGGCATGGTTAATTACACATTTGAATAATCTACTCATGATGGGAAGGCAAACCTTTGATATTGCCCTAAGGGACATTTGCTTGCTGCTAACAGTCTCTTACAAGCCTTGTGATTCATGGATGATTTTTCATTACTTGGATTTGGTTTAGCTGAACATTTCTAGATTATTTTTTTTTAATGTAACTTTATCTGCATGTCACAACAAACTCAGATAATATTAATAGGACTTTCCTAAATCTTTATGATAAGGCAAAGCAGACACAGTTATGTATGCACATGAAATTCACTATTCACTATAAATTTCACTTGCTAACTTTTTTGTCAGCTGAAAGAGTAATTAAACAAACTAACTGAATCTTGATTGAACAATATTTGAAATGACTGTTGATGTATACTTTAATAATTTTGACACTAAAATTGTGAACAAATGTAAATTCGAAATGGGTCTGATAATGTTATGAACTATATGTTATAATCTACTTATCAAATTCATCACAGAATAGATTTATCATTTACATGATAAAAACTGAAAGCATCCTGTATCGTAATTAGGCATTATGAAATTACCAGTAAAAGCGTGTGTAGTAATTAGATCAATTGGTTTAAAAAGTACTTGAAAAGTGTGCACAATTTGTATGTTATCGTTACCTGTTAGAGAAATATATATTATTATGTGTTTACACAAATGGTTGAATATCCACCTCATTACTGCCTTCAGTGCAATCGGTTGATAAATTTTGATTGCAGATAAATTATAAAATGAATTCCTTTCATGAATACGTGTGTGCCTTTTTTCCTTCTCAACTGCACCTGGTATAACAATGTGAACACCAAAATTTACATTGATACAGGTTTATGAAAACAATTAGGTTGAATTGTTCATATCATTTAAGCACCATACCTTTATTACAGGGCACCTTACACATACATAAACAATACAAGGCCCAAAGCTTCTTCACATCTGGGAGTATAGGTTACTTTCTCTCCAGGTCAAAGTTCACAGTTTAATAAAATATTAAAAAGTCCCTTTAAATAGTCAAGAGAGACATACAGTTGCCTCTGCACTGCATAGAAAATAGAATTAACATAATCGTGTTATTATCATTTGTGCTGCCTCCAAAGCTAAAGTGCAGCACATATATTTTTGTTGTCTAGCAGCATTTGTGTAAATTACAAGATTATTTTAACATTTTTTTTCACTTTTACCTATCAATAAAAAGATATCATTTCCAAGTTTTGAAAATTTCATTGAGCAGAAAGGGCTGTAACGGAAAAAAATCTAGATTAGTAAAACTATACTATTAAGATAATATTTGATCTAATTTATTGTGATTACTATACAATGTGTGAGGACATTTCATCCATGATAATAACTTAATTGATGATTAGTTTTGCTATTATTCTCAGTGATAATTCCCCAGATATATTCCTGAACTTAGTAATATTTATCTAAATTCATCATGAAGAACTCACAGCCAGGATCAGTTGATAATAAAGTTGATCCTATTTGCAACTGAAAAAAGTAGAGACAGTGTTTTATCGATTTAACATAAGTCTTTTACAGACCAGAGTTTAAAAAACTGGTTAATGAAGTTTGCAATTGATTCATTGGTGCCAAATGAAAAACATATTGTAAACATTTAAACATCTAACATTATTGAAGTTTTATTATCATGGATTTGGCAAAGTACCACAAGTCATGAAAGCAAATGCCTTATTTTGAGCTATCTTGAATTGATAAGAGTTAACAGCTCTCTCTCCAGGCCATTATCTTGGTGTAAATTTTCTCTGATCATGAAATAGGGTTAGCTCTTCCATGAAAGCAACCTGCTGGGCACCTAATAGCTTTGATAGAGGCAGTCAAAAGACATTTAACAGTTAGTTCAGTCTGCATAAGGTCAACTTTCTTGCTACCAGAGAAATTCAACTGATATTTCCAAAGCCTGAAGAGAAGCAAAGGACAACGATTTATGCAGAAAACTTCTGGAAATGAGTTCAGAAAAGGTGTGTATTGATTTAAAATTATTTTCTGCTGATTTTAGAGTTTAAAAATATAAAATATTAATAAGAGTACTTAGTTATGTTAAATTATCTACTAGTATTATTCACTTTCATTGAACTATTCCTTAAGTAATCAGATATTTTCTTCAGTAAACAATAGCCCACATCTACTCAAAGAGCATATGCAGTATGAATTAGTATTAAATGTGGCATAGTTTTGTACATTTATCTTCTAAAATTGACTCAATGAGCATCTATTACATGTTATCAAATTTAAATGTAAAATTTTCTAAAGAAATGTTTTTTGCATTACATGTGATAATGGATTTCAGACTAGTAGATTTACATATTTTGATTAGTGGATTCACTCCTAATTAAACCATTAGATTTTTTGAATCTTCAAAAATGTGTTACAAGGTACTGAACAGTTTTGTTTTCTATATGTTCTCTCTGCTTAATATAATAAAACAGCAAGGTTTGAACATAAATTAGATTCAGATTCAGATTAAAATGGAAAATGCTATAAAAAATAGGGTTATTTTTCTTACAGTTGACTGCAAAAATTTAAAAATTAATAAATTCAATACCATTTTTAGTTTTCTTCACAAGATCACTGTCTGGTGACCACAAAAGACATTCATTTTGTCCAAACAAAAATCTGTTTGCTAAGATATTTCTCATGAAACACTATAGCCAAATTTAAAAGGCATTTGTTCCACACAAAACCTGGTTTCAGAAAGACATATTTTCTGTTTGATATTTTACAAGAATCAAATACATAATTTTGTTCAACTTCTCTTTTTTTAAATAAGGTCATGTTCAACTTGAAACTATCAGTTATAACAGCACCAGTGCATATTTCAAAAATATATGCTCTGACGAATCTTACACTAAAACAATTACATGTATGTTGTATTGTAACAATGCAGAAACAAAGAGTTAATGTTTAAACTAAAATGTGCCAGTAACTTGTATTGGTATATATGATGAGTGAATGAAAGTTTATATAATGTGTGCAAGAATTGCACACAGGAAGTAAAACGTATTAAAATTGAATCAAGACAAAGTTTCAAAATGTAACTTATATGTAAAGAGTCCCATATATTTATTCAAGAAAGAAATATTGAAAATATCATAGTTTGTATTGCTGTTGAAATAACTTTCAATTTTAATTATTATACGTTCACTTTTTTAAAAACAGCGTTTAGTCAGCTAGTTTAAAAAGTTGACTTAACAAGAATTAATGAAGATCTAATGTAAAGCCCTCTCTTTAATCTCACATGGAATCATGATAACTATTATGCCATTTCTGTATAGTGTAAGTTCATTTTTTCTGCAGGTATGCATTCATTAACCTAATTCTGAGAGTGTTACATGAAACATTCACTTGGAGAATTCAGCACTAATTAAGGGTCTTACATACATGGATGAAAAAGTCCAATAACATCTGTGTTCAAGGGCTAAAGCTACTGTAAAAATACCTATTTTACTTAATTTTCACTCCTCAGGCCATAAGGTTAAGTAACTTAACATTTTTGACCTGTATAAACCTTCATCCTTCCATCCTTTAACAATTACATTTTTATCACTCTATCATCCATATATTTGATTTAATTTTAAGTAAAGCACGGAATATGAGCTTATTTCTAGATTTCAGACTAATTCAACACACACTATAATAAAAGCATATTAATAAGGTGATCTTGCATGCAATTAGCTGAGCTTCTTACCAATAATAAAGAAATATTTTTTTAGTTTTTATAAAACTTGCAGTACAGGTTTATATGATGAAGATTTCAACAGTTTAGTAAGATTGATATCCATTCATAGTAATTATTTGATCTTGCATCTGACTGAACCAGTTATCACTCTAACGGTCGTATTTGTACATGTTTGTAAGTTTTATTAAACATGGAATATAAGCTTATATTACGAGATCTCAACTGAAGTGGCAACTAGTTGCACAAGTTTGTAACCACTTTATTTATGATCTGATTCGATGAATATTGAGAAATGGGCTATCATCATGAAGATGTCAAGTGTATTTTATTAAGAGCAAGGTCAAATTATATAGTAATGAAGTGATCTGGCTTCATGTCACAAATACATAGCTTAATGTCCCACCCAGTAACATTATTCTGACAAGAGGCCAACAAGTCCTAGCACTAACTTCTTAATGCTGAGTGCCAGGCAGTAACATTTTTATAAGTCTTTGGCATAACTCAGCTGGGGATCAAACCCACGACCTTCCACATCCAAGGTGGATGCTCTAACCACTAGGCCACCAAAGCAGTCTACCAAAGACTTTTAAAAGTAATACAACATAGTAGATCAAGTTAAGAAAAGAATCTTGATTGTAAATTTTCCAACTAAATTGCAATGTAATTTGAACATTATTTTTTTTAAAATATTAATTTCTTCTATTGTAACAGTAAAACAATCATTCAAAAGACTTGCTTAATTTAGTTTAGAAAACAAATAAATTTCATTTAAAACTACTGACCAAAATTTTTCAGGTATACACAACCCAACAAGCATCATATGGACATCAAGCTGACCATACAGACAGAAGAAAATATAAAGTTGGGAAATGTACTCTAAGCAATCATTCAAATCAGTCAGGTCTAGGAAGTTGCAACCACTGAGGGTACACTTGGAATATACTATGCAAAGTAATGTAAGGTGTCAGTTACATAGTTTAAACACCTGAGCACATCAGTCAATAATATTATACCTGGGACTTTGAACCTCCTTCTTCAAGAAGATTGCCATTAGCCATAACAAGATTTATATTAAAAAAGATCTTTTATGCTAAAGTGTATATTGTTTTATAAACAAAGAAACATTCCACAGGCATTGCTCTTTCAAATAAAGCAGAAAAGATATTTTCATTTTACATTGAAATAAAACACCAATCTGGCGCTACAAATTATTCTGGTGTTTTTCATATGGATATACAGTGAAACCTGTCTTGAATGACCACTGTGATGTGAGACCACCTGTCTTGAGAGACCATATTCTCAATGCACAAATTTAATGATTATATAGCATCATGACCTGTTATGAGAGACCACTTGTCTTGAGAGACCATAATTTTATGGCAGAAAGGGTGGTCTTTCAAGACAGGTTCTAGTGTAATATTATTAAAATTTTTATGTACAATGTACATCATTTCAGTCATATGATAAATATAATAAATATTTTGTGTATTTAATCATTTTGTTTTAATATTTTGCTGTTCTCTTGATTTTATATGCATCCATCTTCCTATTGGTCTATCTCTCTTGTTAAATACTTGGTATAAAATTTAGGTTTTACAGTTTTTGCAAAACTTCTAGTATGATTATAGCCCCCCTACCAATGTCAATAATGAAAACTGTTGGTGTGATAAAAATGCACAGAAATAGTTATTTCATTTACTGATTTATAATTTCTAACCCAACTGTGACCAGGAATGCCCTAGCACTGTCATTGTCTGTGGATTGTGATTAATATACTTTCCTTGCTAACACTGTGTCATGTTATGTATACAATGTACTATGGGCGAGTCGATTTTCCTCTGACAGCAGAGCGACATAGTTCATCCTGTTTGGTAACTGCCAGATAATTCCACAAATTACCATAAGGTTGAGAGTTATAGCACATTGCACAATTGTACATAGAAATTAAACCACTAGTTAAATCCATGTGAAATGTAAATTTGTAGTTGTCGTTCTTTTCCATCATTTGACATTGTAGATATCAGAATTAGATTGACATAGTATGTACATTCTATGTATATACACATGTAGTTTTGCGTCCACCCCTTTGCTGAAAATAGACTTGTCCAGAAACTGGAAGTAACCAAACAAGCAAGGTAGTATTTTACTCTGAAAATTTCTGTTTGAGAAAACACATGCAGTCTCC
This sequence comes from Unio pictorum, assembly GCA_030141615.1. Lineage (NCBI taxonomy): Eukaryota > Metazoa > Mollusca > Bivalvia > Unionida > Unionidae > Unio > Unio pictorum. The sequence goes on along the minus strand of JARLTB010000114.1, from coordinate 11,462,202 downwards.
CTGGTCATAATACGTTTAAAATTATAAATCAATAAATTAAGTGACCAAGTTCTAAATTTTGAAAATTTAATTTATGGTTGTTTTTAAACAAAACTGGAGGGTACAAACAAATGCTGATGTATATTCAGACTATAGAAAGAGCTATATGAAGGGAAAGAAATCAGTTTAGGAACTTATGTAGATTGCCTTCAAAGTATTTATCAAATATTTACCAAAAGAATCCAAAAAAACAGTCTTCATTACAAGATAACAATTTAGTACCGGTAGTAAGTAATATAAAACATTGTTTTGAAATGTGTCACTTTCATTTACTTTGCTCTGTTTTAGCTATGGCTGCTATGACAAAAATGAATTTTTGTATTTACTCATATTTCAAAACTCTTGTGATCTTAAAAATATAGTATACAAAATTTCTCTTTGGAAGCCATCCATGGTGATCATGACCAGTGAACCTACATGCATTTCCCAAACTTTGTTCAAGCTCATATTTATCCAATACTGCATTTACTCCCTATGAGTGATTTAGCCATACATGTAGCCAAATTTGGATTTCTAAGAGATATTACTGTAGGTTATACAGAAAAAAAACATTGCAGGCAATGGCCAACAATGTTATAAGCTTACATTTACACAACAGTATGGAATGAAACACTGAGGAGGATGGCCAAATATGGCTAATTATAGAGCTTTTAAATTCTAACAGCAATACATGCAGCTGTTTTGAAAAGCTGTTGCTGACACTAGCCAAATTTTGCTAAAAGGTCATTAGTTGTGCACCAGCCTCACTGAGCCTGGCAACAGGAATCCTTAGCCAAATTTTGGCTAAGGATACATTAATCTAAGATTTGGTTTCTGCCTAAAGGTCATACAATACATCATGGAAAGGGACAATATTGCAGTTAGCCAAATTTTGGCTAATCATAGTTACCTAGAGTTTGATCTTTTGCAGCCATACATGGGGGTTATACTAAAAGACACTAGCCAAATTTTGGCTAATTTTTCCAAAATTTGGTTCCTACCTAAGGGTGTGAAGAACAACTTTGTAGAAATTAGCCAAATTTTGGCTAATTTAAAACCTGCCTAGCCCCTCCAATATAGTCAAGCTATTGAATAGTGATAGACCATATATTGATCAAAAGCACTTCCAAGAATATTATTATATGCCTTTTCTACTTTGGGTTAAGAGATTTTAGCCCACAGCAGAGGGCTGATTTGAGTAAATGGAAAAGCTCAAGTGAAATCGGAAGCTGTTTAGTTCAAGGGTTACAACCTTTTGATAATAGTGTGCAAAATAATGATTTATAATTCATTCTTCGTGCCAGCAGCCTATATTCCAATAAGTCTACCTGATCTACCATATTTTGTATATTATATCATCAGTCTCTTGACTACCTAGTGTGGTCGTTGAGGCACTGTGCTGCAGAAAATATGACCAGTTCACTCCACTTGACTCGATCATGTGCCAATCCCGTCTCTGCAAAACTTTTCCTTGTCCATTCGGTGATGTTACCACTCCACTTTGTTCTCTGTCTACCTCTCCTTCTACCACCTTGGACACTACCTTGCAGTACTGTTGTGGACAGACTGTTGGCTCTTGTGACAAAGCCATACCATTTCAGCTTTCTCTTTCTGACAGTGGTGATAAGGATGGTTTTGTAGCATCTCATTTCAAGTGTTTGAATTCTTCGTTGTAATTCTTCTGTCAGGGTCCAGGCCTCACATGAATACAGAAACATTTAGTGAATAGTGCTTTCAATAGTCTGATTTTAGTTTTCAGACAGATGTTCTTGTCTGAACATATGGGTCTTAGCTTTGACATAGCTGCCGTTGTTTGTGCTGCTCGTGACAAAATTTCTTATCTTGACCCCTCTTCCGTGATAATGGAACCAATATATCTGAATTGGCCAAATGTTTACAGTTCCTGTCCTCTAACTTTAATCTAGGCTGAGATTTGTTTGCCACTATTTCTCATCAGCTTTGTCTTTTCGGCACTTATCTCCATGTCAAATCTGTAAGATGTTTCATCCAGGTTCTTCACTAAGGTGGCAAGCTCATCTTCACTGCCTGCCAGTCCATCAATTTCGTCTGCAAAGCGGAGGTTGGTGATGTTACGCCCTGGAATGCGGACTGTCCCACAGTGGTTTTCCAGGACTTCGCTCAAGATGCGCTCTAAGTAGATGTTGAAAAGCGTGGGTGACAGGAGACAGCGTTGCCTTACTCCAATTGTTGTCTTGAACCAGTCCCCCATAGAACCTTGAGCAATTACTACACTGGTAGCCTTGGCGTACTGCTGAATGATGGTGTTGGTCAACCTTTGACCCATGTTGTACATCTTCATTGTGGCCCACAATGCCTCATGCCACACCCTATCAAAAGCCTTTTTGAAATATATTAACACATGATAGATGTCTTGTTGATGTTGTGAGTACTTTTCACACAGAACCCTAAGATTGAAAATGTGTTCTGTTGTGCTTCTTCCGCTCCGGATCTCTGCCTGTTCTTCAGCGATAATTTCTTCTTCTTGTTCGTTAAGTCTGTTCAAGATGATCTTCAGCATCACCTTACTAGCATGGCTGATCAAACATAGTTCTGTACTTTTGGCACAGCTGGAGATTGCCTTCTTGAGGGAGTGTTATAATCAGTGACTGGGTCCACTACGTTGGCCATTCGCCTGTTTGCCATATCTTGTTGCATATTCTTGTTGCAAATATCATCATTATTCGTGGAGTTTGAAACTTCATTGACCTTCTGGTCTCCTGTTGACGGATGGTTGTAGAGTTCTTTACAATAATCTGTCCATCTTTCTGCAATGTCACTTGCTTCTGTAAGGCATTTTCCATTTTCGTCTTGAATGGTACTGACTCTTTGTTGCTTCTGTTTGGTGAGGTCTTTCACAATTTGGAATGCCTTTATGCTGTTTTCTTTATCAGACTGCTCTCTAATTAGGTGCACGTTTGTCCAATCCAATCTTATTTTGCTTTCTTCAATTGTTTTCTGACATTCTTTTTTATTTCTCGATTATCTACTGCCCCTGTTGTGTGTCTGGTGTTTTTTTTAGGTCTCTTCGGGCATCACACAGATTCTGAATCTCTTCTGTAACCTAGGGTTTTTCTTTGGGCCATAGAGGCCAATGATGCCATTTGGCAACTGTTGTCATGACTGTGTTGAAAGTGTCTGTCATCCCTTTAAGATCAAGATCCATCAGAACACGTGGAGGAAATTTTCCTCTAATTGTGGATTGGAATGACTTGCAGATGTTAAGGTTCTTGATTTGTTCAAGTTTGAATTTGAGCCTGATTTTCTTTGGCTTGTTAATGATTTTCAACCTCACTCAGATGTTCATAATGACGAGGTCATGATCACACCCAACATCACACTGTATTATCTGACCAAGAGCAATGTTTTTTTATTTAAAAGTGTCTATCGCCTCTCACGGTGTTTATAAATGAGGTCTATTGATATCAACGTTAAGTAAGATAATCGCGTCATATATTTATCAATCGTACAGAGTATATATTTTGTTCCATCAAACAATAAAAATGTCTTTAAAATATTGAATTTCAAACGATTCATATATCACGAAATGTTTTGGAATTTAGATATGTTAGATATTATTATTATTATTTCAATTGAAACAGAATCAATGAAAACAAATGGTTAGCAAAAAAAGAAAAAATACTTTTATTAAACGTTTTGATCCGGGTGTGAACTCACTGAAGATCGATTTTCTAGAGTCGGAAAAAATTACAAACCGAGTTAATGGAAGGACTCACCGTTGTAATTCAGCTGATATAGTAACACCCAATGAAACATCATCGTATAAAATTTATCTATAGCAAAAATTGATCTTTAGAGAACACCATATCTGCGGCAATAAGTATGAATATAAATGTGTTTGAATCGTTTGCTTTAAAACCAGCATTTACTAGTAAAACGTTTTTTTCAGTATTAAAAGGTTTCAAACTCAAGTGAAACAATCAACTTTATAATAGTGTCTATATTTGTATCAGTAAGAACTAAAATAAATCCCTAAATATTCACTTTACTAAATTCTACATTCATTAGGAACCCGTCTTGACAACAGAATTACATTTGTTATCTGAGACCCTGATAAGAAGATAGATCCAAAACTCATAGATTCCTGTGGTAGATGCACACAGACACCTTGTGATAAGAGCAGTGGTTCATTCCGTTTGGAAATATTGCCTGGTGTAATATATATCAATTATGGTGAATTCAGTTATCATTTTAAAAATATTTGCTTGGAAATATTGATTTAAACTAGAACGGGATCATACACTGGACGACTAAATTGTTTTATAATTGTTATGAGTTGACTCAAAGACATTCTGGATTATATCAGTGTTAAACATCAAAGCTATTGACGTATTATCACATTCGAGGATATTGATAAATGTGTAGTTCTGGTATTGTGATACATTATAAGGTCAAGTTGAATTTTGAGGCACAATACCTTTAGTTATTCTTCAATTTTCGCTTTATAATTTAGCGAAATAGATTATATCTTGAATTTCACAAAACGTGTTTGTGACTTTCTTTTTTATTACTTAGATTTTTACTACAAGGTCGTTATACGTTAAAAGCACAATTATGATGAGCTTCAACACTTGCTATCAGTTTCTGGTCTTAAATGTTCAGATTAAATTTGTCCTAAACTATTAGTCATTCAATGCTGCCACAATACAAAATCTATCGACCAACACGTACGAATCAGGAACATGTCTGCATTAATGTACATTTTATCCTGTAGTTATTTGTAATCACCTAGTTTAATCTTTGCGTGAATATAAGCAAGTGAAACATTAACAAGATATATATATATATATATATATATATATATATATATATATATATATATATATATATATATAGGGGGGGTTTCACGGTTACAACGGAGTTACTGCTGATCGTAGCGCCTAAAATTATCTCCCTTAGCTAAAATGCGCATGCCCACAACAAATCTCCAGTTCCGGATAGTTTACTGTTCTACACTTGATTAGCGAAACATAAAGTTAACAAAGGAAAACCAATGAATCAATTATAAATATCAAACTTATTTTGTTCATACTAGGAGAATAATTATAGACAATAAATCAGATAATTAGATTCAGTGTCCATACTTACATTATATCAGATAGCTAAATATTTCCTTTCCATACTTTAAGAATGTCAATTAATTAAATTAAATACACTGTCCATATTTATATTATACCTGATAATATAGATTCACTATCCATAATTTCAGACACATTTGTAGGAACATTTCACCTTGCTCTCCAATTTTAAACATTTCTTGCACCTTTTTGGCTACATAACTTTAAAGAAAAAAATTCTCAACAATTTGCATTTTTGATATGTTGATACATCCTTCTTTCTCAGTTACTTTCGCAAGGCTAATAGTTCGCTTATAACACGAATTAAGAACGTTATTACACAAGTCCGATAAGAAAATTATAATACGAATTCAATCCAGCAGCTGATATGTAATATTTTAAATCAGAAACGTTGTTGTTGTTTTTTTTAAATTTTAAAAATGGAACAGTATATTATTGCATTCAGATGAATTTGACAAAGCAATAATTACATTAGCTATCGATAAAGGAGTGTAATTAATGCTGATGGAATATTGTTTCATATTTGGGTGTACAAATTATACAATTTTCAGATTAATGATGTTTTATCTTGTTTCATTTTCGTTTAGAATTTTGAACATCAAGTATCGGACGGTACATGCAATAACTTTCAAATCTGCTAGGGTCTTTAACAAGATTTCAGATTGACATCAACCAATTCATTTAGAACAGCCTTATTAAAATTAGCTTAATTCTGTTTAACTTTCCTTGCATTAAAGATGTAAGTTTTAAAAATACAATGAATTCATAGATTTCGACCTACTACTTTTGTTCAATATATTAATCCACGTGACCTGATGTAAAATTGCAAACTGTATTAATTTAAAAAAGGACACTGCTTGTAAGAAAAAGCCCTACAAGTCAATAATAAATAGATACTCACAAATATTCATCTTTGTTTTTAATTATATCGGTCACTCCTTCTTTCTTAGTATCACATTATACTCATTTTTCACCTGAAGTACGTTTATGTAATATACGTATGCAAACACATTCATTCGAGGATATACATACCCAATGCACCAGATGAAATGTGATAGACACACATACAGAAAGACAGGCAGATAGGTGAAAACCACAAATGTCCTTTACATGCATAGTGGGTCTAACATAGATATTTATCCACATTATATACTATAAAATTTCCATCCGTTCCAGGAAATAAAATTAGAATAATCATCAAGGAGACTCGTACGTGCGCCTGTCTGTTCAGGCACGGACGACATTTGTGCATTTTGAAAGAAACTAAAGTTATTTCATTTAAAATATAATTAACATTAATAGAAATACAACTGTCTAAATCAATAATATAAGAACTTTAAACAGTTAGAACCTTTTTGTTGTCGTTCAACATAAATTTACTGCTATGATTAAAACTGTTAAAAAATAAACATCTTTCAATATTCTTTAAGCCAGATAAATTGAAGAACTTTTTACGCAGCGATACACTTTTTCACAGTCAAATAGCACAAACTAGTACATAATGTAGTAATGGAAAGATAATGAAGATCTGAAACGTGCAGAAAACATTTATTTAAAAGCTGGCTGCAGCGCAAGTTAGTGAAAAACAAATAAAGATGTAACAACAATTTATCAAATATTAATAGAATTTCATTTTAAGATAGTGAGATATCGATCCTGTTTGCAAAATGTGAGCGGTTTGTCAAATTTTCTTGATCTACGTCTGCCATCTCTAATTATTGAACTATCCGGAAGTGAGCTGCACTGATACGCCCTCTGGTGAGCTAGTAACCGTGAAACCCCCAATATATATATATATATATATATATATATATATATATATATATATATATATATATATATATATTGCATGTAACGTTTTTCATAATTGTCACGTAAGCACTACACAAAGGCAATGCATCGTTTTGTGTAATGTGCATCATATTTGAAGATCTGTGGATATACATCATATATATTAAAATATCACTAACATTGCAAATGAATATATTTTATAAGGACGGAACCTAATTGCATCTACTTTTTTCCAAGAAGGTGTGAATACACCATTCACAACGAAGGCACTATATTCCAAATCATCCATGCATAGTTAGGTTAGACGTTTGCCAACGAAGATGATTGTTCATTGAAAGAAATACAAATTTCAAAGCAAGTCTTACATTATGTTCTGCCAGTACGAGATTATACACTGGCGCTTGATACACATTGACTGAGGAGTGAGTCCATTTCAAAACGAAAGCTCACAAATTGACTGCGTCTAGTGATTGACAAATGTTATCAGTTTGAGGGAGAGACAGAATTGCCATCCTCTTCTGAATGAATGTGGATTAAGCACAAATAGTAAGCCTTCTAAAATGGTACTACGAAACGTATCCCCACCTTTAAAGAAATAAGTAAAATATATATCCATATATAAGCACTAATTGTATGACTTGTTTCTTTTCAGTTTCGGGTAAGCACCTACATTCATAATAACATACATCCTGAAGTAACGTAAGTAAATGTACCGATTAAATATATTACATTGGATCAAACATCAAACTTGTGTTGAATAGTAAGAGACCAATAGGCCGCAAAATTTATTATCGATGTTATGGCACATGGTGAGTTATCTCTGCTGTGTTATGTAAAAGATTACTGTTTATTATTTAACAAAGGATTGGACGCCTGTTCATTAATAAATGCAAACATGTGTGACATTTGTTTTTCTTCTTTTTATTTCAAACGAGTGAATTCCGAGTTTAAAGCTGTAAATTAAGTGCATACTTTTATAGTCAGCAACATAAAATGTAAATGACTGGTAAATAAGACATGTATTGTCTAAAGCTTAACGAATTTATACTTTAATGCATTTATACTTAAATGAAACAAAATGTCCAAAATGAAAACATTTCCGTTTGAAGAAGGTTTCAGTTACAGAGATGTACATACCGTCGTACAACGGAGGGACATACATAGGTAGAGTAAACATGCTACTATTGCTGCCCTCGAAGTTTGATTGGACTTCAAAAACTGAACACCATTGTCAGAACAAATGTAGTACACAAAAGCACTATTTTCGTTCACATTCGTACCTTTATAAACTGCTCTCTGCTGAACAAGTACGCAAGAGAGAGAGAGAGAGAGAGAGAGAGAGAGAGAGAGAGAGAGAGAGAGAGAGAGAGAGCAACAAAGAGAAAGACAAAGATACATGCACATATTGTTACGTGCTTAGGCTCGAATAAACAGCAACATAGAAAGAGTGAAAATAACAAGCTTGCAAAAACTTAATATTCAATTTATTGAGCACAAATATTTTCCAGAAAAGAAATATAAACTTACGGTTTTAAGAATCAATTCCAAAATTAATGAAAAAAAATTCAAAATATTATCCACTAGAGAAATTGCAAAAGACCCGGTAATAAAATGTCCAAATAATTCCAAGTTTGAATCTCAGCGAAGTATCCAAGATGGAAGACGATGTCACGTGATGAAGTCAGTTCTTGGTCATATAATTCTATGAGCACAATTCTTTTCCAGATAAATAACAAAATAAAGCCTCCTTGATCCAAACAAGTTAAAATAATTTCCAATACAAGGTAATTTAAAATAACTCAAAACGACACAACTTAATATTATAACAGCCCAAATTCTACTAAATAGTTCCCTCCCAAAACAATTTCTATACCTGTTTTTTTACGTAAACAAGAAAGGGGTCACGTGATCTTCTAGAATCTTTCAGAAAAAAATTTACGTATGACCCATCTAAAAATAGAAAGATGTTTATAAAAAACTCAATAATGTCCATGTAACCAACCAACACTTTTAAAAGCTTGTTTACAACTCTGAAGCTAGGTCAGAAATGAGCTCAACACCTAGTGTTTATTCTTAAGAGAACATGTCATCCCACTTTACAAAAATAATATCTCCCAATGAATGAATCTTAAACTGAAAATGTCAAATTTGAATCTGACAAACAAACAATAAAAATTAAAAATAAATGACTCAAATCAAATACACGTAACAATATAATGAAATAAAAATAAGTAACATTTGAATATTTGTTTATTATTTATCGCGGTTTAAATAATTTGCAGTCATATCAATACGATGTCCTCAGTCAGGCAGGTGATAGTGATGTCTAGTACTGGAGCATCTTTCGTTAGACATGTAACATGATGTCTCACTCAGTCACATTATCCTGAAAACAGGCCGAGCAGTCATAACACTAACCTCCTAACGCTGGGCGTCAAGCGAGGCAGGTGTTGTACCATATTTGTAAGTCTTTGGTATGACTCGGCCGGGGATCGAACCCACAAGTAGAATACAAGGTGATTACGTTAATGCGGAAAAAAGAGACAGGCACACAGACCGAGTTGAAAAGGGATATGTTGATTGGAACTAAGTACGTACTTAACATAGCATATTGTTTCATGCTTGTAATGCATATCATAGTCCACAATAATTGGAGTATAGTAAACAGAAGTAATAATGCATTAAATTAACAACTACACTAACACACATGCACACAGAGATACGTAGTTTAGAATGGAACATGTTCCATTTAATCAGGGGTATGACAGAGGTACAAAATGGCAAGTATGGTTAACCCAAGTAATACTGTATTAAATTAACAACAAAACTAACAAACATGCACGTTTAGAATATAACCTGTTCCATTTAATCTGGGGTTTGACAGAGTTACTATGTGATGCTTATGGTAGATCGAAGTAATAATGCATTAAATTAACAACCACACTAAAACACATGCATACAGAGATACATAGTTTAGAATTTAATATTTCCATTTAATCTTGGGTGTGACAGAGTTACTATATGACGAATATGGTAATCCGAAGTAATAATATATTAAATTAACAAATACACTAACACACAGGGATAAAGAGATACATAGTTTAAAATAGGACATGTTCCATTTAATATGGGGCATGACATAGTTACCACATGGCGATTATGGTAAAGTGAAATATTGTGTTTCCTCTTTGTGTTGCAGTGTGTGATAGTTAACATTATTAAGAAAAACGTGCAATAGCGTTTTATCTGAGTCACATATATTACAGTATTTCACGTCTTGCCTTAACATAAGTTGCAAAGTATCAACATAACAACATAATTTGTCTTTTGCGCGATAGGTAATGCTGGGAAATTATTGTAGATTATGATCTACATCACGGATCCTTTCTTGGACCTCACTTGTAATATATGTGCATACTATTGCTGCATCTATCTTTTGGAGGCATATAAATACTGAGTCAATAATGATACAACTTTTTAAACAGTCTGTGCAATATCTAGCCCGACTAAAATGTAAGAATGAAAATAGAAGTACCGTTTGATATCAGAATAAAATAGAGGTATGTCTAAACTTATTTTTAAACGTAGTGACAATAACGAAGTTGATGCTTATCCTCCTTTTGGAGTATTAGTTTCATGGCTGTTCTTGAATATCCAATCTGTGAATATTTAATAACAAATAAATAGGAGAATATTGTCGAACAGTATACCAACGCAATGTTAGGTAAACTTTTCAAGAATGTTGAATTCTGATGCAAGTTTAGGTACAATAAATAATTTAATGGAATTCATCATGATATTCCAAGTGATTACAAAAGAGCAAAGGTATCACGCGCAAACTACCCATAAAACCGAATGAAGGCATTTTGAATGGCGAAGGGTCGCACTACCTGTATTACCTCTCATGACACCTTCCGACGCCAAACATTTTGTGGGCCACCTAATACGCCTTGGCGGGCCGCATATTGCCCTCGGACAGCGTGTTTAAGACCCCTGCAATATAGCATACAAAAAAAAAGAAAACTTTTCAAGCGCAAACTGCTCATAAGGACGAATGAGGGCATTTTAATGGGCCCAAATGCCAAACTACCTCTATTATCTCTCATGACACCTTCTAACGCCAATCATTTTGTGTGTCACAAAAAGCGGCTTGGGGGGCGGGCCGCATATTGCCTTCAGGCAGCATGTTTGAGACCCCTGCTCTATAGCATACAACTGCACTAAGATAGACTAGCATCATTCCATTCCCTTTCATTTTATAGTGTTAATTCGTTTTGACACTTTCCTCCAAATTAAAAACTTTGAAAGCGAATTTCAACGAAAAGATTTTTGCATAATATTGCAATTTATATGTAACATATATACAGAATAGCATCGATTATATATTTGGATATTATATGAAATCGTTACATCCAACAAAGTTTGATAAAAATTAAAGTATAAAGTTTGGCTGAGTCTTACGTACACTCCATCAACTCATCTTTAGCCTTTATGTCTTGCAGATCTACCATTATCCATCTGCATTGCTGCTCATTTAGCGAGGAACATTACAATCAGAGAACAAACTTTGCAATGAAAGGAGAACATTATCCGACATACAGCTAATAGGCATACACCAAATTTGTACTAAGTCTTTTAAACACTATGTACTATTTTTATGAGCTTTATAAATAAATATTTAACCTTCAGCTAATCAGTAATCATTAAACTCTACCGCAACGTAAAAATGCACGCTACTTATATCAGTGTAAATATGAAAATAATCTACATAACAAAAATATAATTACAATGATAAATGTATTTACGACACAAACATGTTGGTATCTATAGAAGAAAAACATGTACGATATTCTCTATAGAACAAGAGGCTCCAAAGGGGTTTGTTGCGCGCACGCTTAGGACGGATATATAATTGGGAGGTAGCAGTATACGAGTGAACTTAAATAATTGTAAATACTCTAATTTGTGGGATTTTGTTGACGTGTGATTTACAAGTAAACGGCAGCCACAGTGTATCTTCACCTGTTATTTAGTTGCTTGTAAAGCAAAGTGGTTTGTTATCGGTAGAGTGCTGTACAGTAAATACCGGTATGCACACTATGTCGTAAATGGCTCAGGGACAAAGGGATTGTTTTGTTCAACAATGACAATGATTTTGCAAATACATACCGACTCTCAGATGTATTGTTTAATGAGATAATGTAGTGAAAATAGTTTCTGCTCAAAGTTATTATTGTCATAATATTTGAACAATGTCAAAGCTCCATTCAATTATATTTTTCTGCACTGAATCACGATACCGGTAGTTGAAAAAACACAAAAACAAAACAAAATCATAACAAAACTATGATAACTATTTATCCAATAGTAGTTAATAACCAACCACCCAGTTTGAACGTAGATTTGGTATCACAAACAATGTGTCGATGATGATATAAAAACATTTGTTCTCTGGTGTCTGAGAATAAATAAATATATCACACGTTTAGAGCTGAAAACTTGATTCAGCATATAAAACTCAAGTTCCTTGCTGTCTAACCTATACATACTGAGACTTCAAGCTCTACGTTTTTTAGAAGATTGCCACACAATACAAATTAAACATCTCAATCCCCTTGTTGTTTTGTGTGTATGTATGCATATGTGTATTCGTGTGTGTGTGTGTGTGTGTGTCTGTGTGTACATCAAGAATAGGCATCAATTCTGCTCTTGGAGTATCTGCAACTAAGACGAAATGCTAAAGATATGTGATTCGGACATACGTTTGAACGATCAATCCACTTATTATATTGATGGAATGATATTCGAAAGTGTGTGGTACGGACTTCAGTTTAATGATTAGAAATAAATGTGTTAAGACTAATCGGCCTATTTTAATGCAAAACCTATTTTTTGGATTGAGGACTGGTCTGATTTATATGGTGCTTTCATTATACAATGGGTTATGATTCCATAATACTGATGGAATATTAGCAAAATGTGTCTCTCCGTCAAACCTGTGTATGAATCACGTCGCCTTGATAACTAGCCATAAAGTTGTTCTAACATTTTGTTTCTGAAAATGTTGTAATTAGAAGCGGCCTCATATTCTAAGAACTTAGAAAATATGTTCACTACAAAGGATGCACATTATACATGGAAAGCACGAAATCATATTATAATTCAATATGGGCTAAAACGTAACAATATTAATATGGAGAGAAGAGGGACCCAGTATGAAAGGGTTCTGTTACTCAGTTATAGAGGTCTACATGGGTTACAGATGATTTAATTATGGGAACGATATAGAATCTCTATAGATTCTGATTAGACCTTTGCTTGATCTTTTAATCTAAATTTAAATCATATCATACGAACGGGAATGTATGTATGTATGTATGTATGTATGTGTGTGTGTGTGTGTGTGTGTGTGTGTGTGTGTGTGTGTACGGATGGATGAATGATTAATGTACATGTATGAGGTATTTTCAGCTCTTTTACAAAACGCACATAAAACATTATTTTGTACATGTCCTTTTTGAAAGTAATACTGTAAAATTCTATATGTGTTCGAAATTCAGGTATGCGAATAAGAAGACGGCACGTGTGTGTTTGAATCGTCAGATGGTTTTTATTGCATATATTAATTCACCTTGTACTGCATTGAATTTTGTATTTCAATTAATGTTTTCGTAGTCTTATGATAATATTTTTTAAAATACATATAAACAAGAGATAACTATGTTTACCCGGTGTCCATTCGCGTCTTGTGATGTCCATCAATTGAATGACGATTCTGAGAATTTGTTACAGCAAATTAAAGATGTAGGGAGTCTAAATACTGATAAAATAATAATTTTCTTTTTCTTTTCTTTTCTTTTTCAGCGTTCGGTAAGTATTTACATTCATCAAGAACATAAATCATGACATTACGTAAGTAAATAAGGCGAATCGTGTCACGTGTTTCAGTTTCATTGGAAAAACAAGGTATGTTTTTAAGTTACATTAGGATTAATTTGTTTAGCATATATAATTCAAGTGTTGGATGACCTATATGTAACGTAAATCATTACATATTGCGACAACATGTGCTACATGTTAATTAGGTAATGAGAAAATCAGTGGCACTAATATGATGACAATTACTGTCTCCACGTATTCAGGTGAGTACACATATGCTAGATGGTTATCCTTGAACTACTCTAATGTATGTATATTGGAAATCGGAGTTAACAACTTAGTTTGGTACCGATTATTAAATTGATGCTATACCAGTATTAGCACGTATCCTGATGAATGGCCAAAAGTAAACGTCTGCTTCTTAAAATACTCATTATTAACCAATTTAAGCTCAAGTACATTTGGGCTCATGTAGTTCAAGTATGCGTGGCTACAAAACACACGAAATAAAATAGTTGAGGACAAAACTAATTGGCATAATTCTATGCTTTTCAGCTTGTACTATTGCATTTGAACCCTTGCATATATATATATCGTATGCATATCAAATTCGCCTAGTCAGAGTAATTAACAAGTATTTGTAAATTAAACATTAATTCATGAAACAGGTCCTCAGCGCCCTTGAAATCACAAATGCATTCTGGAATAACATTACTGATGACTCTTATACTTCTCTTTTCATCTACTCATATAACATAGCTCTGTTGCTAATTCGAAAATCTGAGGTTACAATGTTACTTTTCACATTACACGCCAAAATAATCTCTTTCGTTCTCTATTAATTAGTAACATCCTCAAGTGTTGTGATCCAATTTCTTTTTGAAAACAAAATGTGTATATTTGTCAATGTTAAGTACAAGGACTGGAATAAAAATATAATAAACATATAATAAAGAGAAAATTTACATTATTACAATAAACGTTGTTAAATGATAATAATATTTGGATCATTATCAATTTGGTACAGTATACATTAGTATAATAACGACAAAAATGTTGTATAATATAAGATGTTACTAATTCTGAGAAGAAACCGATATGAATGTTGGAACAGTATGTACGACACAAGTTTGGAACAGCACAAGATCACACGATTGTTACAAATTTGTAACCAAAAAATCGTACAAATTGCAACATCATTAATATATACTATTTCATTCGCTTCTACGCCAGAAATAAATCGTCTGAGAATTAAATTAGTCTCTAAATTCGGAAACAAAATGCAGTATAATTAATTATAACAATAAGTATAGTTTAATATGTAAAGTGTATCGATCATAGTTTACAATTTTATACTTTTTCTGGTCGCTGAGAATTCATGAATACACACGTACTGGCTGATGTGCTCCTAACGTAATTAATTTGCCGTCAAATCCTACCGACCTAATCACAGCTATGGTGAAGTTCGTCCTCATGTCAATTGGATTTACCGGTATATGGGAATTTACATCTAAGTATTTTAATGTATTAACTGGTTAGCATTGCATATGTGCACCAAGAATACGAAAATACATATTGACTACTTCTATGATTAGATCACGATTGCCTTGTCCATGCATGTGACACTGTGTCATTGATTATTACATGTCTCTAGATATTCCTATTCTAGTCGAAATAATTGTGTGGTTTCAATATAATTGATTGATACTTTATCGAGATGGTGTTTTACATGCTTTTAATCATCTTTGTGTCTAGTCATTCACAGCGCCTACCTGTATTCATTATCATCATCATAATCATCATCATCATCATCAGTATCTTTACATATTGTTGTTGTTGAGGCATTGTGATGCTGAACATCTGACCTGTTCTTTCCATTTGGCTCGATCATGTGCCAATGCCTGTGTCTCCATAAGACTTTTTCTGCTCCATTCTGTGAAGTTGTCAGTCCACATTTTTCTGTACCTCTCATTTTGCCACCTTGGACGCTACCCTGCATTAATGTTGTGGATGGACTGTTGGCTCTGGTGACATGGCAATACCATTTCAACTTTCTTTTCTTGACAGTGATGAGGAGATCTTCATAATGGCCTCCATTGTGCCTGATGGTGTTACGGATTTCTTCATTTGTAATGTAGTACACCTAAAGATGCCAAAGATGGTTCTGTAGCATCATATTTCAATTGCCTGGATTCTTAATTGTAATTTTGCAGTAAGGGTCCAGGCATCACATGAATACAGAAAGATTTAATGACTAGTGCTCTCAACAGTCTGATTGTAGTTTTCTTGTCTCTTCAGATGGGTCTTAGCTTTGACACAGCTTCCGTTGTTTGTAATGCTCGTGACAAAATGTCTGCTCTTGATCCCTCTTCGGTGAATATGGAACCAATATATTTTGAATAAGCCCACTGTTTCCAGTTCCTGTCCTCAAATTTTAATCTTAGTTGAGATTTGGTTTCCACTATTTGTCATCAGCTTTGTCTTCTCGACGCTTATCGTCATGTTAAATATGGAATATGTTTGATCCAGGGTCTTCACTAAGGTCTCAAGCTCATCTATACTACCTGCCAGTCCATCAATGCCGTCTGCTAAACGTAGGTTGGTGATGTTACGCACTCCAATGTTGACCGTCCCACAGTAGTTTTACACCGCTTCACTCATGATGCGCTCTAAGTAGATGCTGAAAGGGTTTGTGACATGAAACAGCGTTGCCGTGCTCTATCTGCTGTCTTGAACCAATCCCCCACAGAACCTTGAGCAACTACTGCACTGGTAGCATTGGGATATAGCTGCTTGATGGTACTGGGCAACGTTTGACCCATCTTCTACTTCTTCATTGTGGCCCACAATGCATCATGCCACACTATGGAAAATGCCTTTTTGAAATATATGAACACATGACAGATGTCTTGTTGATATTGTGAGTACTTTTCACAAAGAACCCTAAGATTGAATATTTGCTCTGTTGTGCTTCTTCACTCCGGAACCATGCCTGTTCTTCAGCGATTACTTCTTCTGCCTGTGGGTTCAGTCTGTTCAAGATGGTCTGCAACATCACCTTACTAGCATGGATGATCAAACTGTTATTTCTGTAATTTTTGTATAGCAGCAGATTGCATTGAATTTGGTAGTGTTATAATCAGTGAATGGGTCCTCTATGCTGGCCATTCGCCTGTCTGCCAGATCTTGTTGCAGATTTTTGATAGTAGCTCTACTACTGATTCCCCACCATTCATGATAGGTTCAGCTGGGATTTTGTCTACACCAGCTGCTTTCCCATTCGTCAGTGCTCCTCCTGCTGACTCCACATGTTCTTTGAGAGTTGGGGAATCATCATCATTTGTGGAACATGGAACTTCAAACACCTATGGGTCTCCTGTGGATGTATATTTGTAAAGCTCTTTACAACACTCAGTCCATCTTTCTTCAATGTTACTGGCTTCTGTGACGCATTTTCTATTTCGTCTTTAATGGTGCCGACTCTTGGATGCTTCTGTCTGGTAAGGTCTTTCACAATTTGGAATGCCTTTAGATGTTATTATATATCACACTGCTCTTTATTTCTGGTCACCTTTGTCCAATTCAATCTTCTGTTGCTTTCTTCAAATTGCTTATATGATATTCTTGTTTATTTATCGGAATTCCACTGCCCATGTTTTGGGTCTGGTGTTTTTTACGTCGCTTCGAGCATCACTCGGATTCAGAATCTCTTCTGTAACCCAGTTTAATTTCTTTGGGCGATGGAGGTCAATGATATCCTTGGCCGCTTTTGTCATTACTGTGTTGAAAATGACTGTCATCACTTTAATATCAACATGCATCAACACAAGTGGAGCAAATTTTCCTCCAATTATAGCTTGGGATGACTTGCAGATGTTAGGGTCCTTCAGTTGTTCAAGATTGAAATTGAGACTGATGTTCAATGGCTTGTTCATTTTCTTCAGCCTCACTAGGATGTTCATAATGATCGTGATCACTCCCAACATCAGCACCTGGGAACGTTCTTGTTTTTACGCTATTAATGCCAGATCGTAACGGTTTTGAACCAGTGTGTAGTCGATCTGGTCTTGATGGGTTCCATTTGGTACGTGCCATGTCCAGCAACGTGAATCTTTATGTTGGCCCAAGGTGGTGGCTAGTACCAAGGTGTTGTTACTAGCGTACTCGAGCAGTCGTCTCACTCTTGCATTGGCAAGCTCATCCTTGATCATCCTAGTATGTTAAAGCATCTTTGCCAACTATGGCATTCCAGTCTCATTGGATGTTGAGGATGTATTTCTTACTTAAGATGTATATTATACCTGGAGTTTATTATAAAACTCCTGTATTTCTTCATCATCATGATGAGTAGTTGGTGAATAGACTTCTATAATTGTGATGTTAAGGGGAGATGCTTTCAGACGAACGGAGATCATTCTCCCTTCTACCGGTATTATCCTTTTACAATATCAACAATGCAAGATGTACCAAAGAGGTTCACTTGTAAAATTATACTTACGCCGCAGCCTGCCGATTGCGGTTTAGCAAGGAAGGTCTGTTCAACATGATTCTGTAATTATTCCCTTGAAAATAAAAATGTTTGCAATAATTTAAAGTTGGCGGTTTGTTGAAGGAATCCTCAATCACGTTCCGATATTGACCTAATAAAGTGATATGTTTCCACTATGGTGATTGCTGATGCGAATTGAGGAATGTTTTCTTTTACTTTGTTATCATGTTCTTCATTTAAATAAATCTTCATATTTCAAGTTTATTTCATTGCCATATTTCCACAGTTGCATTTGTTGTGGTCAAATAAAGACTGTTTGCTTTTACTAGTTTGGTTTATATTGAAAATAAAAAATTTACATACTTCCATTTCGATGACACATGCCTGGCTTTTAATAGTCAATGCGGGGTTGCGAACCCATTATAAAATTGGTGAATTATCAAGTTCATACAATATTCCAGTAACGATGACTCTGCATATAATGCCTCTGTTCGTGATTGAAACCGTTAGTGTTGAATAATTCAGCAGGTGATAACCCAGTGTCGATGAAGAAAAATAACCACTTCCAGTTTAAATTCGCACCCATTCGAGTCGAAGATCGTATTGATGCCTTATCGCGTATTCGACCGAAACATGTCCAGCTCTGTTGAGCACTGAAGCGTTGAATTCATTTTTCATCTCTGGTAACTCAGAATTCCCCCGCTCAGACATGATGCGATGAAAACAATTTATTTTTCTCGATTACACGGGCAAACACTTTTCTTTTAGAGATGAGGTTCCGACAGTACCTAAGGCAGTCACTTTTGCAACACATGAGCCACAGACGCCATCATGATTCGAATCATATAGGAAATGAATATATTCCGACGGTTGTTTTAAATTTAATCACCGTTGTCGTCAACAATTTTATGGATATAGAAGTAGAAGTATACTTCTCTCCCACAGGGCTGATTCTCGTATAATCGCTTCTGAAACACGATCATATTTACTGCTAGGTTTGTTCGATACATTAATAGTGTAACCGCACCTTCTTGTCTGAATGCTTTTGTTATTGTTTTAGATATATTGTAGATAATGCCAAATATAACGTTATTATATAACATTAACTTTATATGTGTGCTCAACTAAAGTTTTACGAAAGCAAAGTGGAGTTTTGGGATCACAGCAGTCAATCTGAAGTTGGTCACTGGTGCTTGTTTACACACTCTCTTTGAAGTATGGTTTGCATTGTCGGCACTACGTTATTGTAGGCAGGGAAATGCACGCATAATTGGAGTGTCCGCTGGAATATTATTATGTTAGGTCCAACTTATAGTTGTTACCGTGCAAATAATGTTATCTTATTATTAATTATGAATTAATTTGATAATTTAAACGATGTTTATGTCAATCAGTATCTATAGAATATCAAACTTGTTAAAAATATGTTTACAAAGCAAAGTAGATGTTTTCATCACAATACATGTTTTTCATATGCACCATACACAATATTTATTCACAATGATTTCGAAGTTAGTATGGCATTATCAGATACATCAAAGAATATTGTGTGTTATAAAATACATCACGTGCACAAAATTTCCACACTTAATCAAATGTAGCAAACTATGATCCATCGTTTTTTGAGCGCATCATGAAAGCTGAAGATATTTGGGTCATTTTTAATCAGCAGTTGATTATTTCGGACTTTAAACGTTTAGTGAAATGATTAAACTGAGCAAAAATCTAAAACATGTCCGATGAAAAGAATAGACTAATATTGTAATTTTACGTTATTAGTATTGATAAATATTTCAACTGAAAAGTTTTAAACAATTTTATATGGTATTACCGACATGTTTATTTATATCCATGTAGACATTACATCAAATTATATATATATATATATATATATATATATATATATATATATATATATATATATATATATATATATATATATATAAATTATCCTATTCATACTAAATGCAGTTAGTGTATTAAAGTATGCAAGTAACTAGAAGATAAATGTATCCATTCCTTTGGCTTCTTAATGACTGCCTTCTTGATTTGTTTTAAGGTACGGTGGAAATTTTACCTATATGTCATTTATATACAATACCGTTATTAGGTTCTAGACTCTACGGCTGCTCATATCAGTAAATATTAAGTTAGCAAAACAAAGTAATGTAAAGAAATATTGATAAGACTGTGCTGTGATGAACATTTGAAATTATTAAACAAGGTTATGGTTTTATTGCAAAGTATAGATGACTGGATTGGTCCGTTTTAATAAGACAAATCACCTCCACAAAATAAGTCAGACCCTGCTATTTAAGCTTCCCATTCCTAATTTATAGATTCAAGTAATAGTCTATCATGCAACTCATTAACATAAAATGATGATTGTTTTGTATTAATGCGTGTTGCACAGACATTGATCGCATGGTGTATTTGAGTTTTATTTGATATTAGTTTGAATTATTTTTTATACAATTCATACAGAGTAACATATTAAGGTGTAAATGAAGGTTCTATTACAAACATAACAGATTTATTGTCTCAACTAAATCAGTATGCTAATTATATATACTTTTTTCAATCCTATCCAAATCAATTAGAATAGAGCAACATCTTCGTATTATATTAGTTATGTCTAATGTATTTGAATATATAGTGAAGACGGATATCATACGTTTGCACTAATATATTGTTCTGTCCATCATAATGGTACGTACTGGTTTAAACATATATAACATAATGATGCAAACAAATATGATTAATCTAACCAAACATGATAAATTACTGAAGCAGGATAAATCAAGACTAGTATGATAAATCCATACACGTATGCTAAATCGAAACAAACATGATAAATTCAATAATTGCATTATTAAAGAGGCTACAAGAAATGGCGTATTTTTCTAAATAACATTTTCATGCAATTTATGTATGTGATACATTTAAGATACTCGGGCAAGTGCAGTCTTTTATATTATATAGGCCTAACTGAGAAAACGTTCGTTTTCTGATTATGTTTATTGCTTAAAAAAATATATTATACATGATATCCGATTCATGCATCCATAATTAGTCTGAAAAGCCTTGCTCCAATCATCTAGCACTGCCACATCGTCACAGGTCACACAAATCACACGTAGATGTGAGTGTATCTCGTTTGCTAAAAATGGCCCTTACCACATAGTCAGAAACTAAACTGTAAACATTCTCTCTGTCAACGACCCCAACAATGGATAATATATGTATTACGTGTCCCTGTGCCATGGATGTGTGATTAGGATTTGAAAGAATGGTGAACCAACAAGGTAATATTAATAGTTAAGATTTGACCTTTAATATCCTTCATCAGAGACCAAGATGCATCCAAAAATGACTGAACCTCTTCGCATATCGTTAATATGGCTGTAGGCTGTGTATAAAAATGATCAATATGTTTATATTATATTATATTATATTATATTATATTATATTATATTATATTATATATATATATATATATGAGGAAATTTGGTTTCAAAAATAGACGGAAGATCTGACAGAGCAGTCAAATATCCACTTACATTGTAACGATACAATTATTCCATATGTTAATGGTCCACATCGGGTCACGGATATTTTGTCAGCAAATTCCTAACTTCTTGAGTAGGGCTGAGATTAATTTCGGCATGCGTTTACTTGCGTCAAGTTATTTGGCAACATAAAGAAAATGTTCGGTTTCAGTTGAGTATTATTAAAATGGTAATCAATGACAAAAGAGAGCACAATCAACTTTCAAATTAAAATATTACATTTATTGATTAGCTTTGAATGCTTGCTACCCATTGTTGACACGAAATCCTTATGGTGATTATTCTACTAAAATTGGGAAAACTAAGACCAGAATATCAACAAGAACAACACAGAGCCAATTTAAGAAACTGTGTTTTCGCTAGCGATTCAGATTTTTTTCTAGATTACGTTCTCTACAGTTCATGTTCCAACACGATTTCATTTGAGAAACAAAATAATAGACTACGTTTTTCTTTTCATAGCCTTGTAAGATGTACATATATGAAGATAAAAAAAAAAAAAAATATCACCAAATCAAGACAATGTGATGGATAAACATATTACACATATTGGTAATAGGAAAATCAAGTTGATTTATATTATGCATTAAAAAGATATATCAAGCTATATTCGTTCTAGGGACATATAAAACATTAGGGAAAAAGACCTAGCACCTGACTTGAAACACGTCTGCAAAATAATATATATGCCCTCTCATTATTAAGAGTGTTGTATTATGTTTTTTAGCAACTGCTTAAATTCTCCGCTGTAGCAGAAAACCGTCATTTATAAGATAATGTTTGGCAATAGTAACATAATGTGTATCAATAATAATACATAGCAGTATACTATAGGAATGTGCTTACAAACGGGGTTATTTTTATGGTTATAATGGTAATGGGGCGGTGAGTACCATCTTCCCGTTGATGATTATTCGAATTTTCGTAAAGTATCCATCACACAGTAATCTATCAGCATCATGTACAATCCAATCATAACAATGCCCACTCCGTTTCGATGCATATTTGCAAACCTCTGTTATAATTGATAAATGCACGGATTTTTATATAAGGACTCATCATGACTGTGTATATATCGTAATTATTACTAGGTCGACACCTGGGTGTGTTTGCTACGAAACGACGCCTATACCAAATACTCTGAATATTTTGGTTATGTGTGCATGATGCAGATGATAAGCAATGTATTGATGATGATTTGTCTAAGATTAATTATTCTGAAACGAAATAAAGCAAAGTTTTTTTATCGATACTAATGTCATTGTCATTTACGTTCGTTTCAGGATGAAGAAATCAAGGCAATGGTAAGTAATATTTCTGAAAGGAATGTTATGTTCTGAGTAAATAATTATGCAATATGCATTTTATAAGCCATTGATATGATACATGTGGCAAGGTCATGCATTACAGTATGATTAAACTTTATATTTCGTTTGACTTTGTTTCTTTTCTTTTGATGGAAACGTGACGTTAACATTCTTGTCTGTGGGTATTATAACCCCAACTAATGCAATACGAGGGAACAGGCAATTTGAAATTGGAACATGTAATACATCCCTGGACAATATACAACGGATTTTTTGACAATATAACTCAGCTCAAATGCAAAGATATAAGAGAAAAGAATCAAATTGTTTTAAAAGGTTAAAACAAGTAAACGAAAGCCATTACGTGGTATTGATTGCATAATTATATATCTTACATACCGTCACTTTTCTCTTCACGGGATGTACACTAGTCATCGTTGGAACCTCACATTTCACCGTACTGTTAAATAGACATACAGTCAAGTCAGGTATAATAATAATAGTAGCTGTGAATACTCTGTTTTATTTAAATGCTAATAACTTGCTCTGTCTTAATCCAACTCATGTTTTTACTTTTTAAACATCTTTTCTAAGTTGATTTAAATATGTTTTAATAAAGTTTCATTCAAATGAAGTTATGTTTTATTGTTGTACAGCTTAATTAACGTTTCTTTTAACCATGTCGTCCACCTGTTTGTATTTGTTCTAGATAAATTTAAAATCCTTATTGGACAAATCAACGTTAAAATTTGATATGTAATGTGTAGAATCCATTGATGTCGTGGTTTCTCTATACTTTTTGCGTACGTGTTGAAAAATCGGTAGCACTTCATATCCTATTTTCCCTAGATTGATCCAATAATGTCATGTATTTTCTATATTGTGGGAAAATGCTTTGTCTATTACTTGTGTGGTTCTTTAGAATGTGGATGTAAGTGTTGAAATGATTTAAATCATTAAGGTCGTTTTTTCTGTACATTCCTAATGTAAGTGTTTGAAAACGTTATCCATCGATGTCGTGGTGTTTCTAGATTGTGCATATACGTGATGCAATGGACTTAACCGGCATGATTATGGCTTCTCTATGTTATTCAGACACATGTTGAGATGGCTTTACTTTTTAATTGGGTCGTGTAATAAGGAGAGCCGATATTGTCTGATAAGTCACTATCAAACAGATTTTGCTAATACCACAATAAATAAATTAAATACAACATAATATTGTTTTGATCTTTATATATATACACGTTATTATATATCTATGTAGACGTATCGTGTGTGTGAGGATAAAGAAAACAAACATGTTAGTTGCCTATGCGAAACGATTACGATTATATGCACCTTCCTAAACTAGATGTATATCATGGTTGGTACCTTTGTAAATGTGATTCTTTCTGAAAATAGGTAAGTTATTACATTCACATCAATGTAGACTATCTTATTGTTTACATATTCTTATGTATTTGATATGTTCTGCTTTGAATGAAATCACGCCATTCTAATACTTGTTGTTGAAGTCAAGTAAGTGTAAGGCAACGCAATATAACAAGGAGAGTATCAAATAGATGAAAATTTAAACAAAGAGAATACAGAATACAAATTATAAAAGCAAAGAAGAAGGAGAAATGGCAGCAAGCAGGCCTGAAAATATGAGAGAAATCAGGAACTTTGGAAATGATTTAAAGGTCAAACATGTAGAACACGATGACTAGAGTTACGTTAAACGTGCATTTAAAAAAGGATGCACAGTTTCTCAGTATGACCAGAATTTCAAGGGAAGACTTCCCAAGTATAATACATGTGATGGTAGCGATACAAACTTTGGATCCAGGACATATACAAAAACTATATTCCAAACACCCGACAGGGTGTTAAGGCTTCATTATTTGACCCAAATGGAAATAACCCGTACTACCATTCGGGGAAATGACATCTAAAAGGATAAAAATTGTGGAAAAACCAGCTTCTATAGAGCGTAAGATCAAAAAGAAAACCGGACAGCTCAGCATATCTGATATTCCCCTAGAGATAAAACTAGAAGCTGTGGTAAGACACGTTGAGGAAAACATTGCAGTAAAAGTAAATTACCAGACAACGAAAATCTACGATGGCATGAGGATCCTTGAAGTAGAGAAAATGCATATCAAAACTGTTAAAATGTCATGCTTTGTGCACGGATTTCTTGCACAAACATGGTATAAATGATGTATATATGACAGAAAATACAACAGGTGTAATGAAACCGGTCATACGCCATTCAAATGTCCCGAAAATAATGACGAGCAAGAGGGAGAACACAACAAAAGCAACATCAACCGGACCAGAAAGTACAACAACAACAGGACAAAGGTATATTAAGGAAACATAAACAGGCACAAAAAACAGGACCAATGGAGTGTACAGCAACAAGAACAACAACACGATCAAGGGATACTACAACAAAAGAAGGATAAACCAATCACTAAATGAATAAAGAGTAGCATCCTAAAATTTAGAACACAGTGAACAACATCAGGCAACACAAACAACAAACGAACAAGAAAAACAAATGGAAACAGCGAATGTAACTGCGACAAACAGGGAACAACATAACGAAAAAGAATAGAGCAGCCAGAAACAGCGAATCAAAAAGAGAAATAACCAATAGAGTTAAATACTAATATAGCTCCATTGGAAGAGCAGAACATAACATGCAAACCAAGCACATAAACAAGACCAAAGGAAATAGCAATATAAGAATTGAGTGAAAAGGACATATAAAAGAGGAAAGAGAAAAAAAGAATCAAAATGGCAAAAAAGGAGGAAAAGTATTTGTATGACAGCCAGTAGTATTTCCTATGAGCCGATTAATGTATGTGAAGTTTTTTGTAAACATGAAACCATTTTTAGAATAAATACAAACATACATTAACAAAAAAACTAAAAACAATAACAATAATAATAATAATTTGTATAAACCTGAAATTAAAGAAAACACAAGATATAATAGCAAACATCTAAGATAAGAGCAGGAGGGCCTCCCCAAATGGTCTGAAAAGATCAACATGAGAGAGCGCTCTCTTCTCAAAAACACAATGTATTCAATAGCATCCACACTCACAGTGTTCGGTATAGTTGGACCTACTAGAAGAATTGTTGATTTGTCTCAAACTAAATACAAAGAACTTAGCACATTTGTCAAATTGATGCGAAATTTCTATCGGGGGTGGGTGGGTACCAGACAGATCTCCACTATTTAAAAGTAAAATTAAAAAATTCTGTATGTGTGGTTGTATGAACCTTGATGTGTAGTTTTGTATTTTTTAAACTTTCATTTAATTTTCAATTTAAGTTAATTTTGTCCCATATGGATTATACAAATTTTGAAAAGGGGTATTTATAGTTATATACTATTTCCCTAGTGTGTCTATAAGAACGTTTGTCCGAGAAGGCCTGATCTACCTATCACCGGAGTCCCGACTCCAGTTCATAGAGTTGACCTTGGCTAGATTTCCGTTGTATCCTGTGTTTGTTATTTGTGTTAATGATATATGTCTGTGTGCTCTATGTACATACACACACACACACACACACACACACACACACACACATATATATATTGTTTCTTTGTAAGAAAATACATTTTCCCATCTGCCGTATTTAGTGATATGGACCTATACGCAAATCATCACACGTTGTATTATTCCATCCGTTTAATTTTAGTTTGAAATATTGAATTTTCTGCCGAGTCCGGTGTACTAATTTTAGAAAGAAATACCTTTTGGTTTACTGATTTGTTTTATTTCGTGACGTTCTTTGCCTTCTGTATATTTAATTATCTTGAGTACGACTGTGTTCGAGTCTTAGTCTGTACATATTTGTATTTAAATCGTACTTCACCCGGCTCTAGTTGGGTCGTCTCTAATTATTTATTTCATTTAAAGTTAAGAAATTCCAAAATTTTATAATATACGCACTCATTTGTGTTCTCTGTGCAGTACGGGAGCTGTACAGTAATGTTAGGTCCCTAAATTTATATAGTAGTTCTTTAATGTCATTTTCTCATCCCGAATCCGAGCCAAAAAATTTGTACTGCTTCCCATAGTGTTTGTGGTGCGCATCCTTCTTTTTAAAACCTTTTAAAGATGTTTTTGCAAGTAGTTAGAATTGGGCTGGGTAAAGCCAGTCTACCCCTTAATGTAGACCTACACAAAGGTGGTTTCTTTATGCAGCGTCTTTAAATTCCATATGTAATCTACTATTGTATTACCTAATTTCTCTAGTGTTTTGTTTGTTATGCCCACAGAGGTTTTTAACTATGTCAGATTTGAGTACATATATGTTTTTGCATCGTGTGAATGCTCTATTAAACTGCGTGGCTGAAGTGCCCAGATTTGGATAATTTCTTTTATTTACTTATATACAGTTTTTCTTTTCTTCGTTTGCCCTAATACTATTCCCCGGGGCTTTTACTCTGTTTTTAATTATTTTTGTGGTTAATAATAATAATAATAATAATAATAATAATGAGGACTTTGTATAGCGCCTAATCTTTCGAAGCTCTAAGCCCATTGCACCATCAATAATGATATGACTACACTATAGAAAAACAAATAACAAAAACAATGAGATTGGAAAACATAAAAACATGCTGAAAACATATCAGATACAAAACACAATTAGGTCTCTAAGTTTCTCCCTACAGTCGAAACAGGTGAATTTTAAGAGCACTCTTTAAAGGGACCACTGTGTCTTTGAGTCTAATTTCAATGGGCAATTCGTTCCATGTTGTCGGGCCCTGGTATGCAAATGAACGTTGTCCATATGACTTTGTTTTCACCGTGGAAAAAATGAGTATACGATTATCAGAAGAAGAGCGTAAGTATCTAGCTAGTGTATACATGATTTATTTGTGATCCCGAAGCTTTCCAAAATGCTTCATATTAATTCTCCAATTGTTTAAAAGAGTTCGAGTTTTTATTAAAGTTCATACAATCATCAGCGTAATGAATCGTCTTGAATTCATCCCTCAAGTTTTCGATTTTTAGTCCATCTATATTGAAGTTGTTCCTAATTTGTATACTCACAATTTATATCGCTATTAGGGATAATTGCATCGATAGTGGGCATACATGCCTCACTGATCGCTGTTTTTCAAATATTCTCGTTACCCCCCACCCCCCACCCCCCATTAACCTGTACACCTGAACTTGTTTTATTGGACATAATCTTAGTCCAATTTTTGAAGTTTGATCCAAACCAAAGTTGCTCCAGCACTTTTTGCGTATAATTATTTTCTAATCCGTCAAAAGCTTTTTACTAGTAGGAAAGTAGTATAGCACATTTTGCGCCTGTCCCGTTTATAAAGTCTATATTTGTACAAATGTAAAGTATGCAGTTATGTATGCTCCTTGCTTTACCTCGACATGTTTGATTAGTGTTTACTATTGTGTTTATCCCGTGTTTTACCCTATTCGCTAGAATTCTAATCAGTAATTTGTAATCAGTTTTCACGAGGGAGATTGGCCTCCAGTTTTTTAAGTCGTTTATATCGCCTTTCCCCTTTGTAGTCACACCTTCTCTCATTGAATTCGTCATGAACTTATTTTTAGAAATATGTTATTAAATAAGTTTTCAAGAATTATTGCCAGCTCACCTTGGATATTTTGGTAAATATTAAACTCCGCCGTTAGGACATCTTTTCCTGTGGATTTTCACTTTACAATTTCGTTTATTGTGGTTTGTATTTCCTCCACAGATATAAGTCAATATTCATTTATTTTTGTTCTAACGATATCATATCGAATTGTGTTCTAACGATATCATATCGAATTGTGTTTTTTATACGTATTCTGTTATTGATTGTATGTCTATGTTTTGATATGTATAGAGTTTTGTGTAATAGTTTTATATTCCTTCCATAATTTCGTCTGTATATGTCACTTCTTTCCCATTTATAGTGTCTAGTGTTCCCCCGCCCCCTTTCCTTAATTCCTCCCGTCATATAATCCCTCTGCTTGTTTGTAGATGTGATTGTAATTTCCGGACCGTATTTCGTTTCCCTATGTTTCCTCTTCTACTAATTTATATAAGTGTTTTAAATATTTATCCCTTTCATCTCTAGGTTTTGTGTTACAATTTATTCTTCTTTTTGGTTCTTTTATTTCCATTGTTTGAATTCGCGTATGCTTAGTTGTGTGATATAATGCCAATTTGTTTACTTTCTTTATAAATCTATCCCTTTCTGCTATTATGTCCGTTTTCTGATCTCCTTTTTCATTTTTAGCTGTATCTACTTCTTCATTGGTTATGTAATCAGGTGTTCATCCCCTAGGATTGAGTTGTTTAGTTTCCATATCCATTTTCACATTTTTTTCTATGTTTTATCATCATTTCCATTTTTATTAGTTTATGCTCTGATATTTTAAAGTCTATAATTTCTGGTTTTTTTGTATGTATTATGTTCGAAATTTGATACATAAAACATATCTGTCTGCTCGCCCCCTTTCCTACTTGATTCCTTTGTTTATGTATTCATGTATATTTTCTGTTCTTAATATGTTGATATATAGATTTATGTTATCTTAGCAATTTACCCATAATTTCCCGTGAAATGAGATTCTGGGTTGCTTGTTTCCCTATTCTATCGATGTCTTCTCCCACCCAGTTAAAGTATCCTCCCAGCAGTAGGTGTTGTGTTGTGTTGTGTTGTTGTTTACATGTTTGTTTAAGTTTTGTATGATCTCATTTTTTGTGCCTAGCTGAAGGGCAATGCGTGTTTATGATGTGCAACGTATCAAATTTTATATGTAGTACATTACCTTTGACATATCATCCTTCATTACTTTTTCCCCATTTTGTCCTACTTATATTCATGATTATTGTGACTACCCCGTACTATTACTGCTGACATCTAAAGCGGCCATTTTGTCTTTTAATATTCTGTCTATCCAGGTAGCCATTGTACTATTTTCCTAAGTATTTATTTATTGTATTTAATTATTATACACGTTTAATTAATTTCTTTTAATTTTTGGGGCACTGGACCCTCGTCTGTTTGTACCATATCGTCATAGTGTGGCTTATTGCCATTGTGCTGTGTTGTTTCGTTAGTTGGTTTGTTCGTTTGTTCGTTGTCTTTGGTTTTTTTTTCTTTTGTAGTTTATATCTCTTTGTCCTGGTTATCTTCAGGTTTATTTAGATTTTTCTCTACTGTGTGATTTATCATTTACATTTTGGTTTAATTTCTTTGATGGGTGTGAAAGAGCTGAAGTCCTGCATGTATCTTGTACAGGGTCTCTCGAGGTTAGAGTCCTTGTACCAGGTGCGCAATATGATTCCCATAACATAAGAAGGGAATATGTTTTGCTTCCTGTCTTGGCGTTTGTATTATTCTCTGTCCTGTCTTGTTAAAGACATGCGACTTGGACATCATGTCATTGGTTAGTTTTATTGTGTTGTTCCAAATTAACTTGTTCACTATTTCATGTGTTTATATCTCAAGAGGGAGGCCAGTTACGAAAGCGTCTATAGATCTGGCCTCGGCCTCGCGTGTTGTTGGTGCAGTGTCTGAAAGTTTGACTCTGCACCCTTCAATTAACAATTCTTCTGTTTGTAACAATTTATTGTACGTTTTTGGGTACAAAACCTACTTATTTCTTCCTCTATACAGGAGTCCTTGGATATGGTCTATATCTATCCCCATTACCTTCATGGCAGTCAGAACGTCGGCCTGTCTGTGGAGGTTTTCGGTCTGTTTGAAGTCTAGAGTTTGGCACCCCATCCGTATGGTTCGCTATCGTCTTTTGTTTCCAATGTTCACCTTCCAACACCGTATTGAAATATGTCGTCAGTCGTGTTTTTGAGTTATTGTCCTCCATTGTTTTCTGGTTGTCTGTCATGATATCTCTGTCAACTTTAGTCTCTGTAATGTTTGTCGCTTTAGACTTGAGGAACCTAATTGCTAATTATCAAGAAATACTTTTAGCAAATTAATTGTGTCTCGGGAATCCCTGGCACTTTATGTAAATATTAATATGCAAAAAATCACACAAAATTTCAAGAAAGGTTTGACAATTACAAGCTGTGATTTACAATAACGTGTAAATAAAAAATTGCGAAAACTAATACGTATACTAAACAGTAGTGTACATATATGTTGGCTTAGGTCCCAACCTAGCACTGAAAATTGTGAGCAAAACTCTCATTCTTGCTCACCTTTCCTAATGATAATCCAATAATAATCCTTAGGCTGATTTTCTTGCGGTCTGCTTCGTGCAAGCCATTACAATTATAAACACATAATGTGCTTCTAAGCAACAAGTATTAGAATAGATGCCTAATTATCTATCAATTTCAAATAATTATTATTGTTTTGGGGTTAAACAAAATCTCTAATAGCAACAATATGCACCACATGCCGGCTAGGTAGACTGGTAAAAGAAGATATCATTGTGATAAGGTAAGGACCACAAAATAACAGGAAACTTCTAGCAGCTGTCTTATATACCCGCCTTGCTCGAGTCGAGGACTCGAATATGTTGGGAGTGAGATATATGTGACTGGAAACGGCAATTGTTTTAAACCACTTGGTCACTAGGGGTTCATTGAAGTAGCTGCACATATTTGCTTAGTAATTTTTGCATGAAGTAAAATCGTTCCTATTTGGAACTGCTATAAAACATATTAATTAATAATTATATTACATAGAAATATACTGTTATTAAGTATAAATATGACTCATCAAAAAGTATTATTTAGCATTAATTTACTTTTATTTAGTAAAAATGACTTAAGTAAAATTGAGTAAATAGATAAAATGCTCATGTGAACAAGCTAATAAAGCAAGTTGCAAATACTAACCAGTTTAATAAAATAAAATTGTTTGGCTTATCGAAGTATATTTACAATTGTACATTCATTTGGTCTTGTTCTTTCCAACAATGCAATATATATATATATATATATATATATATATATATATATATATATATATATATATATATCAGGTGCAAAAACATATATGTGAACAATGTAACATATAACTTTGAAATGAGGAAAGATTTTGGCAGCAAAGTGGAGCACAGTGGAGTAGCAGCACGTCGAAGAAAGCATCATAATCTACTCCAGCAGTTTGTTTGCCAAACAGAGGTGGTCAGAGAGTAATCATGCATTATGTATGTGCCACCACGTTTAGGTATACGAGTCCTTATACTTCTGATATTTATATTGCATGACATGTATTCCATTGCAAATTTAAACATTTTCGATGCAATATTGCACTATGTGTCTATTGCCTAAATTACTGAAATAAGGAATGTTCAAAGTTAATAACACATATTAAATTGGGCAACCTCTTGAGTTTCATTTCACAAACATACAGATGCATGGATGGATGGAAAGATGGTTGCAGCAAACATTTGCACAGGTCATACAAATGAAAGGCGTCTTCTGGACCATAAAATATTGGCTTTATACAATAGTTATTGGCGATTCAGTGTGGGAGACGTACTGAGGATTATGAAGCTAACTTATCTAAGAGTCAAAAGAATAACTGTCAAAGTTACATACAATGACGAAAATATTATCTGCTTGAAAAGAAATTTCATTTACCTATCTACTAATTAATTCAACACGGAGCGAGAGCATAAAGGGATATTAACGGTAATATATGACCGTTAAGCGATAGCTTTGAATTTCGATCAATTCAAGGACATTGGACTATGTTGTGCTTAGTACAACATATATATATTACACCATTATTACAATCGTAACTTCGTTCCGAAGTGCAAGCCTGGACAGAAAATAGAAGATTTTTATACTAACATAAATGGCCATTTCTAAGTTTAAAGCCATATTATTTATAAGCTACCTTATATACGTAGACAGTAAAGTGATTGTGAAATAAGGTAAAGGCTTCATACCATATCGTGTCGTTCATCTTAAAACATGAGTAGTAAATGCAACATCTCACTGATCAGCGCACAACTTGATTTAATGTATGTCTTCTTTAAGAGCAAATCAGTTATCTTTGTGTACGTCACCGTAAATAATAATATTAACAGTAAACTATCGTGTACTGCACTGAATATCAATGGCAATCAGCATATAGCATACCACTCTATGCAAAGAGCGTCTGAATAATGATCCAGCACTATTGTTATGGCTTCATTCATTTCATATGGTAAGTACCTAAGTAAGTACCTACATTAATGTTACATCACTAATCGTATGATTTCCTTCATTTCATCTAGTGAGTGCCTACATTGACGATACAACACTAATTATAAGCTTTGCGTTCATTTCAGATGGTAAGTGTCTACGTTAATTGTGAACATTTCACCTGACATTATGTAAGTACATATTAATGATCATCTCGTGAATTCTGCAAGCATTGGAAAACGGCAAGTAAGTAAATATAACAAATCATCTCAGGAATTCTTCTAGCTTTCGAATTAAATGTTGAACATATAATATGTATATAAGCCTGTCAGGTTATGATAAAAGTTGGAGAAGGAAACCGAAGCTGTGCTTCAGAACATAAAATTTGAATCATGTGACAGTTCTTTGCGGTACCCATGCTCTAAAAGGTATAATTTCAGCTTAACTATCTCCGTTGCATTGTCATGATAACAACATCAAAAATTTCTAAGCGACGGTTGTGCTTTGCAATCCAACGTGGTAAGCATTTAGCTATTTAAAATTTTATATTCTATAACATTGCATGTACAACAACAAATTAACATTCATTGGCTGATTGACATTATGGTAATATTCGGGCATATTTGTTGACACTGCTATATATTAGAAAACTAGTACATTACGAAATAACTAGAAGTATAAAAATATTTCGGAAGCTAAAATTCATAAAGCAGACATGATCACTCGAATTTGTGATTGAAGAATAACCTCTGAAACTATGACAAGTAAACATTTTTACATATTTGACGAAAATGTTGACATTTGATAGGTTCATGGTTTAATCGTAAGTACAATTCTAATATCACACATATTTCAACCTACTATTGTACTTCAGTATAAAAATACAACATAAATGCCACTTTGCAAAGGTATTATATTGACTTTGTTATTAGTCGCATAATTAAAATGTAAAATTAAAATTATGACGTATAATGAATCCACAATTAATAATTGAGATA
The DNA here is from genome assembly GCA_030141615.1 of Unio pictorum. Taxonomy (NCBI): domain Eukaryota; kingdom Metazoa; phylum Mollusca; class Bivalvia; order Unionida; family Unionidae; genus Unio; species Unio pictorum. The sequence goes on along the minus strand of JARLTB010000114.1, from coordinate 11,427,894 downwards.
ACGTTTTATTTAAAATAAAACGATGTAAAGGCGAATACTAATGCATGTATAAAAATACACACCTTATTTTAAAAAGCAGAGACATGTATTGTAAATATGATTACCAAAAACGTCTATAAACAAATTCATACTTAGCCTACAAAACGCAAATAAGTATATGTATTTTGTTTAAGGAGACTGCGCATTTGTCATATTGTTAAAGAAAATACATGGAATACAGAGATGCTGTATATTGTTCATATAATAACAGGCAACACCTAGAATACAGAGTTGATGTATAGTGTTCATATAATAACTTGAAACACCTAGAATACAGAGTTGATGTATAGTGTTCATATAATAACCCGCAACACCTAGAATACAGAGATGCTGTATAGCGTTCATATAATAACAGGAAACACCTAGAATACAGAGATGCGGTATAATGTTCATATAATAACAGGCAACACCTAGAATACAGAGATGCGGTATATTGTTCATATAATAACAGGCACAACCTAGAATACAGAGATGCTGTATATTGTTCATATAACATACCTAGAATACAGAAATGCTTTTTATTTGGCATACATTTAAAGGCAATGCCTGGAATATAGATAAGCTATATATTTGGCATACCATTAACACAAATAATTGTAATATGGATATGACGTCTATGTAGATGCAATTTGTCACAAGGATCAAGCCGGTTTAGGACTGGATTAGTGAGAACACCGAAACAACCTGCGTTAATAAGATGTTTATTTATAAACGCAATTTAAATACAAACAAACCATTATAATAAAAAACATAAGGAAAATTATAAAGATCCTAGCGTGGAACTATCAACAACAAGTAACTCAACGAATAAAAGGATGATTTTAACGAAACGAATTTTAAACTAATGTGAATAACGTTTTATCACCCGATCAACAAATACAAGTATATGAATTAATGTACGAATATATTGCTCGTAGAAGGAGACTGAGATGTAAATGCCAGTAAGTTTGATTGTATCGTTCATATAACGATTTAGCAATGTAAAAGCATGTAATTAATGAATATATCACACGTATAACGAGACTGCGATGTACATGTGAAATTATGAATGTATCGTTTCATATAAAGATTTTAATATGAAACTGGTGATTATTTTACTCAGATGGCAATAGGAATAAAATGAAACACGAATTATATAACTATCGTGGCGCCCATTTGACGTCCAAGATGTATCTCCTGTTCCGCCCGCTCCACCCATTGGTCAAGGAGTCACCATTCATGGTCCACTCCTCTCTGTATCTTGAAGAGTCCCTCGAGAGCCCTCACATTTAAAACAGACCCGATGGTCGCGAAACCTTGGTTTCTATCGAGAACACCAGTACACTCCTACGAACCGACGTCAACAGACGCAACGTATATATCACAATAAACCACACAGAGTTATGCGACTTCACATCACCCAACCATATTGATAAGGCATATTTAAGGCAGCACACCATGCACAAGGCAGCAATCAACCATACACAAGGCACCATACACAAGGCACCATACACGAGGCAGCTAAAATTAAAACAACTAAAATGTGCAATACATATGACATTCTTAAGTACTACTACATTCATGTATGCTCCGCATGCGTGCACATAAATTAGTTACCCATTTATATTAAACCTTCAATGCTTGCAGCGTATAATAAAATTCAATTTGTTCAGTTACAAAAAAAAATCGAAGTAGGCTGTAGTATTTATATTATCAACATCTGATATATGACACTATTCTGTCAAAAAAACGAATAGCGATACGAATAAAATCTTAAATTTAAATACTTCTAAAGCTGAAGATTTTACTCCTGTAAGGTGGTAAATTTCCTGACAAGACTAGTTGTAATGTAATGTTTACGGATAATTTGCTCTATAATATACACTAGCTGTGACCGATATGCGCAGCTAGGTACTTAGATTTTAAACTGCAGGTATTTTGCACATGTAGGTTGGGTTGAGTCGCGCTCAGTATCTCGAAATTACTAAAAGTCGATACAAAATAAACCATCCTCGGGTGCCGCTGTACGCAGCAACAAAACCCGAGTACATTTTTGACCACATATACACATTGAGACCAGTCATACATTATTCCGTGACAGAATTAATGGCACTAACTGCGGTACAGACATGCCATCTATTTTTTAATTCCTTTAAGGACAATAGCTAAATATTACTAAGCAAAACAGAGATGTGGTGTAATTTGCTGGATATATTAAACTATATGTGAACAGTAGAGAGGCGTTTAAGTATTGTTTAATGGAAAAATATGACCAGGAAACACATACATCTGGAAATTATATATTTTGATAAATTGCAACAGATTAGGTTTAATATATGCACACAGTCGATGATCATGAGAATCTGCAATGAATACTGCTTTTCAACAAAGGCGCTACGCGTCATGTATGTAGGTGTATTGTGTGTGAAAGTAAGAGAAAGAAGCTGTTAATTATCAGCCCTAATAAACTCTAATTCTCAACTGTGCTGGGGTTAAATAACATGTTACGAATAATAATTACTTGTTAAACAATCTGCCTCATAAATTCCAAAATTATAGCTACATAGAAAAAGAATGTTTAAATTGCCTTACTCATTTATTTGTCCTAATAGTTCTAACATAACTGCAACAATCATTTTGACACTAGAAGAATACAACTTCTCATAAGGAAAACAAAATGTGTTTGTATTTATTGATGGAACTAATATTCAACTTATTGTTCTGATTATCGTCTGTTATTTCGTTTTTGATATTCAAAAGCGTATTTTATTCAAATCCTTTTATATTATATATATATATATATATATATATATATATATATATATATATATATATATATATATACATACATACATACATACATACATACATACATACATACATACATACATACATGGCGTTCATAACGGTAACATATCCATATGAATGTTAAATTGGTTAAAATATATAATTCTAATTGTATACTCTTGACACACCACAATGATACGGGCAATACTGGGTAAATCAACACTTCCAGCGTGGAATATATTTTAATAAGCAATTCATGTTCTGTTTATTTGTTTTTTTCAAAATTTTATTCTAGGGAATTTGATTATTTGTTAACGTGTGCAGACCAAACTCGTTTTCACCCTTTTCCTTTATGTCGTTTAAAACCATACTGTCGTAATTGCAGGCTCATCCTTGGGATTCTAATTTCTCTACATTTTTAAGAAAAGCTTTGATTTTGCAATTTAACCTTGTTGTACAAGTCTCTAAGGGACCCTTATTATTTTACACGAATAGTTAATGAGAAATCACGCTTTTACAATGGCATCTTAGGTGGAGAACCGTTTATCAAATTCCAACTCATGCACTCGGCAAGAAATGACATTACTTTGGTTCAACATGTTCAATAGAAAATATTGGTTTTGAAAAAGGTTCTTTTGTTTTGATTAGTATGTTTCCATGCGGTTCTAACGTGCAAATTACGAATTGAAATTTCAATTAAAGAAGAAAATGGAATTTGTAAATAGGAACAATTGAGTGATGCATAGATTTACAGAAGGAAGAGAAACAATTGCAATTGACGATAGAGGAAGAAAAGTCTTTCGCAGTTGCCGCAATAATAACAATTTAGTTAACAAAACATGACATAAAGAGACAAATACAAATTGCAGTTGCAGACAAATGAAGGACCGTGAGACGGAGACTATGTGGTTGTACATACACATATGCTATGTAAAACGAAGAGAGGGACATACAGACATAAATTGAAAATGAAGAAAGCAAAATTTAAGTTTTATTACAAATATTAGAACTTGCTATTAACATGCAAATTCCAACTTTGAAAAAACAAGTTCTATTTTTTATGTCAATGTAAATATTAGATTAGCAAATAAACTGGATAAATGTTATTATTATCACAAACGTATATTAGATAAAGGTTGACAAACTGCCTCGAAGATATTTTTCAGAATTACCTTGATGATCAGAGAGTTAAAACATTAGAAAATGCTTATCATTCAACAGTCGAAGAATCCTTTGCAAATAGAGTATATTTCATCATTATGTCTCCTACCCAACCGTCCTTCGGTAACACAAAAAATAAATATTTCAGTCTAATTCAAACACGTTTAAATTTCAAACCTTTCACAACGTTTAGAAATCACATTGATGATAGTGTTGCCTCTTTCCATGGTTACCTATGTCAAGAGAAAAATCATGTTTATTCTGATTTATACAAATTAAAATGTAAGCAACATAATCAATACAAACTGCGGATTTAAGCATTAGATAAACACTGTGTTGAGTTTACTTTAACCATTTTTAAGAATTCCTGCATTGTGAATAATGTAGACCATACACTTTCACGTCTGCATCATCAAGAAGATCTAGCATACATATGACTTGAATTTGAACACATGTCTCCTGATAATCTGTTCCTACACAAGTAAATAAAATATACAGTGAAGCTGAAATTATGTATTTCACACCTGTTAACCAATTATAATTATTTCCCCATTGTGAACACATGCCTCTATTGAAAATCAAATAGTGTGACCAAAACTGATTCATGATTCATTTTCATTGTCAAGCATATTTGACCTTTTAATTTGACCTTTCAAATTGACTGTGTAAAATTCAACTCCAGATAAATGAAACGGATAGACTGCATACATATCAAGTGATGCCGTTTGGGATGAAATGTTCTTCTTGTGGTTTTCAAAGTTCAGTCAACATTTTTTCTTATATACTTTGTTTTTCTAGTAAACATTCATCTCAAGTAAATTTGTATGACTTTTACATTTGATTAATAGATGAAATAAATCTTCATTGCATACATATTTCTATATGAGGGTAGGTGTTATGGGATATCTAATGTCGCTCCTTTGTTATCTATTATATACATACTATGGCATGGGTAATTGTATCTTGGACTTGAACTTGTCCAAAGTGAAAGGCATTATCAATCTGACCTGTAATGTTCATTTTGATTCTGTAGATATCATGCTTATCTTATTATAAGTCCAGGACATAATACATTTCTCTACATACCTACGGCTTACTATTTGACACTTCTTGTAGATTTCGCTCATTTTATTTTTCTTTTGGTATGTCTGTTTGTACTTAGTATTACATAGTGTGCTTTTTTGACCATTTACTGGATATATGTCATTCACAATGCTACTTGAGTCGGCAGATGCATATGGGTTTATGGCTCGATATAATACAGATGTCAAAGGAGAAAAATGACAGCTACTGAAGGTTTGTTTTTATAACATTTAATTTGCAATATATATGAACTCTGTATCTTTCTGTTTCAGTGTACTAAGTGTCAAGGATGGATACTGGCCCGTAGTTATGGTTTCAATTGCATGTGTGGTGGGAATAAGTGAAAGTACGTGAAAGTAAGTATTTATACAGGTGATACACATTGTTTTTGGATTGAATTAACGATACATGTTACATTAATAATAAGATTGTCATCGATACACAGAAAGTGTAGATGTCAAAGCTATATATATATATATATATATATATATATATATATATATATATATATATATATATATATATATATATATATATATGTGTGTGTGTGTGTGTGTGTGTGTGTGTGTGTGTGTGTGAGTGTGTGTATGTGTATGTGTGTGTGTGTGTGTGTGTGTTTGTATAACAAAAAAGAGCGCGTACACAACTGTATGGTCGAGAAGACAACAAAAACGGTTCGCTTAGAAGACAATACGAAAATGTTAACCCAGAAGAAGACAATAAGAACAAGTAAAGTGTACGGTCTGCGTTACAATATTACTATCTGTATCGCATTTTACATTAATTGTAGGCAATTCCATCTAATATGTATACTTATGATTTATACATAAATCAGTCTTGTTCTGCACATTATCTTCCATTTTCTCCATAAGTCAATACTATTGCAAACAATTGTTAACATTGCAAAAAAGGTGTGTACAGCGCGACCGCCGTGTAAAGAGTAATACACATTCCAAGTAAATAAACCAACAAATGATAATATTTCACCATAAGTATGGACCGTGCTCCGTCTTGTAAACATTAATAAAATCTCTAAGTAAATAAACCAATATGTTTTTTTTTTCAAAATCCACTCCATACGTTTAATACATTGAATGTATTATATTGGAGAAACATTCTTAGGCGTACTTATTACTACTCGTTTATATCATGCGCGCATTTGTCGCTGCCTGCTTATCTCTCTTGCACTCCTTCTGTGGTGTCACCATATATATATATATATATATATATATATATATATATATATATATATATATATATATATATATATATATATATATATATATATATATATATATATATATATATATATATATATTACAACATAACTATTAAAGTGTTTGTAAAATGGTATAAAGCAATATGATATACCATCACTAGTAGTAATACAAAGTTTGATTGGCCAATGGCACCATAATAAGCTATCATAAACATTGTTGAAACTGTGATTTTGAATTAATGACGATTTTCCATTTTAACCATTAGTGACGAATACATATAATAAGTGTTTGTAATCCCATTTTCTAAACGAATTTAGTATGGTACAAACTTTCATGTTTCAATTTCTGCCCCCCCCCCCTCACAATTACTTAAGAGTAGCATATGCATAACTCTGGAGTTAGAGAGAACAGGGATTTGGGCTGCATGAAACCTTGAATCTAAACTTACACTAAGTAACCTTCATGAACATGGTTGGCAGTTACGGTACACGCATATAATCTTTGTGATTTATCTACATTGTGTATATAATCAATGATATAGATTTACTCTTGATTGTCCATAGTGTACAGTACATTTCTTGGTTCCTAGTTAATGATTCTGTAATGTACTTAAAATGCTTTGTTGCTGTTATAGTTGTGTCTTATACCTAGCATAATGTTCTAAAGATTTAATTCAATAAGCCTTATGTCTAATGGCAGAGAGATAAAGTGAGAGTAACACTTTTATGGATGGTAGTAGTGATAATTAAACTAGAAGAATGACTTAAAACAACTGTACATATATTACATATTTTAATTAACTCTTCTGAGTAAGTCAGGTTGGTTAATTTCTACACGACAATCATGTCCAAGGGCTGGAAATAGAATGGTTGAGCGGCAAGGGTTTATAGTGCTAAATTGTCTTCATTAATGACAAGCTTTTCTGGTTAAAATATAAATGTGACACATATTGATTTAATTAATGTGAATGAAAATAGAAATGAAAAGGGACCAAAATCAGTTTATCAAGGAGCAAATGTGTGTATAAATAGCTTCAAGAGTGCACATGCCTACATTTTGTTCGAGGACACAATCGGCATGGAAGTGAATAATTAATTCACTTGGTCAATAGACAGTTGCCTGTAGTCTATCCTAACTCAGTAATACTCTCTCTCTCTCTCTCTCTCTCTCTCTCTCTCTCTCTCTCTCTCTCTCTCTCTCTCTCTCTCTATATATATATATATATATATATATATATATATATATGTACGCTGAGTCAATGATATATCACTTGATGTATACGTCTTTGATCATGTGAATGGAAATGTTATACAACTAGACTGTATATCATTGATGCAGAGTACGCATTATACATATAGTTTATTTATATCACATACAAATACATATAGTTGAGTTAAGATAAGAGGCTAGGTGAACAAATTCACATTCCTTTATAAAACGTTGTTCTGTCTTGGATTGACTAGGTGAACTAATTCACATTCCTCTATAAAACGTTGTTCTGTCTTGCGTGCCTCTTCACAATCACCGTGACATATTGAGAAGTTGATTTTTTTTTTCAGTTTCATGTTGTGTTCACATTGATTAAAGCAATATAATTTAAAATAATGTTCAAGTTATTTGTAAAGTGAATTTCATACAAATCAAGAAAAGAACTGTGTCTGTGTATGGGATGATGGGACTTTTCTTCGGACAGCTGATTTAATATTAGGATGAATTAATGCAGATTAAACTTTATTATAAAATTCATTATAAAATACGTATCCTTATAACCGGAATAATCTACGTCATTATATTATGTAGTACTTATTTTTTGTCTTCAAGCTTGCTGGACGTTTCGTGCAGAGTGAAGATGTTGCCATAGAAGAGGACGAGGGAATCCCAAACCAAAATATGTTTGATGTTAATAAACAGATAATTGTTCAAGATGAAGTTTTGTTTCATATATATATATATATATATATATATATATATATATATATATATATATATATATATATTGTTTGCTGCAGTTTTAAATAGGATTTTATTTTGTGCAGTATTAATTAAGGATTGTGTTGCTTTATATCACTAGGTAATAGTTTGTTCGTGTTAATTAATAAGTATTCGTTTTATTGTATTAATATACTGAATAATGGTTTGATTGTGTTTATCTATTAATTAGTTGTTTGCGTTACAAGTTATGAATCGTGTTCAAGAAATGAAAATGATATGATAAGAACATTGTAATTTTCGATTTAAGAATATCCAGCATGGCGTCATATTAGTTGACTAATTATAATTAAATTTTGTGCCACAAATTGTAGCAATCAACCAATAAAATATAATTCTTCTAAAGCTGGATAAAGTGAATAACTATTTTCATTTTTTGTTTGCAGGCATTTAACTATCATTATCATTGTGTCTAAGTTATATACTTTCTTGCATTTTGGAAGGCCTGAGAAGTTTTCATCAGCTGTTTATATACAATTAGTTACAAAACGTAAATATGACTTGCATAAAGAAATACAGTTATATTTAAAATTGACCATTCAAAAGCCAGTTCTGAATGCATTATTGTATATAAAACAAATTAAATTATTTGGATAATAAGTTTTATATTTTTTAATAAATTTTCTTATATATTTAGTAGATGTAGCAAAATTATACTTTTCTTTTCTAGAAGTGGTTATTTCATGTGAAACATAACGTATCTATATGTTGTGTTATATAATTGATATATACAATAATCACATAAACGTATATGCTTATTATTAACTTGTTTTATAATATTAACTCTATTTTGGTCAATTTAAAAACTCTTATGACACATTCTATCGGCAATTGATAATAGCTAATGTATTGTACGATTGCATGATATGTACGTAACAGATGTTTTATCTGGACTAACTTGTGTGAACGTAATGATACCATTACATTAATGCACATAGCTAGAACCTTATTACTTTTGAAAATATTGGCATAAAATGCTTAGTACAAATAATTAAGTAAAACATTAATGCATGCATTATATTGTGTGTAACATGTGCAATACACAAAAGCCATAATATGCTGACCTTCATAACCTGAATGTAATAATTCAACAAGGATTAAGCGACCCAAAGAGTAAGTATTTGGAAAGGTAGCTCTAAATTATTAGTGTAGCTGGAGATAGCTGCCTATTTAATATGACACAATTTTATTTTTATATTAAGCTTTTATCTTAAGAATTAAATTTTCTTGAATTTAATTGATTCTTGTTGTTGTAACATATATATGTAATTCCAGTATATCTAGGAGAATAAAGAAATGAAAATTCATTCACTTGCCTTTTTTATCTGTTGTTGTTGTTGTAAGGTTTAACGCCATTTTTCAGCACACGATAGGCTAAACATGGCGGCCAGTAAGAACCCGCGAAAACACGCAGAAAGACCCACAGACCCACGAGAAACTACTGGCAATCTTTCTCACATAACTACATTTGCTGAATCTTAGACTCTAACCCACGCAGAGGTGAGATGGCATTGATCCGTAACGGAGAGCGCCTTAGACCACTCGGCCACTCGGCACCCCCCACGCATATTTTATATATGATCATATATGAGTTTGTTTAATGTCATTCAATAAATCTATAATTATAACTGCCTCAATAGAGTTTTATTTTGACAGCAATAAGTCAAATTTCGAATGTCACTCTGATTCAAACTCTTAGGAAATTAGTAACGTGACATCATGTTTACCAACTATTGCTTGGCCCGGATAGCGAACAGGTCAGTTGGTTCGTAAAGATAGATACTCACGATACAACCTGCGAAGCAAACAGAGGGTTAATATAAACTTTAACTATCATCTCCTGTGCATTTAAACTCTATCACTGACAATTAGATAAACAATATCCGTTCTATCCTGTCCGTCAAACACAAAACAAGGTACTATAAGTCGTAAATACGGCTGTTAAGAATGTGTGTAGATGACACAACTACCAATGCACCCTGATAACATTAAAAATATATTGACAAACATAAAAGTGAAGAATATATTATTAACAATTCTAAACATACTTACACTTCCATAAAAGAAGGCCAACATTTACAATCAACAAATGAATTTTAGTCAAGATATGATCTTGACAAATTTACTGTACGGAACCGATCATATGACATAGTGACTGCAAGCCTAGTGAAATTCAAAGGATGATTTGAATGGAATTTAAGTGTGATTAACATTCTGCATTGTGTGGCAAATTCATACAAAATACGAATCGAGAAGATTGTGTAAGTATGTAACTATGCGCGCGGTTCAAAGCAAAGATATATGTTACGACAAGGCCGGGGATCACAATTGAAATATAGTATGAACGATTTAATACAGATAACATGGCAAGTAGCGATCTGTACGTTTTCAATGCATTGCAATCTTCAAATTCATTATTTCAAAAGTTATATATAAACTCTGATGATAGTTTTTGGTTGCGTAACATAAATCATATCAGTATTTTTATGTCTACCTCAGGAAAATATCCTGGCAGGATTCGCTTGTTTCTCTAACATCACATTATCATATACGACTAAATTATTAATACCTCCATTAATAGAATCGACACAAAAAGGTTCTTCGATATCGGTTATAAATTCAATAATTTCCTCATCGATTTCTGAATTTGCTTTCTCGTTAAAATCCTTTAACACCTAGTAACATCGCTGACCGTCTACACTCCGGGCTATCAAATATAGTTTGTCCCATTTCATCCGTTTCGTTATCAAATTAAGTAACAACTGCGTCTTGCCACTTCTAGACGGTCCGATTATAATTATGCGAATAGAATTTGGTAACGCAGCATGATGCTTAACAGGTTCTCGTGGATTTTTTTCGCTAAAAATCAGTTACATTCATGTTATTATAAATAAAGTGTGGATTTATATTGTGTTAAATGTAGAGCTCGTACACCAACGAGTGATCTGACTCCATTTGTAACAAAAGATAATAGATGTGCATTAAGTGGTAAATGTACACCATGTGGTACAAAAAAATTTAGATTTGTTTCTTTGAAATCGAGTAATGATTTTTATAAAAACGAGGAGGTTTTATTGCAGCAAAATTGACAAACTCCCAGGAACTGCATGGGTGAAATACCCAGGAGATAAACACCTTCCAGGATATAATTACTGTGGTCCATTAGATATCCGACTAAATGATCAAGATCAACCACAACCCGGCGAATATCCGATAAAGGATATGGATAAGGTTTGTAATGCTCATGATGTTGCTTATAAAAGTAGCAATCTGCAACATAGACATATCGCAGATGTGAAATTGATTCATGGGTTGAATTCTATCACTGATAAATCTTTCAAAGAAAATATAGCTAGTTGGTTGATAAAATCGGCGATGAAGGGTAAAGTGGTATTAATAACCATATGGAATATATGTATTATTCCCCAAGTGTATACTGACGAGGTAAACCAGCAATCGATACACTCGACAACGCGGAAAAGGTAAAATTGTTACTGTAACGGATTGGTTAGCAACACAGGCGATATGGTAGATTTATCTACCCCAACCTAAACAAATTAACTTTGCACAATTTGATATCAAAGTTCCAAATGAAGTTCATCAGGCTGATATATTATTTCTGCCGCATGATACTGTTAATAAACGGACAAACAAATACGCGCTAACCGTAGTTGATGTTGCGAGTTGATACAAACAAGATGAACCATTAATGACCAAGTTATCAAATGAAATAGCTTCTGCATTTGAAAGGATTTATGGACGAGGCGTTTTACAGTGGCCAAATCTATTACAGGTTGATCCTCGCAAGGAGTTTCAGGGTGCAGTATCATCACTGATGAAACATCATAATACCACGTTACGACGAGGACATACTGCAATACATCGCGATCAATCACGATTTAATCGGAGACTTGCTGAACGTTATTTGGATATCAATACGCGAAAGAATTCAGCCAGAATAAACGATCACGTGAATGGGTCAGCAGATTACCAAGTGTAATTACCGCGTTAAATAACGAAATTACTCGAACAATTAATATGAAAAATATTAATGCGATCAAAAAGAAGTATATACCCGTACAAAAACCACAAAATGGTTTTACAAAAGAGCGAATAATCGGCAATGTCACTGTGAGATAGTTATATGAACTAGGAGAGCTTGAAGGTGGTAACACAAGCTACTAATCCTATTTGGAGTGTCACGTCGCATAAAATATCTAACATAACAAGATCCGCAATTTATAAATTAGATTAAACTTCTCCTCAGCGTATATTTGCACATGAACAATTACAGGTGAAACCCGAGGATACACAACTACCGCCATGATCGCTTAACTAGCACCTCTGCGTCTGTTACACTCAAGACAGGTCAACATCACATTATCTCTGATATGACCACGACTAGCATCCTTTCTATCCACGGTAAATTGACCAGGATCTTTATCCCAATACTGCCAATGCATTATACAATTACAACAGTGATTATTTTGTTGTTGTTTCAGCGTAATATAAAGATAACATCAATATCAAATTCTCATTTATTTTTCTTATCTTGCTGTTTATAACCAGTGAGTTTTTTTTCTGATTATATCATCGCTGACAATATTACTGATTGTGGTGTCATTAGAATCTAGAACAACTCTTCGAACTTGATTTATTCTTCGTACTCGTGACACTGCGATATAAACTAAATTCGACCACTCGATGCGATCATCTATGATCCAAACAACTGTATCAGAGATGGTTAACCCTTGAGATGAATGTGTCGTCCTTGCGTATCCTAAAGTCCACGGAGATTATATCAGAGCGCAGTGCATCTTCGACAACACTGATATCAACCAACACGATATCATTTAACACGAGAATCTACTTCTCAGTCTGTACTGGAATATCAACTTCAATATTCTGTTTTCGTAAATTCGTAGGCCTATAACACATTGGCACTGGAAGTGTTACGAATTTTTCCTTCTGTTATTGAAACAACCCCGCTTTAAATGTGTCTCTGATTATCTTTCTACATGCCACTATCAAATCGTTTGACCTCCATGATTCACAGAAAACATTTAATGGGTTTTCTGAAATTATTTCACGCGTTGTTCCACACTGGATTGTATCCGGTTGTAATCGATTAATTTGTTGAACTCAATTAATTCTGGATCAAGAATTCTATGATCAGTATTAATTTCTTCATAATAATCTACAAAATTCTTCAGCCAATCATGCGGAGAGAAACCGAGAAATGGTGGTGGTTGTCCATGATCGCAATACATTATCACAGCTGTATTTTTCAGTAACAACCACCCCAGAAACATTTATAATATATCTAACGATACTGTGCATATCTCATCTCAAAAAATGATTTCAGGATCATATTTCCCACCCACTCGATATGGAGCCCATTCTTCACCTTTCCATCGAAATAATCTGATATGTGCAATATTTAACTCCTCGCTGTTTCATCTCTCTGGCAAGCCTGTGTGTTGGTGTTAGCACAATAATGTCTGACTTCCCTCGAAATAATTCGATAACACGAGTCGTCTTCCCTGACCCACCACATCCATTTAAAAAAAAACATTTTTATATTTACATATTGGATGAGATAACGAAGGTGCTAAATATAGTTCTGATATCTGATGTAATTGTTTTCAATCGTAACATCTGCTGATTCAGAATAATCATGTAACCTTTCTTGTTTTATTGTCCATGATCCTATACACTCATCAAAATTTGTAAATTCAGACACTGCTTCGCTATGTTTGATATTTATATAAAATGAATCAGTCGCTACCCTGAACGCGATGTCAGGAAATCTATTTATCATCGGAAGCAAATTGATAGAAGCATAAGCCAGCATTGACGCTCTTAGATATACGTACTGAGGTTATTCTCCATCTACGTAGCTAACAAATGTAGCAAATTTGGTTCCATCTGACAGATAGTCATTTTCACGATTGACATAAATATCTCTAGCTGATGCATTCGCCATTATAAAATCGTATTCAACATCATCTAGAATTAATGGTTAATAATGTCGCTTGTGGTCATATGCTCCACCCTGGGTGAATTTTCCAAATACTCTTCTACCGAGATCTTTTGCATTTTTATTTCTGACTTCAAAGATCTCCTTGGACGCATTAACAATATATTCTTCGTCGAGATCAGGACAATGTTCTTTGTAATCGTTAATTATACTATCAAGACAATCAGGTTGTGGTAACCAAACCTCAGTTTGTTTCCGATATGATATAATTACCTCAGTGACAATCAGCGAAATCAGCATTTTACAATCGATCATATACCTTAATAACACTATTGGTTCCCATTTTGTTTCTTCAGATATATGCCTACCAAACCAAAACATAACAGATTGGATGAAGCCCGTTAGCGAATTCAAATGATACTACAAGAGCGAATCCGGTTAGATCAAAATCGGGTAAAGGCCCATTAATCGCAAAACGGGTCATCTCGTGGGTTGGATGTCCAAATCGTTCAAAATACTCAGAGTATTCACCCATCCCGAGGACCTCGCCGGATAACACGCAACCATATTAACCGAAAAAAAACATTTTCGGGATCATGTTTGGTATTCCATAATCCACTATGTGCGTATTCTATACAACTGATGTTCAATCTGCGGTAAATTCAAATCCAGTTGGTTTCCAGAGACGATATTGTCATGTGTTTGTTTAATCATATCAATAGTTATTTTAATGTCAGAGAGTTTCATTGGGATCGCCGACGGTGTACCAAAGAAATTATCCACGGTGTCATCCGTTTTTTCTAAAATTCTTGCGGAGGTTTGCAAACGCGCCTATATGAACATCATATTCAGCTCGCAGTATTGTTAGTTTATCGTCCGTGGTTTTATATTCGTGTTGCAGCGCTGTTAGTTTATCATCTGCGGTTTTATGCTCAGCGTGCAGCGTAGTTAGTTTCTCGTCTAACACATCTACATAATTTTTTTGTCACAGCGTCAGTGTCCAATGATGGATTACCAAGTGCGGCTATTTTATTTGAGTTCATGTCGAGATTGAAATGCTTAATCTGACGTGTTGTCAGTGATAGTTTATTCTTAGGTTACCTATTATGTGTCACCGGAAGTTTTTACTCGATTGTTAATACTATCTATCACAGTTGGAAAAAGAACTCCTGGTTTAATCTTACCGGTGGAATCAAACACCGCTATGGAATTTTTGGTTACTCCATTAATTTTAACAAGCATATCATTCAAGTAAAGATCACTCGTTTTCAGTTTCCACTATTTGTCTTGAAATACGACTATTTCGTTTGGATCTACACTTACAATGTTTAATCTCTCGGATATTTCAACTTCGATTATTTTTTTTACATCTCTTGTTGCACATATTTCCCCGGTGGGTTTTATAGGCTCGAGAGAGATCTCCCGTACATATCAATCGTTATATTTTACGATCTCTCTAAAATGCGATTACTTGAATATTCGTGTACGATTTAATGAGGTGTTTAGTTGATGTTGATATAGCGCTAAGTACATTTAATACCTGCTGACCGCATATTGGTGGGTCAGTCATTTTTGTGTTGGTAGCATGGAATACCAGATCGAAATTTTAAATTAATGTATATAGCGCATACATTATTTAGGTCGCGCTAACCCATATGAATCAAAATAAACAATCCCACGTTGTGTTGTGGTAATTGATCTCGCATAAAACCACCTCTGAAGTTTCATATCGCGTATGTTAGCAGCATCGAGTAAGTCAAAATAACGGTGCTAGTAAACCGTCCCTGGTAGTCTCAGGCCGTTTCCGCTGTAGCATGAATACGGAGTTCCTGGTGGTCTTAGACTCTTTCCTGCTACAGATCGTCTCTTCTTTCGTAACCGCTTCCAGTCGCTTTCTTTAGTGCCATCTGAACGGCGGTATCAACAGCTCCAAGAGCACTCGCTTTTGCGACCGAGGGGCGGCGGCGGCAATCAATGCTGGTAACGCAGCGAAAAGTGGAAATATACCACCTGATTTTATCATGTCTTTGATCGCGGACGCAGAGAGAGAGAGAGAGAGAGAGAGAGAGAGAGAGAGAGAGAGACAGAGAGAGAGAGAGAGAGAGACAGAGAGAGAGAGAGAGAGAGAGAGAGAGAGAGAGAGAGAGTAACCTGAACACCTTTTTTATCTTTGCTAGCATCATTGAATTGCTTAATCTGACGTGTTGTCAGTGATAGTTTATTCTGACTATCAGACATGTGATTGCGTTTCAACGATTTTGTAGTTCCGCATTTTGTACCTGAATCCGATTGCAACTTTTTAATCTGAGCAGTTTCCACTGCATTTCCTCGTGTGTGTACAATATTACTTTCTTGCAGACAAACTTTACTTCACCATCGAGATGTATTTTCTTTTTCTCAATGGTATGTTGCCGTAACTGCGCCAGAGTTACGTCTTACTGCCGCAGCTTCATCATCTCTATTGGCAGCAAGTTACCAACTTTTGGGTTCTTAGATTCAACCATACCTTGCCCGGCAATCCATGGACCTATTTTACTAATATTTATTGGTGCTGGTGTCCAGGTCTTTGGTTTGAATTTAGTAACAAATAGACATAACACAAGTTGACATTTTTTTTTGAAAATCCTGACAAAACATGCGGAGTTCGATTATTCTTTGAAGATCGGAAGTTGAGTCGGAGTGTAGTACCTGGTTATGTCCTTGTCAAATTGACAATCTAAAATTGTTCTCTGTCAACGTGTGTGCCATGCATGCTGAAGTAGGACAAAAAGTATATTTATTTCACAAAACTTTAGCATTTAGGTATATGTAAAAACAATTGGTACAGTGATACCATGCACGATGAAGAATAATATTTGTATTTTGGACCTTAACTACAAGGGAGACAACTACACTATATTCCATGTATGATAGGGAATATTACATTGATCTTTGACCTTGACATCAAGGTAGACAAACACACTATATGACATGTACTTTGACGAATAATAAGTAGATCATGGACCGTGAGTGTAAAGTAGACAACCGCACTATAATACAGATGATATGAGGGACTTTGAATAACACTTACTAGATAGTAGGCAACCAGATCCATGCATTCTGTTCAACCATGTACAACAATTATGGATAACAAAATGGATTCACAATAATCGGGGAATATTCTTAATCCAGTCAATTAGCGCTTTAGTAATTTCATTAAATTACTTCATTATTCCTGTCCAATTTTATTTGCTGAACGCTAAAGGTGGTTTCACTAGACTGATACTAAAATATGAACATTTCATTGTGTCTTAGAACCATGTAGAGAAACCAAATAACTAGCAAAATGACCAGGATGAATGTCATACATTTGCTTCCAAAACATTGTAAGGCTGAAAGGACACACTAACAGGTCTTTCAAATTGTATTGTAAAGTACAACCTACTTTTGCAGCAGGTTCCAAACACAATCAACCAACA
Source organism: Unio pictorum (assembly GCA_030141615.1). Lineage (NCBI taxonomy): Eukaryota > Metazoa > Mollusca > Bivalvia > Unionida > Unionidae > Unio > Unio pictorum. The sequence goes on along the minus strand of JARLTB010000114.1, from coordinate 11,410,198 downwards.
ACAATATTTCTTTATTATGTGAAGCGTGTATATGCCATATTTATTGTGCACTTTAGGAAATATGCCAATATCGCTAGGAAAAAAGAGTAATAAACAAAACATGTACTTTCGTTTTGAAATATTAACACAATTTGTATTATATTTGTTTTAATGTATTATATTTAAAAGTATTAGTAGTATTACTGTGATTAATATTATTATTATTGTTGTTTTTATTATTAATATTATTATTATTGTTATTATTATTATTATTATTATTGTTATAGTTATTATTATTGTTATCATTATTATTATTATTAATATTATTATTATTATTATTATTCTTGTTATTATTGTTATTATTATTATTATTATTATTATTATTATTATTATTATTATTATTATTATTATATGGTGCCTCATCAGAGTGGATGACAATTTCCAACCTATAGATTACAGTGTGTGAGATGATGAATCACAATGCAAATATCATGTCTGCACGGGCCATGTTAAATTAGATGATGATAGCTCTATGATGCATCATTCTCAAGTAGTAGTATTATTAGTGTTATTATTATTATTATTATTATTATTATTATTATTATTATTATTATTGATGTTGTTGTGGTAATTATTATTATTACTATTATTATTATTATTATTATGATTATTATTATTATTATTATATGGTGCCTCATTAGGGTGGATGATAATTTCAAAACCTATTGGTTACAGTGTGTGAGATTATGTATCACAATGCAAATATCATGTCTGCAAAGGTCATAGTGTGTGAGATGATCTAACCCATTGCACATATCATGTCTGTACAGAAAATGTTGTGTGCAATGATGTAACACATTGCAAAATATCATGTCTGCACAAGCCATTTTGGCTTACATGATGTAACATATATCAAAATATAATGTCAGTACAGGCCATGTTAAATAAGATGATGTACAGCTCCATGATGCATCATTTTCACAGCAAATATGTTACCAAGCCATTAGAAGTTGTAAATACCCTATACTTACATTATGCATTACCATGCCGATATAAATGTTCATTATCCTGCGATTATAAGTGTTCATTATTCTGTAATGGGAACCCTGCCATTGGAAGTGATCTTTAACATGCAATTAAAAATCTTCATTACTCTGCCATTATAAATGTTCTTTACCCTGCATTAAAAATCTTCATTACTCTGCCATTATAAGAGTTCATTATCCTGATATTATACGTGTTGATAACCTATAATTATAGTATTCAATACCCTGCCATTAGAAGTGTTTGAAAAAATTAACACATAATGCTTAAGTTCTCCAAATATACAATGAAGCATAAGGTATTGGTGATGTAAAGCCACAGATACGCATTCCATAATTTTGCATGAATATACTATTAAAATGAACTTATTACACTAATTAAAAAACTAACAAAAATACTGATCTACCTAGTTCAATGACATAATGCAGCACTCATATACATATTCCTTCTGATTTACTTGACTCTGAAATTAACAGAGGCTAAATTATGGAATATATATCCATCATTTGACCAGTCACTGAAAAGTGCAATATGGCAAACATAATAATAAGCCTATATTGCAGGTCTGATGAAAATCATAGTAGCCAATCATGATCAATCCATTCATATGTATGGATGCCACTCATCATTGATGCCATCTGCATTAATGATGATACTTGTTTGATTACAGACATGAAAAATCAAGTACAAGTGTGGATGTTTAAAATTATGAAATTCCTTCGATTAACATGTGATTTTTATTGACTGTCACACAGTGGAATATATGTAGGGTATAGAGCTTTATAGGACTAAATTCATAAAGGTATAATCTTGCCATGACACTGTTAATATAAATAAATTGAATACATTCATTTCAAGAGAAGAAACACAGACACTAATTTGCTTATCTGAATGAAATCAACATATATATATATATTCTACCAGTATCTATCCTGCAGTAAATATGCTGATTAACATGATGAAAGTAATTTCTCAAGATAAAATGTTTATCTTGCTTTTTATTTCAGATTGTATCATTTTATAATTTTATTTAAATTTCCAGAACAGAAATATGTAGTCAAAGTTCAAATAGTAGAAATAACAGTTGATGACGTCATCACACTTCAAATATTTAGGTATAACGGTACCAATTGCGCAAGTCCAGGTGGGTGAAGCTTAAGGTGTAGGGTTTTTTGACAAGCGAGACTAAGTACATGTGTTACTTATACTTATATAGTCCCGAGCTATTTCACAAATTATTGGAAAAATTAAGGTTTGCTATAGGTATAACGGTACCAGTTGCGCAAGTCCAGGTGGGTGGAGCTTAAGGTGTAGGTGAATCCAGAAATAAACAACAACTCTAGCTATGATTGGTGGATTATGTATAAGTTGTACTTTCTGTTAGGCTTAAAAAATAGTTTAGCCTCTTGGCAACATGTGAATTTATGTTAATTCCTATACAGATCATATTTTGTATTTTTTATGATTTTTTGAAAATGTCATAGACATGACTGAAAATAGGTATGTTGTGATTAGATAACTCATACCCTGTCTAGTTCCAGCAGAGTTATCTCTCTTAAATGCAATGGAGTACCTGGTTTTGTCATCATCAAATTGACAATCTAACATTGTTCTCTATAACAGTGTGTGAGATGCACGCTAAATTAGGATAGAAAATATATTTATCTCTCCAAATATTAGCATTGAGGTCTATGGAAAAACAATTGGTACCGTGATACCTAGAAACTGGTAGAATGGGCTACTTCCGTCGGCTCAATTTTGATAGCGAGGGATTTGTGACTGTAATGGTGAAAATAAAGGTTCATTCGCCGATTGGATTCAGGACATGGTCATTTAAGAGTTATGCGTTGGTACGTAACTGTCTTTTGAATGTATATGTATAATTTTTCAGTCTTCTTGCAATTATGAAGCGATAAAAGAATCGTGTTTATTTATATTATTGATAAGGGTAATTCATGTTGTCAGACATTTCGCCGTACTTTATTGATAAAACGGCAGACTCCTGTGATCCATGTGAGAATTTCAGATCAGCAAAGGTTATCTACGATTTTTGAATTGAACAGGATTACTTCAATAAGATTGCATCTACTTAAATGTAATGTCATTTGCATGTGATAAATAAGTATTGAGAATTTAACTGTAAGGAGTTATACGCTTGTCGATAGGGGAGGCCTGTATCAGTCATTATTTTCTTCATGGTCCAATATAACTTGTTGATCCCCATAGGTATCTTTTTGAATCAGCACTGTTCAGGTTTAGGGTTTGCCACATTTATTAAGAGAAAAAAGGGACTCTCAGGGCCATTCATATCTGCAGAACACTTGTTTCTATAAAGTTTGTAAAGACCTACAGGGTATTTATAGGGAATATCCGGTATAGCATATGCTCCTGGTTTTGCTAATAGAAAAAATAGAAGGAATTACTTCATTACATTGTATTCACTTGTACACATGTACAATCATTTGTCTTAATAACAAATTAAAAACTCGATTCAAGGATGTTGCATTTTTTTCTTTTCAGATCTCTTCAACTCGTTCAGCTTTACAAGGATAATGAACTGAAACTTATGCTTGCTAACTTGAGTTTTTTGGGGTACTTTGCTATTTGATTTGAAGTATACCAGGAACTCAATAACCAGCATAATGTTTAATGTGCAGCACTGACAGTGAGTTTTTAACGTTCTTGTTTCATCAGTGTGACAGAAGAAAAAAGGTTATTTTTGTTTTATAGCAGGTAAAACTTTTCAAACTGGCTTACTTAATACACTAAGCAAATTTCCAGAAATGTATGACATTCATTCTTTTTTCATCATGCATTTATTCATGGAAATTTTATGTTTTAACATTATTAAACATATTTGCAAGTATTCATAACATTCATTACTTTTACTTTATATTACTTTCATTCACTAAGGTTCTTGTTTTTGTCTATCTTTCATTATTATACACAATATAATGCTGATTGTTGTTATCTACTTGCAGGGAGATGTCAACCCACTGCTGGCTGTGTGCTTCCTTTCCTGTTCGCATTCCAAAGTGCATGGTACAGATGAGCCACACTGAATAATTATAAGATCAGTTGGATTGTCAGCATCTTGGCCTCGTACATCTTCTGTAGGTCCTGGTCAGAAATTGGGTCTGATGCCCTCAGTTTCTTGCTTTTCCAAACTTGTTTAGATCCTTCAGCTTTATTTTTTAGAACATATCTACTCTTGTCAAATTGAATGTCATTTATTATGGAAATACCATATGACTTTGTATATCATACATCTGAGTCTAAGAGATGATGGTTCAAATTCATCACCTCCTCGACAGATACGATGAAGTGAGAAATGTGCTGGTTTAGATCTGCTGGTGGCATAATCTCTGGAAATCTTTGTTCACATTCACTCTGAAAAAAAGACATGAACAATTTCAAGTCAGCTTTAGTTTTCTTCTTTGTGTTGATATTTGCCTATTCTTCCATGAAAACATCCACATCATCAGAAATCACTTTATTTAATATGTCACATTGAAATAAATGTTTTGGCTTTATCATTTGAAAATCTTTCTCTTCAAGAATTTCATCATCACTTGTCACTTATGACAGTAATAGTTCTACTGCAATTTCGTCAGTACTCAGTTTTTCCATTTTAATTTGGTTGCAGACACCAGAAATGACAATGACATGTACATTAGAAGAAAGTTGCTCATAGACAGAAAATGAAAGGGAGGTAAGTATGTTCTGACTCAAACAAAGTAGTTCGTGTAGTGAATCATTATTAAAACATTTTAATTTAGTGAATAATCAGTATTATTTTATATATAAAATCATGTATTTCACTGCTTAGCATAAAATAAAAGGTTTGATCTAAACACATAAGCAGTCTAAAAGGTACAAGCTTTAATTCATAACTGAATATTATGAGAAAATAATGTGTCCAATGTACATAAGCTTGCTAATATTGCAGTACTGTGTATGTCCTCTTTAGATCTTCATTACTTTGATTATATTTATCTTTCACATTTTGATAAGACCTTTTTATGTCTCCCATGGGGACAAATTTTGGAATTTATGATGTTGATTCATATAATTGAGGGGCTTACTTTACCTGGTGTCTACAATGGCAACTATGTGTGACATCAGCATGTCAATGCAGCATTCACTATTGCTTGCCAGGCCTTGCAGGTATGACATGACACAAGTTATACAAAGTTCAAATCTTTGTATTTTATGATGAAAATTAAAAGCACCTCTGATAACAACAAATTACAGTATCACTGTACATACAAAATATTTCAAGACAATGCAATAAAAGAATGTCAGAGTTGCTAGCATGTAGAGCAAAGCGAGAGTGAAAAGAGGAATCATCACAATTATTAAGTCTAAACTTTAGGTACGATTCTGGTTGTAGAACAAAACCTGAAACTGAAAAGACCTCTTTTTAGAATATGCATATATATGAGAGACAGCTGCTATGAGAGACTGTATGTCTTGAGAAACCATTATTTTTTTGGCAGAAGGGGTGGTCTTTTAAGACAGGTTCTACTATATTATGTCCAACTTTCCTACGATTGATGATGTAGTATGTACACTGTTCGATGATGCATTATGTATATTATTTGATGTTGTAATACACATAATGTTTGTAATACATCCAATGTTCCATTATGTAATATGTATATTGCATTATGATGTAATATGTAAACCATTTCATGATGTAACATGTATACTGTTTCATGATGTAACATCTATACTCTTTGCAGTGTATCCCCTAGAGGTACAAGACTGATGGTCAAAACTCTCCTTGGTGTTAAAATTGAGTGAGACTGAGTGGAAAACAAATTTTGGTAACAAAACGCGGTCAAATTAGAAATTTGGGGGTCTCTGAAGCGCAAATGAGGGTAAAGGGAAACATTGTCCTTGATGATGTGATCTGTATATTGTTTGATGAGTTAGCATACATATGTACTGTTTGGTTATGTAATATATATATATATATATATATATATATATATATATATATATATATATATATATATATATATACTGTTTTATGATGTAATATCTATATTATATGATGTAATATATATGTTTGATGACGTGGTCTTTATATTGTTTGATGAGTTAGCATATATATACTGTTTGGTTATGTAATATGTATACTGTATTATGATGTAATATCTATGCTATTTGATGATGTAAGTATGTATACTGTTTGATGTGTGTAATGTTTCCTCTTTAATGATGTAATATGTTTTGTTTTTGGTGATGTAATACATATTTTGTTTAAAGCATATCCTCTGTGATGTAATATTTATGCTGTCACAGACAAGTTTATTATATTGTTTTAGATTTCATATCTTTGTTATGTCTTATGGTGAAAATAATGATCCAATGTTATTGGAAAATAAACTGCTATACAATTTAGGGGCTGTTTTTCTGATTATTACAAGTGCACTAAGTAATTATTACATGTGGACTAAGTATAGAATTGTTTTATACATGTGGCCATAAGATCTAAATATAGAATAGGTATAATAAATGTGGCCAAGGGGTCGAAATATAGAATAGGTCTTATAAATGCAGCCAAATAGGTCTTATAAATGCGGCCAAGGGGTCGAACTATAGAACAGGTCTTATAAATGTGACCATGTGGTATAAATATAGAAATATGTCTTATAAAATGTAGCTAAGGGGTCTAAATATAGAATATGTCTTGTAAATGTGGCCAAGTGGTCTAAATATATAATAGGTCTTATAAATGTGGCCAAGTGGTATAAGTATAGATTATGTCTTAGAAATGTGGCCAAGTGGTCCAATATTGAATATGTCTTGTAAATGTGGCCAAGTGGTCTAAATATAGAATAGGTCTTAGAAATGTGGCCAAGAAATCGAAATATAGAATAGGTCTTACAAATGTGGCCATGGTTCCCAAATATAGAATAGGTCTTACAAATGTTGCCAAATGGTCTAATTGCAGACTAGGTCTTAGATATGTGGCCAAGTACTCTAAACATAGAATAGGTTTAATAAGTGGAACATGTTCCTATACATGAGATACATCTGTTTACACAGATTTCATCAGTAAAGATGGTTACAGTTTGTGAGATTACATGTTAGCGACATGTTATTGTTTCATAAGGTTCAGGATTTTGTTTTTTTAAATAATGATGAATATGATCACGTATGCAGTTGGGTGTGTTTGTTAACTTACCTCCCCTTGAACACAATACTATAGTAACTACTCTGTTATGGTCATGATGTAAATGGATATCACAACATGGAGAATATTCACAGTTTAGAGTTATCTCCCCTACAACACAGTACTATAGTGACTGCACTGGCTTGGGCAATATGTAAATGGTCACACTGTACAGTCTCTTTTTGCACAAGGTTAGACATTTAAAGAAAACTAATTGCAGTTTGTCTTAAAAAGTTATAATGACCTAGTCAAATAGACATTTAAAGACAAATAATTGCGGGTTTTCTTCATAAGTTATAATGACCTATTCAAATAGACTCTATTTTGCCATAGATCTACCCATAACAGAGGCAGGCAAGTTCCGTAAACCATACTGCAAAATTTATTTGCTACCAGATAGAAGGTAAGTCAATGAAGAAATCATGTGTTTTGCATGGATATATTTATTTTCTTTAAAATCAGCTTGATTAGGGAGTGAAATGTATTTTTCAGAATCATTGTCATGTAATTATGGAATTACAGGGATATAACAGGAAAAATTATGTTAAATCTTTTCTAAATTTTTTGTTAGTATGCTATATCGATGCTTGAGAAATGTCACATGTATTGGGGTCAGAATTTGAACTTGTAGCTTGTAATTATGCATATACATCCCAACTGACATGTGCATTATGATTTTTAAATTGCAGACAATTTAAATAAGACTTTAGAAAATAATATTGATAGTTGCTATACAGTACGTCACAGAAAATCTTACATGAGCTCACACGTTTGACTCACATTGTTGAATTTGAGTCCTTATGATGCATTACTGATGACTTGTTGGAAGAAAGATTGAAATTCTTCTATAAATAATGGTATTCATGAAGGATTACATTGATCACATGCCAACAAATCAAAAAATAGATTTTATTTTGAAGAAAGTTAAGAATAGTATAAATGAATGACAAATTAAAAGCTGTGGCCACCAACATGTTCTTGGGCATTGAGTTCTTTTCCAATTGTTGGTTGACTTTTTAAATTTACCAATATGTTGGCTAAATGCAAATGTAGCAGCAGTGTTAAAAAAATAAAGACGTGGACATTGCATAAAATTATTGACAAGTTTCACTTTTATCTACCTAATGCAATCTTCTCAAGCATATATTGTTTTTGTAAACATCTTCTTAACCATCTGGAGTATAAAAAAACTAGATAAATTAAACCATGGCTTAAGATTGGAATACTCCTTTGAAATGCAGCTTTTTAGAATATGTGACTAACTTCAAACCACTGACAAACAAATGCAAACCGATATGGTTATAATGGACTTTTCAAATGTATATGTATTGTGTTGCATCCTAAATTGCTATTCAACTTTGAAACAGATTGAATCACTGTAATGTGGGTGATTCACTGGGCCACTGTAATGCTGGCTACGTTTTTTTTTTGACAAAGCGGCATTTGCAAGCTGTGTTAGATGCTGAATCATCTAAAGCAGTTACTGTTTACTCTGGTGTTCACCAGGGAACTCTGCTAGTACAACTTCTCTTCCTTTGTCACATAGATGATCTTCCAGACTGTGTGAAATCTCAGATTAAGTTGATTGCAGTTGACTGTCTAGTCTGGTTCCCTGTTTAGTATACTCTCTGCATTGCACTCCGCTATACTAAGTCATGCCAACGCCGATGCCATATTGTCACGTGATCAAAACATATGACCTCATATGGCGAGATCTAGTTAATCTAACAGTGGCACATCTATTCCTTTAATATTCTCTTTCTTAGTGACAAAAAGTGAACTTTACTATCAAGTAATACTTTTGATTTAAACTATAGCAGATGTTAGATTGTGTTCAGTCTTAACCATTTCATCATATAATTATTTTTACTAGTGGTTGAAGATGAAGGAAAAAGGTACACACACCAGTATTTGTATAATATTGACTGTCTCTTCTACAATCCAAAACCAAATTAACCATCATATGCCACAGAATGATCTTGCAGTCCTCAAAAAATATTTGGTTGATTGGGTTGATTTTTTAAACGACTAAATACATATCTTATGAGTATGACCAGTACAACAACAAAATCTTCATCTTCCAACTACCGTCACTAGCCCCAATAGCGGCTTTTTCCAATTAGCATTCTTCCATTTCCAGTCCACTGGTGTGGACAAAGCGAGATTGAAATGATCTTTTCTCACCAAACTTTCTTAATTTTAAACTTTTTTGTGCTATAAAATTAAATTTGAAAAGTTTGAAAGAAAAGTATATAATTTATAAATTTGATAGAAAAGTATATATATATATATATATATATATATATATATATATATATATATATATATATATATATATATATATAAAGTTTATATTACAAACATAATAAATTAAAGTTTATATTACACCAATAGTAATCTTTAAAAAAAATTGGGGCAAGAATTTACTGCTACAATGGATAAAAGTAAAATGTTCCAGTGTCTTTTTGAGGCGTACATGCTGGCATATCCTACAAAGAGCAGAACGATTTGCCAAGAAGTGGTTCAAAAGTGGAATGGAATTTTAAAAACATGATGCAGCTTTGCAAGTTAAAGTTGATCACTGGTTTCAAGAATTAAAGACAATGGCCGCCACTAAAGAGGATCACTTCTGACATCTTGGGCTAAACAAACTTCAAATGCCGATACAAAAAAATCCAAAAGTGTTTGTGGCAAACCCCAAGAATTCTGTGTTCTACATCAAAATTTCAAAGTATTTTTTGTTGTTGTTATAATTACTTTTTTCGATAATTAAAAGAGAATTTAAATACAATATTCTGAACATCTGCAGTTTTAGCTAGACGATGAATATTTTCAAAAGAATTTTATGCCAATTTCAGCTTTCCAGTGCCTCCTTTTTAATACGTTTTCTCCTACAATATCAGAGTGCAGCGCCACACTAAATACATACTACAATGGCAATAAAGTGATTTGAAACGTGTTAATTTTCAAATAGAAAATACAGCTTTTTTGGGGGGCGGAGGGGCGGAACAGAACATTGTGATGTCATATTTGAGGGGGCTCTGACTTTTTGTGATGAGGGGGGAGGGGGTACAAAATTGGCCAAAATTGTGTGATGTCATTTATGGATGGCCCTTAAACCAAACTCGTTATTTATCCACACAAAAAAACTACAGGCATGCAGAATGCAGACCAATTGCATATCCAGCAGTAGTCAGCTCTGTGTTTGAGTATGGTTGTGTCATTGGAGATCCCTACTACACTAGGGATATCAATGGAGTTGAGAAGTTCAAAGCCGGCAGCAAGATTTGTATCTGGTAATTACAAAACCAGTGTAGCGGAATGAGTCACCAAAATGTTAAATGACCTGGGTCTACGAACACTCCGAGACAGGCATAGTATGATGTAACTGGCATACTTTGAGAAAGTGGTCATTGGGTTAATGCTGGCTCTCGCACCCATTCTATTTAAAAAACAATACAAAATATACATTAAATCAAAGCCAAATCTTTTCCAAAATTTGAAATTAAAATCCACTTCTTGACAAAAATATTTTTACTAACATGTGTAAGATGAAAAAGATCTTATTTAACCTTTGCTCTAAACCACTCTGGTGGCATACTGGCTAGAGGATCCACATCGGATGCAGGAATGTAATGGGTTCAAACTTATAAAGAGGCAGTAGATTCTTCCTTTAAGTAATTAAATTAATTAACATTTTTAAAAGGTAGAAAAAGGCTGCATTTAAGCCATTAAATTTGATTAGAATTTTACCGTATATTTGTTTATATTAATTAGAACATAATGCTCTCTACTTTTAGGGTAGTTATTAGTTTCACCAATGACAGATGCAGGAAGTATTATCTTTTTATTGGTCTTTACTGGCAATAAAATTAGCATTTATAACTGTACATTTAATAACAAGCAAATCTGATTTGCATGCATTATAATATATCCTGCAATAGGCCTTCACATTACACTCAATATCTTTCAACTCTCTGAACCTGGGTGTGAAAACTATATGGTCACAAGTAACAGAAAAAAAAGACCAAGTAAACCCATTTTGTAAAACTCAATAAAGAAATGAATTACCAAAGTTATAAATGAAAATGTGAGAAAAGCTTACACTATTATGCAAATGTAATTATCCAACTCAAGTACAAACTAACAATATTACTTCGTAAGATCTAGTTAATTTACATTTGCCTATGTAATTATCCAACTCAAGTAACTAACAAAAGATCTAGTTAATTTACATTTGCCTATGTAATTATCCAACTCAAGTACAAACTAACAATATTACTTCATAAGATCTAATTAATTTACAATTACCTATGTAATTATCCAACTCAAGTACAAACTAACAATATTACTTCATAAGATCTAGTTAATTTACATTTGCCTATGTAATTATCCAACTCAAGTACAAATTAACAATATTTCTTCATAAGATGTAGTCAATTTACATTTACCTATGTAATTATCCAACTCAAGTACAAACTAACAATATTACTTCATAAGATCTAGTTAATTTACATTTGCCTATGTAATTATCCAACTCAGGGGGGTGGGTGGGGGTGATCCTCGGCACTCTCCCCAGCACATAGCTGGTTTGAGTTATTGAGGAACACCTTCGTTTGCCAAAATTGTCTTAAGGTGGTGTAATGTTATCCCTGTCCGCCCATGAGTGTAAGGAATAGTGTTTATTTCTATTTCTTTTAGAGTTAAAGTATAAAAATTTGGTGAAGGTTAATCTTTGTTTTGTTTATCAAATATATTAAAGTTTTATTTACCCAATAAGGAATTCAGACTGATAGTACTCTCTATCACAAGCAAGTGCTGACTTGTGATACATATTCTCTACTAGAGCTGAAGAGAATATTGATTTCCTTACAATCTGATTCCTAAACTTAGGATCGTACTCTTGTCCCTTAAAACTATCAAGTTCCAGGGCCAATTTCCTTTCCTTTAATAATATAGATTTTAACAAAAATTTGCCCAGTTGACTTTGCCAGAGTCATTTGTCCATTGTGTGTGTAGTTTGTATTTTTATTTGTATGTTGTAAGGTATAAATGTATGGACGCACTATTTAAATCACAGTATAGAGTTGTAAAAACTATGTAATTTTTAAAAGTGGAATTTTGAATAGTTTATACATTTATATAAAAAAAGAAAAAAAAATAGAAATTGAGGATTTAAAATTCTAAAAGTGCACTTTATTTAGGTAATGTATGTATAGGTTTTTACTAATAGTTATTTTTATATGCTGTGGCATTTCCAAAAGAACTGTGTCTAGTAGTGTTATGTTTTACCGTTATTCAGTTGGGTATCCTTTTCCATTGCAGTTGTTTCCATTATGATCTGAGTTAGTCTAACTTAGACTGTTTTTTGTTTTTGAAATTTAAAATAGTTACAAGTCAACCATTTTATATAAATCTAAATTAATACTTATATTGCCTTAGCAATATAAATCAAATTTTGAAAAGGAAAAAGTTAAAAGGAGAGAATATTTTTATCAAGTCTTAATTTACATTTGCCTATGATGAGCTACTTTTAAACCAGACCGTTATGTAACACCAACTCTAGTTCTGATTTAAACCATATAAATGGCCCCTAGCAGCAGAGAGGGTGAACAGACCGAAACTAATTTAGGCAAATATTGTAAGCGATTCGTTACGAAACCGAAACAAAAAAAAATCTTACAACGATAGTGCCAATTCAGTTGTCACGAATACAGGGGCTGCGAATTCTACAACATTCCAATATTTAGTAAGCCGTGGTCTCCGATGACAATGAAAAAAATAATCTTACGACGATGGCCAATCCAGTCTGCGGTCACCCTCTCTGCTGCTATACGCTAACAATTTTTTTACGATGAAAATCATTTACGATTGAAAGTCCTAGGACGAAAATCCTTTCAGGATTTTACAAACAGACTAGTTTGCAAAACTTCACCTCGTAGATCAATCAGATTTCCTGACTGGTCAGTGAGTTTGAAATTGATTCTCGTTAAAGAATCATTATGACACCGCATAAAGACTTGATTAGTTGGGTCCTCAATTATTAGAAATCCTGGAGGAGCTGTTGGGGCAAATGAGTAAAGAATATATCCCTGCTGAGCTTGATTTGATTGTTTGAAATTTATTTCATAGCTGCCTTCGATAACGTCACAAACTAAATTCAACGCGATCACCGAGGATATGTTCACATTGTTCGGAGCGATGTGTCTACCGCCGCCATCTTGGTCGTTATTTAATGTCAGAATAGTTGTTTGTTGTGATACTGCTTTTTTCCATGCGTCATAAATTCTTTCGAAACCATCATTGATGGTATCACTTAACGTTTTTGTTAGTTCTGGCACATTATATTTTGGAAGCTTAAATGTGGAAATATCTTCAATACGGATTTTATGTTTTTCTGCGAAATCTGTTCTCGTTTTAGGATTACCGTCGTCTAATATCTCTTGAATAATTTGCGAATGAAATGTTTCCATGTCGTTGATGATTTTGTTACCCGTCTGTGTTACACTAATAAATTCATCTCGTGTGAGAGTACCAAATTGAAGGGATATTAACAACAGCGAAAGATCGTTTCTCATTGCTGTAAAATTTTTATTTATTTTATCCTCTCGAGTGGAATAGTATCTAACGCGATTTTCTATCTTTTCATTAAAAAAATTCAACTTGAAGTATTCGCTATAACTTTTTACTTCATTGACGGGTTTTATCCTGTCAGTGATGTAATCGGATTTTTTAGGTTCGGGTAGGGAATTAACAGGTTTGCGTGAAGGTTGCAGTTCAGGCCATCCCAGTATTGTCCTTATAGAACTCCTATAGATATCTACGACATATCCGGATGATTTGATCTCGATCGCAGATGATAGCGTTGGTTCGTGAACCATTATATCCATTTTCGATTCTTTTCCAGTGATGGATTTTATTCTTCGTTGAAATTCAGCATTGATTTGTTCAATTTGGTATGACCCTGTTGGTAATGAGACAACGTTCCAGTCTGGAGTTCCGTCTTCACGATTTTTCCACGCGAACACTAAAGAATTATTCGGTTGTTGACCACCAAATGATACCGATCTGATATTGGGCCAGCTATGATACACTCGTAGTTTTGCTAGTGCTATCTCCTTCACTGGAATCGGAGTTGGGAAATTCACGCTAAATTCGGGATTCGTTGAGGTTATTGAGATCATGCTTGTTTTCACCGGTGTGGTATTTTCTGCTATTCGCTGAAGCAGTTCTTGTGATGACATTATTATTATTATTCCGCTCTAATTTCAGCATCGTTGACTTGTACAATTGAGCCATCGCTGAGAATTCGCTATCTGATATTGTTGTGTCATCGAGCGACGATGATATCATTGAGGATAATTGCGAGTATGCGGCAGATGCAACGTGAAATTTAATTACATAATCGTGTAGTTTACTCTGTCTACACGATGATATTTTTTTTGTGATCCCAGTTAATATACCCGCGATTGTAGCCACCGCAGAAATGGCGATTGGAACTACGACCGGAGCAATCATTGTAACCGAATATAGTATTATTCCAGCAGCAGTGATTACTCCCGACACCGAGTACACGGTAACATCAACCGCGGTTATTCTTCGTCGGTATTTTTTTATTTTTATTTGATACTCCTCAGTGAGTGCTTTGAGTTTCATTGAAAATTCTCTGACTTGATCATAGCGATATTGAGATACCGAAGGGATTGTCATTTTATTTTAAAAGCGCTAGCGTTTTCAGTTGATTTCAAATTGCTAGCGTTTTCAGTTGAAACTTTCAGTTTAATTGTTTACTTAAATCCACTACGAATTCTACGTACCACGTTACTGAAACCCTGACTAAATTTCTATCTGCGGTCGTTATCGTGAACTGTTCAGATACATCCTTGTCGATGATCGTTGATACCGTATTATTGACTCCAGATGAACTACTTGATGATATATTGAATTGAGTCGGTGATACTATTGTTAATCGATAAATACCCTTGACGGCTGCGGTTACGTGTAAAATGTTGTTTGTGGGAGTCCACACAAATGAACCGTGTTGAATCGTGTATACGATATTATTGGTTTTCTCATGAGGAATTTTTATTTTTTCCACAACGCCTATCATCCTCGCTGCATCATCTTTCATTGCGTTGTTGAATGTTTTTAGATCATCGATGGATTTTTTGATATCAGGAAGGGTTATTTCAATTTTATCAAATGGGGTACCAATAAATTTATCAATGATGTTTTTACGAAACTATGAAAACTGTTTCACGTGTTTTCCATATTCGGATTGAAGAGTTGCTAGTTCCAACATAGAATCTTTTATCGAGGCGAGTTTTGGTGTGGTCACTGGTGGATTTCCAAAAAATTCTAGCACGGGTTTATCAATATTGTCCACTATGGATTTTTGTAAATCAGTAAATTTATTAAATGTATTTATATGATCATCATATTTACCATTGAGCGATTTCAATGAATTCACCGAGGATATATAATTGTTATCGAGTGTTGCTAATTTATCTGTGATCGTTGAAACAAGTACACCTGGTCTGAGTTTACCCTGATAGGAAAATAACGCGATAGTATTCTCTGTTGCGTCTCGTCGTTTAACTAAAATATCCTGACGATCTTGAAATACAACTATTTCACCAGGATCAACACCTGCTAGGTTCAACGTTTCAGCTATTTCATCTTCGATTAGTTTTTTTAACACCCACGATTTCAACTCCACCAGTATCCGGTTTCTTCAGCGCTGATAAAGATCGTCCCCAAATATCAATCATGTTATTTAAAAATCCTTTCTCTGTCTCTAAATCCAAGGGATTTCACTAAAAGATTTCACCGAAGTATTTCCAGCGACCGCTAGTATATTCATTCACGACCACATGTGGTGGTTTTCTTGATTGAGGAATCAAAGATTCCCGTGAAATAGCATCGAGTACATTTAATACTTCATTGCTGCATATGGGCGGGTCAATCATCGTTTGTGTTGGTAACGTAGAATACCAAGTCTTCACCCTTGATTTATCAAGGTGAAAAGTTTTTAAGTTGTTTATATAACGCATAAATTCCTTCGGAGGCGCTAGTCCATATGAGTCAAAATAAATAATCCCACGTGGATCAATCGCGTATGCAACCCAGTGGTTTCCAGGTCCGAAGCTGTTATCAAGATTGATGATGCAGGTTTGAACGTGATTAGGTTGTGCCGGTAACTGATCCTTCATAAAAACACGTCTGAAGTTTTTAATAGCTAGTTTTGTTAGCGGCATCAATTAAATCAAAATTGGACATGGGAACTATTGATTTGGAAATCGAAGATACCCGAACTAGTAAACCGTTCCTGGGATTCTTAAACCCGATCCTTTGTACCACGTGTGTGGAGTTCCTGTTAGTCTTAGACCCTTTCCCTTTTTTTACTAGATCCCCGAATGGATCCGCCTGTTGCTTTCTTTAGTGCCATTCCTGCCGCGGTACCAACGGCTCATAACGCTGCCGCTTTAAATACCGCTGGGGCCGCTGCTGCAATCAACCCTGGAATCATCCCTAACAGCGGGAATATACCACACGTCTTTTCCATGTTTTTAATCGCGCTCGCAGAAAGAGTAACCTGGACACCTTTTTTTGCAACAAGTGCGTCATTGAAATCTTTCACTTGACGAGTTGTCAGCGACAGTTTATTTGCCCCGCCATTCATTTGATTAGGTTTCAGCGTTACTGTCGTTCCACATTGCTTAGCTGATTTGGATTGTAATTTTTTTAACTGACCAGGTGTCAACGTGACATTGATATTACTATACGACATTATACAAAAACAGATTGATTTTAATGGGAAATTTTTTTAGGATTTTCATCGAAGGTGAAATTGCAAAGCAATTTTCAGTTACATATTTTCCACTGGTGCATCTACCATTCTCATTCGTCCAGCAACACCCTCGAGTCTCATTGATTTATCACTGAGAATGACAGCAACCGCTCTATAATTAGCAATACCACCAGGGCGGGTTACACGAGCTCGGAAATGTATATCAACGACGGACTGTCTCATCAATTCAAGATGTTCTAGCGAAAAGTAATAAATCGGATATAGATTTTTAAAATCCAACTGTGATATTTGCAAACCAGTATCAACATTTTGATCGCGTCCCATATAAGACAACAACCGATGATACGCTCGTGCAATATGATTTTCTGTGTAATTTAGGTGTATATCCTCGGATGGTTCTTGTCCGTTTATTCTCAGTGAAACTTCATTACACCCAATTTGATCAAATATCATATGGGAACGTTCTTGATTATTTAATCGCTCAGTATTCTGTAGCGCAACAAATATATGACGTGGAGCTGAAACACCCTGTTTTGATGCTAGGTTCCATGTAATTGTACCATCGATGTTAGAATTCATGGTATCTGTGGACGTTGACAACCAACTCAGCAATGACTTTCCTCCTTTATCCATGAATGATAGTATCCGTTGTTCTATTGACAACGACGGAGTCAACACTGGCATCCACAGTGATAGTTTTGTTATAATAACTTTACCGTCGGCAACTCCAGCACCGCGCCAGATTGCAGTATTATTATCACTCTTTCTCACTAACGCTATAGTATGATTCGCTCCATAAATAACTTTTCTGACGTTTCTTACAAAATCCAAATATATGATGCAGTGGAATAGCACATGAAAACCGTCGACGTTGTCCTTGCAACGTTGCTACTCGTGTTGCAAATCCTAGGTTGTAATTAGGAATATTATTTATGACATCAAATGTACCAGGTGGTCTTACATACCCGGCTGGTGCTGGGTCAACTGCAGTAGCTTGTACAGCTTTTACTCTAGAATACTGGACGTGTTCGGCGTTATCAGTAATATCCTTCGCGAACATCACAGACGGACCAGCCGATCTAGTATAGTCATCAGGATATCTCGCTAACCCGATTATCCCCGTAGCAATATCAACTTCACGTTCAATAGATTCAATTTCTCTTCCATCAATGAGATATCTTGCACTTTCAAATAACGCCATAATCCCATTATTAACAAAACCAACTCGGATAGTTGGGTTATCATCATATGGTGGATCATTATGAACATGATCGTTTGTTACAAGTTCATCTTCGACTTCAATAAAGGCATCACATGGCAAAAAGTATTTACTGGTATCATGAACTTGAAGTTCAATTCGTGCTCTAAGATCAGGTTGTATTGCGTGATATGCAAAAAATTGATAATCGCGTAGAGAATCATCCTTGAGTACTGGGGCGTCCATGTCAAATGCACTATCAGGTACCCGTTTGAACATTTTTTATTATATACCCGCTGGTCTAAATTGGAGGCGGAAATTATTTTAAAATAATTCCTAACAGCTTTTCCCTATGGAAAATCCCATGCAAAATCGGACATTTTACCCGACGGAATAATTCCGGATTTTTCTGGATTTTGCATCGAAAATTGCTGATTTTTTGATCATTTTTTATCATTTTTGCTTCAAAAACAATAAAAAAAAATTCCTAACAGCTTTTTCCTATGGAAAATCCCATGCAAGTTCGACCACTTTACCCTACGAATTTCTTCTTAATTCTCACGGAAATCATCAAAAATCGATGAAAAATCACCCATAAAATCACAAAAAATGTGATTTCACAGTGAAAAATCATCAAAAAACACCCAAAATTCAGTGAAAACCAGTGAAAAATACAGAATTGAAAATCGAAGATTTTTCATTTATTATAATAATTATTTTTTTTATAAATTGCAAGCAATTTTCATCGACGTCTTCGACGTTTGTTTAAGCCACTTCCCGCTATCATATTTGCGGTTATATTATCCTGGGCGTTAATCATCAATGACTGTAGTTTTTCATCTACTGCGTTACTTATTATTTTACTAACACTTGCAGGCATAACCGCAGTAGATGGCAGTGAAGTCATTTGTGGTTTTGAAAATCCTTTGGATTGGAAATTCCTCGAATTTCTCCGTCGAACTAACGCTGTTAATTTATCCTTTGCGGCTGAAAACGCCTTCCCGGCAAGATCACCAACAGCGCTAATACCCTTATCCCTGATAACATCAATGGCTTTCATTGATAGTTGTTTTGCTAGCGGCGCTACTTTTGGAGCCATTCTTGCAAATAATCCTGCAATGGTATCACCGAGACCATCTCCATAGTATGCTCGGTATTCTGGCAATCGTGAGTTTACCACGTAGACGTTAGTTGGTTTATCATGATTGTAGTGTATGATCATTCTCTAATCAATTACTATTTATCTAATCGTTGGTGATTAATCACTGAGATAACCATGATGAAAATCTATAGGTGAAAATCCTCGATTTTCCTCCACTAACTCTTCAATGAAATCTCGATATGTTGCAATATCCATGATACCACCTTGAAATAACCTCCTGCAGATATCGGCAGCTTCATTAATTATTTCCGGTGAGTTATTCCCGGCTCGTTTACCCCCTACAAGTACTTCTAATCGTGCTATATCACCGAGAATATTACCAGGACATGAAATCCTTGGATGTTCACTCGAAGAGTTTCCAACTAAACCACTGCCCGTTTTTTTAGTGATACCAGTTGCACCCTCCAGGGTTTTACTCTGGATCGTTTTCTTCTTGGCTTGGTGTTTTTGTTCCTTTAGTTCTAGCTGTTTTTCTTTTTCCTTTTGTTGTTGTATATCATAATCCTCAATTCCACCTCTAAATGTTCTATATCCCAGTTCTTTTTTATCTAAACGATTAATATTTTGATTCGTTTTATACAACCAATCAAACCAGTTATCACGTGTAATTATACTATCTCTATATTCGTCTTTCAAAAAACGTTTTCTTGAATAATAGCTTTGAGCAGCAAAATTGCCAAAGGTGGCATAATCGTTGAGTTTTATTAATTGAAATTTTTTTATTTGTTCTATACCCCCCGGAGTGAGTTTGTCTATAAAGGGAACACCTCTCTTCGTGGAAACTTCTTGAGTGTCACCCTCCTCTTGAAATTCTTCAAGTGGGTCAGGTAGTGCGGGAATATCAATATCACCTTGTTGAAGTTCTCGTTCTTGTTGTTCTTGTTGTCTTGCAGCAGTTATTATATCGACAGGAAGTGATTTTAAAGACTTTTCTGTTTGTGTGGTTTGTTCTGCTTTTTTTTCTAACACAGGGGGAAAGGACTCTTCCTGTTTTTTTTTTCTTGTTTAGATATTGCTGATGTTACACCCTCAGTTTCACTGATTATCGGCTTAAAAAGTTGTTGTGTATCATCAGAAAAATCAGTTTGAAGGAGTTGTCGTTCTTCTAATTTTTTACGTACACTGTCACGGAGTGGTAGTAGTTTATTAATAGCATTCAGCCGCTCTTTTACATTTCGTGTGGTTAGTGATTGTCCTACCATATTGAAAGAGTATCACTATTGTTGAATTGAAACTCAAAGAGTTTCCATCCAAAGGATTTTCATTGCAATTTCAAGTAAAAAAAAATTATTATGTTATTTTTACAACCGTGTGAACTGTGTCATCACGGAAGTGATTTCAAAAATCTACCTTGAAATTGTTTACGGTTTATGGTATGTCATTGTTAGTATAGATTTCTCACCGCGTTTTGTTTGACTAAACTCACGTGAATACGTTACCTGTATACACGGAAGTTATCTACGGGTGGGGACTCAGCTTGCTCGATTAGAGCTTTAATCTGTTTCGACTTGGAATTATTAAATTTCTTTTGTTCATATTCGCCCCCTAATTGTTTTCTAACAGCTTCTACGACGGTACATAATGGTACAAACACACTAACGTCTTCATGATAAACTAAACTCTCACGAATAAGGCTTTGAATGCGCTTGACTAAACAATATTGTTTAGAGAGTACATACTTACCACTGTTTTGTGCAAATTCTATATCCTCAAAATCTGATAATATTTGATCTCAATTTAAACCTGATGATAGTTGAATTTTTTGATTATTCAATTTATTTATTTCATTTATAATACATCCGAGATTTTCAGAATTCATTATATATTCATAATATATTTTTCTAAAATGAATTCTGGAAGTGCTAACGTGTTGGTCATCTTAGCACTTCCAGAAGAATTATGCGATTATAGGTGATAGGTATACAATGAATGAATAGACAGCACAACATAAGATTATAGGATGATTATGGTATATACAATGCAATGAATGAATAGACAGCACAACAATAGATTATAGGATGATTATGGTATATAATACAATGCAATGAATGAAATACTTAATTAAGGACAGCACAACAATAGATTATAGGTGGTATGGTATATACAATGCAATGGATGAATAAAGACGGCACAACAATAGATTATGGTATTTACAATGAATGAAATGACAATGGTATTTACAATGAATGAAATGACAATGGTATTTACAATGAATGAAATGACAATGGTATTTACAATGAATGAAATGACAATGGTATGAACAATGAATGAAATGACAATGGTATTTACAATGAATGAAATGACAATGGTATTTACAATGAATGAAATGACAATGGTATTTACAATGAATGAAATGACAATGAATGAAATGACAATGGATGAAATGAAAATGGATGACGCGGGCTATTCTACATTCAGGTGCAAAATCAAACCATAAAATCAACCTGGTTTGAATGTCAATAATAACATTCACACCAGGTGTGACGGTGTGATTTGATTTTGCACTTGAACTTCGAGCTAAAACCCAAACATATAACAGACGATGCGATATATAAGCTGTTAAATACAAGGAAGTTAAATATGAAGGTGTGTGATTTTATTCCTTGTTGTGTATAATTCTGATTATTGACAGCGCTGATTTAACAGTAAATACTAGTGAAAAACACTAAAAAAAGAATATAATTGTTTGTAAACACTTCATGTTCAATTTTGTTTCCTACAAAACAGATAATTGATTATATCCCACTGTGATTTATGACAATTATAACAACCAATCAAAAACTACCAACGAAACAACAACAGTGTTTCAACGATAACTCTGTCATAGTGATTTGTCACACGCCATATACCAGCGAGTTATCTCCGCTAATTCAAATAAACAAATCGAATTTTTTTACAAAAACGTTTTGAAAAAGCGGTTTGATAAATTCCCTCTGCTACTTTTTGAACTGGTCTCTTCCCAATTGATTTATAATAACCAGTCCCTCCTCGTTTAATATTTTCGCGTTGTGTAACGGCTTCTAAATTATTTAAAGAATTATTAGTCTTAATACCATCAATGTGATCAATAACAAGGTCATCCTTGATCAATCCGTTAAATACTTCATAGACGAAACGGTGATTAAGATAATTCTTCCCTCCAGCAGTAAACATCAAATATCCCATACCATTATCCCACCCAACAGATTTCTTGAGTCTACAGTGTCTAACAATACCATCACGAGAGGCTTCATAATTTGCAAAAACAGGATGTCGTTGAAATTCTTGGTTCATTTGTATAAAATATACTTTTATTTGTCTAATTCGTTAATTGGCTGAATTATAACACTGGAAATCTTTCTATGTAGTCTTGGGCAGTTTTTATAATCCTGTCATTGGCAACGTCGTTGACAGTGTCAGGATTTTTTATTTCTTTCTTGTCGTAATAACGCTTCAACTCTCTAGAACGCTTACCACCACAACTGAGACACAACTGTGATTTGTCTCTAACCCCTACCCCACAATGGAGGCACGCGAGGGGACCTTTCGAACCGTTTCTTACGCTTTGCATATGATACCCACAGAATTCATTTCTGCATGACTTGTTACACGGAGTCTTTGATCCAATCATAAGCCATTTGCAATGATTCATTATACATATATGTTTCTATTTAAATACTTGTCTTAACTATAGCATGAAAGAGTTCAAGAGATTATCGAAAATTAAACCCTGGAAAAATGCTAAATTCAATCTCGATAGAGTCTCTGATACACCAAAACGTCTAATCGATGACAGAACTATACTGAGTAAAATCAGAGACTGTTTTACTGAATTCTACCGAGATGGTGCAGTACACTGTTGGTCGACATTTCGAATTATCCATGATGATGTCAATGTACCCAACATCAATGTTATTATGAACGACGAAAGAGCACCTGAGATAATTTCACATTTTGACTGGAAATCCAAAGGAAAATTGCAAAGCAATTCCCAACAGAGGTAATTTTTTAGAATAAAATTCATTATCGAAGTCGAAGGTGAATGGATCAGGGATAAATTTGAACCAATCCTTAAGGATAAAAAAACCGTCATTGTGAATAGAGATTCCAAACCAGGAATTCTAACTGGAATTGATAGACCAATACTACGAGAGATCTTATCCTGAAACAGCAGTTGTTTATGGGATATATCCATTAAATGATAAACCCGATATTGCAAAACTAGCTCCTATGAAACTATCGTCAACGTTGAATTGTGTAGCAACACGGGTAATGGAACACTTAACAAATGCATCCCCAGGAAATAAACTAACTGATCTGCGACGTAAGAAAATAACCGAATGGGGACTGACAGTGAGAGAGCATGGTGCAACGATTTCCGATAGAGCTAAATTAGAAGCATCATTAAAATTCCCAATATCCGTAGCGACGATAACAGGTGAGATATTATACGACTCAAAATATAAATCGCGAGGAGCTCCAATTGAAATTATTGATCAAAACAAACACGCATGGACGGCTGCAGTAACAATATTTCCACGAGATAGAACCGTAAGATATATCCCTGAGGAGTTCGTCGGGGATGTTTTTTATGATGAAAAGTTATTCGATGCTATTCACGAGTTGTATAAGGATGATCCTGTGTCAGTGTGGTTACTTAGAAGTGATGAAGATCCCGAAATAGGATTTGATCAATTTGTAAGACCAAATGGTGAATTATATCACGTTGAAGAGTTAGATACTAGAATGAGAAAAGTCGCTAATGATTTTTCATCGGAAAATCCAAAAGAGATTTCATTCCATGAAAAACTACTCGCGGATAGCTTCACAATTCCATCAGTGATAGCTCACTTCGCAAGAGAAAAAAACTCATGGCGTCCAACACGAAGTGATTTTCTCAAAGATGTCAAATTGAGTTGCGTCGAATTTGGTCATGGAGGGCTGTGGAATACAAAATACTCACGTGATGGTATGATTTCAATTGATATTTCCGCGTGTTATCCTGGAAGTTTTCTCGGGTATGGAAAATTTGCTGAGTACTTTAAACGATTTGGACATCCAACACATGAAATGACTCGTGTTGCGATTAATGGACCATTGCCTGACTTTGATTTAACTGGATTCGCTCGTGTGATATCATTTGAACTCGCTACAGGGTTACATCCGTGTAGTTATCTTTGGATTGGTAGACATATATCTGAAAAGGCGTGGATGCCAATAGTGTTACTACGGTATATGATTGATTGTGGTATGCTGATATCGCTGATTGTTAGTGAAGCTATCATATGCTATCGAGCACAGAAGGATGTTTGGTTACCACAGCCCAATCTAGATCGTATAATTAGCGAACAACGAGAACAACTTGGTCATTGGAGCGATGAAGAAATTATGAAGTGATCTAATGTTTTATTCGAAGGCAGGAATAAACAAGCCAAAGATCTCGGAAGAAGAATAATCGGTAAATTCATTCAAGGTGGAAGATATGACAATGCTAAATACTCTTCGAGGTTGATCATAGACAACGCTGAATACGATTTTAACGAAACAGGGAAAACTTTAACGAAACAGGGAAAACTTGTAACTCGTAAGGATGCTTTTCTATCCAATGGTGAGAAATTGGGTACGGTTGTTACCTACTGCGATGGATATAATTCCCAGTATACACATTTGAGAAGTTCTATGCTAGCCTATGCTTCTATTAATCTATTTTCGATGATAAATATATTTCCTAATACCGCGATTAGAGTAGCTACTGATTCGATGTATATTCACAAAAAATCCCGAGGAAAATTGGGGACATTGGCGATTTAAAAAGGAAACACTACATGAGTATTGTGAATCCGTAGATGTTGCTATGGATGATAAATATCTTTCATGTAACCCAATTGAAATTCAATCAGAATTTTCTAATGCACCACCCGTATCTGATCCGATATGTAGATACAAGACAGTTTATTTAAACGGTTGTGGTGGGTCAGGAAAGACAACTCGTGCTATTGAATTATTTCGTCGGTCAACCATGATTGTACTAACACCAACTCACAGACTCGCCAGAGAGATGATACAGCGTGGGGTAAATGCCTGTACTTATCACAGCTTATTTCGATGGAAAGGCGATACATGGACTCCTGATCGAATGGGCGATAAATTCATTCTGAAATCATAATCTGGGATGAAATATGCACGGTATCGTTGAAAGTATTACAGATATTTCTTGAATGGTTGTTAAACAAAAACACAAAGGTCGTCATGTGCGGTGATCACGGCCAACCACCACCATTTGTCGGTTCATCTCCACATGAGTGGCTAAAGGGTTTTGTAGACTATTATGAAGAAATTAATACTGACCATAGATCACTTGATGAACAATTACGCGAGTTCAAAGCGTTAATTAGATTACAACCGGATAAAATCCAGTGTGAAATAGCGCGTAAAATAATTTCAGAAACTTCCATGAATGAATTTTGGGAAACGTGGAGACCGAATGATTTGATAGTAGCAAGTAGAAAAATAGTCAGAGACACACTTCAGATAAAGTTATTTGAAATACACAAAGAAAAATTTGCAACACTTCCAGTGCCGTTGTGTTAAAGACCCTCGGATACACGAAATCAGAATATTGAAGTTGATATTCCAGGCCTGACAGAGTCATTGAAGCAGATTCTCGTGTTAAATGATATTGTGCTGGTTGATATGAGTGCAGTCGAAAATGCATTATGCGCTAATAATTCCCCGTGGACGTTATGTTATGCAGCAACAAAATACACTCATCACAGGGATTAACTATCACAGATACAATTATTTGGATAATAGACAATCGCATCGAATGGTCGAATTTAGTCTATCTTGCAGTGTCCAGAGTGAGGAGAATACATCAACTTCGAAGAGTTGTCCTTGAAAATCCTACGGACAATGCAATAAGTGATATTATCAGCGCTGACAACGTCAAGGATATAATCAGAAAAAAACTATATGGTTATAAACAACATGATAAAAAAATAAACGAGAATTTGATATTAATGCTGAATTAATAATGACATTGAAACAACAACAGAATAATCACAGCGCGAGTTTCAATTGTATAATGAGTTGGAGTTGGTCGAATAAGACCCTCGGCAATTCACCGTAGATAGAAAAATAGCAGCATTGGTCATAACAACGATAATGTGATGCTGACATGTCTTGAGTGCAACAGACGCAGGGGTGCTAGTTAAGCCCACGCGGTGGTAATTGATAATCATCGGGTATCACTTGCAGTTGTTGTCGAATAAATCCTCGCTGAGGTGCGGTCAAATCCAGTCTATAGATTGCTGGTCTAGAAACGCCTGCGTTTCCACCCGTAGATCGTGTTATACCGGATATCTTATGCGTAGTGACGCTCCAAATAGGATCGGTAGCTCTTTTTTTACCACCCTCGAGCTCTCCTGGTTCGTATAAATACCTAACAGTGATATTACTACCAAGAATTGGTTCTTTGAAATCTTTTTGTGAAATCCCTTGGATTTCCATTTTTGGTATAGACGCTTTCTTAATCGCGTTAATAGGTTTCATGTTAATTGTTCTAGTAATCTCATTATTGAGTGCAGTAATCACAGCTGGTAATCTCTTGACCCATTCACGAGATCGTTTATCCTGAATAAATTCCTTCGCGTATTGATATCCAAATAACCGCTCAGCAAGAGATCGATTAAATCGTTCAACAATTGCCTGATCGCGATGTAGCGCAGAATGTCCTCGTCTGATGGTGACATTGTGATGTTTCATCGCTGATAAAACAGCGCCTTGAAATTCCATGCCAGGATCAACTTGTAATAGATTTGGTCAACGCAGAGGGCCTCGTCGATAAATCCTTTCAAATGCAGAAGCCACTTCAGTTGCTGATTTTGTCCTTAGCGGTTCTGCTTGTTTGTATCGACTCGCAATATCAACTACAGTTAACGCGTATTTGTAACCGTTATCATGCGGCAGAAATAGTATATCAGCTTGATGAACTTCATTAGGGACATTCACATCAAAATGCGAGTAGTTAATTCGTTTAGGCGCTGGTAGATAAATTTGCCATATCGCCTGTTTGGATAACCAATCCACCGCGGTGTTTTTTTTCACTTTTAATGCGCTAGCGAGTTTAATGATTGCAGAGCTACCCTTCTAGTATCCTCTCGGAGAATAATAAATAGATTCCATATTATTAATTACCAGCACCTAACATCAATTTGCCTTTCATAGCTGATTTTACTAACCATGAAGCCAATTTTTCCTTTAAGGATTTGTCAGTGATAGCATTCAACGCGTGTATCAATTTCACATCCGCTAGATGTCTGTGTTGAAGATTGCTGCTTTTATAAGCAACATCATGAGCATGACACGCCTTATCAATAGCGTTTATTGGACATTCACCCGGTCGGGGTTAGTTTTGATCATCAAGTCTGATATCGAGTCTTGTACCGGGTCCACAATAACTATACCCTGGAAGGTGCTTTTCTCCTGGGTATTTTGCCCATGGTGTTCCTGGGAGTTTCACTAACTTGGCTGCAATATCACCTCCTCGTTTTTTTTTTAAAGGTTTCGTGAAAATAAATTTAAATTTCTTCGTACTACATTGTACGCATTTACCAGAAAGCGCTCATCGATTATTTTTCGCTGTAATCATCAAGTCATTTGTGCCAGTACGCGTCTTACATTTCACACAATATAGATCCATAATATATTTATAGCAGCATGAATGTAATTGATTATTCTGCTACGAGAAGACGGAAACCTATTAAACACCATGCGATGTTACCAAATTCTATTCGCGCGATTATAATCGGACCATCTGGAAGTGGTAAAACACAATTGCTACTTAATTTAATAACGAGATGGATGAAATGGAATAAGTTGTATTTGATTGCTCAGAGTGTAGACGATCAACGATGCTATGAAGTGTTAAAGGATTTTAACGAAGCCGCGCTAGAAATTAACGGCGATGATGTTATTGAGTTTATAACCGATATCGAAGAAGCACCGAGCATTGATGACATCGACGGAAGTGTTAACAATTTAGTCGTATATGATGATATCATGTTAGATAATCAAAAGAATCCTGCTAGGATATTTTCCAGAGGCAGACATAAAAACACTGATGTGATATATGTTACTCAACGATACACGCAAATTCCAAAAGTGATCAGAGATAACTGCAATATGCTGTGTGTATTTAACGGAGTTGATACTCATACGATGACAAATATTTGGCAAACTTGGTGTGGTGGCGATATGGATCATAACCAATTTAGAAACTTCTTTAGCCGCGCTCAATAAATCCCACACGGATTTGTCACGATAAATTTATCAGATCATCGGACGAGATATCGTGTCGGACTTGATCAAATATTCGGTTAGCGTATAGCAGCAGAGAGGGTGACCGCAGACTGGATTGGCCATCGTCATAAGATTATTCTTTTCATTGTCAACGGAGACCACGGCTTACTAAATAGTGCCTTGGAATGTTGTAGAATTCGCAGCCCCTGTATTCGTGACAACTGAATTGGCACTATCGTTGTAAGATTTTTTTTTTATTTCGGTTTCGTAACGAATCGCTTACAATATTTGCCTAAATTAGTTTCGGTCTGTTCACCCTCTCTGCTGCTCCCCTACCTCATGATGGAAATGTCTATTGCCTAAAGAAAGACAACTCTTGTATAAATTGTGTGAATACAATAATCAATCATATATTCTGATGATCCCAACTTTACATACATAGTTTTACACTAATCCAATAAATAAATGGTAATTTGAGTTAGATAATATATATATATATATATATATATATATATATAACAAAGTGCAACAGTCATGCAAATAAATTTTTAGGCAAATTCAAAAATAAGCAAGCAAAACATTTGTGAGCTAAAAGTTAGTCTCATAAATAAAAATACACAAGTAATCATGAGTGCATAATGTTCAAGCTAAGTTCATTTTCTTCATGCACTTGTTAATGTACAGCATAATTCTTTGAGGGAAAATCTCCCACCCCACAATGTTCAGCGGACCTTTGTTTGGCACTGTGTTTATGATCACCCTGAATGCTTTTGGTTATGTTTTACTTTATTCTTCTGGGAGATCAGGAGCTTCTTTGACCTTTTTGATGCTTCTGGTCCTTTTTAACATTAGTCTTTTGCATCAATATCTTCTTCTCTCTGTTTTCCCATGAAGGACGCTCACCATCTGAGCCATCCTCATCTTAACTCATGCAGCTGTTCTCCAGCACCTTCCATAACTTTGCCGTCTTTCCAGAACTCCATTACTCTTTCCTTTCCAACGCAGATAGTCTTCTTTTGGATTTCTACTGCATCATACATAAAAAGGTAAAGTAATATATATATATATATATATATATATATATATATATATATATATATATATATATATATATATATATATATATATATAGACACACACACCTCTAAAAATACTATAACATTCACGGAAGCCATGAAATTGTATTCATTAACAAGTGAGTTTCCCTTATGTATAAATAATACTTAAAGATGATAAAATGGGAATGTGTTAGTGAGGTATCTTATGGAGGGGGGAGTGTTGGCAGTCTGTAAACATTGGTTGCCCTTATACAAATCCTAGCCCCGTCTCCATACCCCTGGAAAAAGCTGTCCATCCAAAAGCTGTAAATGATAAATACATAGTATGCCCCATATAGCATAAGACTACATGCATACAATATTTAAGACAGCATTTTGAAGCCAATGGTGTCATAGACCAAAACAATAGAGCAGTAACTATACTGAATATTGAGATTTGATTTCTATACATGGAAAAGCTGATTTATACAAAAATATATTACACGTAACAGTTACTTTTAATTTTATGTTCGAATAACATGAATGCATCAACATCTGATTTTATTCAAGCTTAATGTTTTAAATATTTAGCTTCTGAAAGTTCATGGTCCCTAATCTAGTGACCCTAAGCTTGATCTTACATGGACTAGCAATATAAACACAATGTTTCTTTTCAACATCTTACTGGAACAGGTATTATGGGGGAGACAACAAATTAATTACAAATTAATGACCGCATCTACCAATACCCTATTGTTATAACCACAAACATCACCAACATCCTCACCTGCCAATCCACCTATCTATATACACTAGCTGGATATTTTAAAGCCATGTTTATGAGGGCTATCATATTAGTTCTGATATATGTATAAAAGGCCATGTCACTGAGAAAACTAACAAAACACAATAATTGAAATATTATGCCAGAATCACCCACCAGTGAGGTAGTAGAAAAAGATGAGCAGGTGCTTTGGGGAAGAGAGAGACAGAATTTGTTTTCTATGGGTTGCCATATTTTACCATACCTGTTTTATTATGAAAGCACTGACCAGATTCCTCCTGTAATTGGTTATCTCCAGTCTTAAATAATCCACCCTCCATTTGTACAAAGTTAGTCATTGCCAATTTTTCAAACTGTGTCTAACATTTACATATCCTACTTTAATCTGGAAACTGAAATAAAATTAAAATATTAATAATAATAATAATAATAATAATAATAATAATAATAATAATAATAACAACAATGTTTGTGAAAAAATACAATAATAATAATAATACGAATAATAATGTTTGTGCAAATATACAATAATACTAATAATAATAATAATGTGAAATAATACAATTACATAATTCACTTGAGCTTTTCCATTTACTCAAATCAGGCCTCTGCTGTGGGCTAAAATCTCTTAACCCAAAGTAGAAAAGGCATATAATAATATTCTTGGAAGTGCTTTTGATCAATATATGGTCTATTACTATTCAATAGCTTGACTATATTGGAGGGGCTAGGCAGGTTTTAAATTAGCCAAAATTTGGCTAATTCCTACAAAGTTGTTCTTCACACCGTTAGGTAGGAACCAAATTTTGGAAAAATTAGCCAAAATTTGGCTAGTGTCTTTTAGTATAACCCCCATGTATGGCTGCAAAAGATCAAACTCTAGTTAACTATGATTAGCCAAATTTGGCTAACTGCAATATTGCCCCTTTCCATAATGTATTGTATGACCTTTAGGCAGAAACCAAATCTTAGATAAATGTATCCTTAGCGAAAATTTGGCTAAGGATTCCTGTTGCCATGCTCAGTGAGGCTGGTGCACAACTAATGACCTTTTAGCAAAATTTGGCTAGTGTCAGCAACAGCTTTTCAAAACAGCTGCATGTATGGCTGTGAGAATTTAAAAGCTATAAAATTAGCCCATATTTGGCCATCCTCCTCAGTGTTTCATTCCATACTGTTGTGTAAATATAAGCTTATAACATTACTGGTCATTGCCTGCATTGTTTTTTTTGTATAACCTACAGTAATATCTCTTAGAAATACAAATTTGGCTATATGTATGGCTAAATCACTCATAGGGAGTAAATGCGGTATTGGATAAATATGAGCTTGAACAAAGTTTGGGAAATGCATGTAGGTTCACTGGTCATGATCATCATGGATGGCTTCCAAAGGGAAATTTTGTATTCTATATTTTTAAGATCACAAGAGTTTTGAAATATGAGTAAATACAAAAATTCATTTTTGTCATAGCAGTCATAGCTAAAACAGAGCAAAGTAAATGAAAGTGACACATTTCAAAACAATGTTTTATATTACTTACTACCTGTACTAAATTGTTATCTTGTAATGAAGACTGGTTTTTTGGACTCTTTACTATAATCATACTAGAAGTTTTGCAAAAACTATAAAACCTAAATTTTATACCAAGTATTTAAAAAGAGAGATAGACCAATAGGAAGATGGATGCATATAAAATCAAGAGAACAGCACAATATTAAAACAAAATGATTAAATACACAAAATATTTATTATATTTATCATATGACTAAAATGGTGTACATTGTACATAAAAATTTTAATAATATTACAGTAGAACCTGTCTTGAAAGACCACCCTTTCTGCCATAAAATTATGGTCTCTCAAGACAAGTGGTCTCTCATAACAGGTCATGATGCTATATAATCATTAAATTTGTGCATTGAGAATATGGTCTCTCTAGACAAGTGGTCTCACATCGCAGTGGTCATTCAAGACAGGTTTCACTGTATATCCATATGAAAAACACCAGAATAATTTGTAGCGCCAGATGGGTGTTTTATTTCAATGTAAAATGAAAATATCTTTTCTGCTTTATTTGAAAGAACAATGCCTGTGGAATATTTCTTTGTTTATAAAACAATATATACTTTAGCATAAAAGATCTTTTTTAATATAAGTCTTGTTATAGCTAATGGCAATCTTCTTGAAGAAGGAAGTTCAAAGTCCCAGGTATAATATTATTGACTGATGTCCTCAGGTGTTTAAACGATGTAACTGACACCTTAAATTACTTTGCATTGTATATTCCAAGTATAACCTCAGTGGTCGCAACTTCCTAGACCTGACTGATTTGAATGATTGCTTAGAGTATATTTCCCATCTTTATATTTTCTTCTGTCTGTATGGTCAGCTTGATGTCCATCTGATGCTTGTTGGGTTGTGTATACCTGAAAAATTTTGAAATGAAATTTATTTGTTCTAAACTAAATTAAGCAAGTCTTTTGAATGATTGTTTACTGTTACAATAGAAGAAATTAATATTTTTAAAAAATAATGTTCAAATTACATTGCAATTTAGTTGGAAAATTTACAATCAAGATTCTTTTCTTAACTTGATCTACTATGTTGTATCACTTTTACAAGTCTTTGGTAGACTGCTTTGGTGGCCTAGTGGTTAGAGCATCCACCTTGGATGTGGAAGGTCGTGGGTTTGATCCCCAGCCGAGTTATGCCAAAGACTTATAAAAATTTTATCACCTAATTTATAGCCAAAAGTCAAAAATCATCTTGATCATTTAAACCTATTCACTAAGTTAGATCCAAATTTGATTAGAAATACTCTATTGAAAGTCATAAGATGCTACGCCAAGCTGATGCCAGATCACTTCATTACTATATTATTTGACCTTGCTCTTAATAAAATTCACTTGACATCTTCATGATGATAGCCCATTTCTCAATATTCATCAAATCAGATCATAAATAAAGTGGTTACAAACTTGTGCAACTAGTTGCCACTTCAGTTGAAATCTTGTAATATAAGCTTATATTCCAAGTTTAATAAAACTTACAAACATGTACAAATACGACCGTTAGAGTGATAACTGGTTCAGTCAGATGCAAGATCAAATAATTACTATGAATGGATATCAGTCTTACTAAACTGTTGAAATATCCATCATATAAACCTGTACTGCAAGTTTTATAAAAACTAAAAAAAATATTTCTTTATTATTGGTAAGAAGCTCAGCTAATTGCATGCAAGATCACCTTATTAATATGCTTTCATTATAGTTTGTGTTGAATTAGTCTGAAATCTAGAAATAAGCTCATATTCCATGCTTTACTTAAAATTAAATCAAATATATGGATGATAGAGTGAATAAAATGTAATTGTTAAAGGATGGAAGGATGAAGGCTTATACAGGTCAAAAATGTAAAGTCACTTAACCTTATGGCCTGTGGCATGAAAATTAAGTCAGATAGGTACAATGGACATTTTTACATTAGCTTTAGCCCTTGAACACAGATGTTATGGACTTTTTCATCCATGTATGTAAGACCCTTAATTAGTGCTGAATTCCCCAAGTGAATGTTTCAGGTAACACTCTCAGAATTAGGTTAATGAATGCATTCCTGCAGAAAAAATGAACTTACACTATACAGTTATGGCATCATAGTTATCATGATTCCATGTGTGATTCAAGAGAGGGCTTACATTAGATCTTCATTAATTCTTGTTAAGTCAACTTTTTAAACTAGCTGACTAAATGCTGTTTTTAAAAAAAGTCAACGTATAATAATTAAAATTGAAAGTTATTTCAACAGCAATACAACCTATGATATTTTCAATATTTCTTTCTTGAATAAATATATGGGATTCTTTACATATATGTTACATTTTGAAACTTTGTCTTGTTTTAATACTTTTTACTTCCTGTGTAATTTTTGCACACATTATATAAACTTTCATTAACTCATCATATATACCAATACAAGTTACTGGCACATTTTAGTTTAAACATTAGCTCTTTGTTTCTGCATTGTTACAATACAACATACATGTAATTGTTTTAGTGTAAGATTCGTCAGAGCAAATATTTTTGAAATATGCACTGGTGCTGTTATAATTGGTAGTTTCAAGTTGAACATGACCTTATTTAAAAAAAGAGAAGTTGAACAAAATTATGTATTTGATTCTTGTAAAATATCAAAAAGAAAATATGTCTTTCTGAAACCAGGTTTTTGTGTGGAACAAATGCCATTTAAATTTGGCTGTAGTGTTTAATGAGAAATACCTTAGCAAACAGACATTTGTTTGGATAAAATGAATGTCTTTTGTTGTCACCAGACAGTGATCTTGTGAAGAAAACCAAAAATGGTACTGAATTTATTAATTTTTAAATTTTTGCAGTCAACTGTAAGATAAATACCCTCTTTTTTATAGCATTTTCCATTTGAATCTGAATCTGAATCTAATTTATGTTCAAACCTTGCTGTTTTATTATATTAAGCAGAGAGAGCATATAGAAAACAAAACTGTTCAGTCCCTTGTAACAACATTTTTGAAGATACAAAAAATCTAATGGTTTAGGAGAGAATCTACTAATCAAAATATGTAAATCTACTGGTCTGAAATCCATTATCACATGTAATGCAAAGAAACATATCTTTAGAAAATTTACATTTAAATTTGATAACATGTAATAGATGCTCATTGGGTCAATTTTAGAAGATAAATGTACAAAACTATGCCATATTTAATACTAATTCATACTGCGTATGCTCTTTGAGTAGATGTGAGCTATTGTTTACTGAAGAAAATATCTGATTACTTAAGGAATATTTCAATAAAAGTGAATAATACTAGTAGATAATTTAACATAATATAACTAAGTACTCTTATTAATATTTTATATTTTTGAACTCTAAAATCAGCAGAAAATAATTTTAAATCAATACACACCTTTCTTAAACTCATTTCCAGAAGTTTTGTGCATAAATCGTTGTCCTTTGCTTCTCTTCAGACTTTGGAAATATCAGTCGAATTTCTCTGGTAGTAAGAAATTTGACCTTATGCAGACTTAACTAACTGTTAAATGTCTTTTTACTGCCTCTATCAAAGCTGTTAGGTGCCCAGCAGGTGGCTTTCATGGAAGAGCTAACCCTATTTCATGATCAGAGAAAACTTACACCAAGATAATGGCCTGGAGAGAGCTGTTAACTCTTATCAATTCAAGATAGCTCAAAATAAGGCATTTGCTTTCCTGACTTGTGGTACTTGTCCAGTTACCATTGTAGGACTTTGCCAACTCCGTGATAATAAAACTTCAATAATGTTAGATGTTTAAATGTTTAAAATATGTTTTTAATTTGGCACAAACTTCATTAACCAGTTTTTTAAACTCTGGTCTGTAAAAGACTTGTGTTACATCGATAAACACTATTTCTACTTTTTTCAGTTGCAAATAGGAGTTCTTCATGATGAATTTAGATAAATACTACAGCAGCAGAGGGAGCGCACAGACCAACTTTGTAGGCGTCAACGAAGCTTCCTTCTATGATATATTTGATAGAACGGTCTATTTGACAAACCAAGGCTTCCTATTAAATATTTAATAGAGAGGTCTATTTGGTTCCTTGTAAGGTTCCATTTGGCAAAAGAAAAGACGCCATTGTCGTTGGAAATCACCCCCTCTGCTGCTATGGGTTAACAATTTTTTTACAATGAAAATCGCTACGATTTCACAAACAGACTAATTTGTAAAACCTCACCTTGTAGATCAATTAGATTTTTGGACTTGTCAGTGAGTTTGAAATAAATTCTCGTTAGCGAATTATTATGACATCGCATATAGACTGGATTAGTTGGATCCTCAATAATTAGAAATCCTGGAGGAGCTGTTGGTGCAAATGAATATAGAATATATCCATGTTAAGCTTGATTGGATCGCTCGAGATTTATTTGATAACTTCCCTCGATAACATCACATACTAAATTCAATGCTATCACCGAGGATATATTCACATTTTGAGGAGCAATATGCCTACCACCGCCGTCTGGGTCATTATTATATCCGATACAATTGTTTGGATGGTGGATAATCACATCGAATGGTCAAATTTAGTTTATCTCGCAGTATCCAGAGTACGAAGAATAAATCAGCTTCGAAGAGTTGTTCTAGACTATAACGACACTACAATAAGTGATATTGTTGACAATGATATAATCAGAAAAAAACTTTTTGGTTATAAACAACAAGACAAAAAAAATAATAGAGAATTTGACATTGATACTGAATTAATAATTACGCTGGAGCAACAACAGAATAATCACTGCGTGAGTTGCAATTGTATAATGCTTTGGTGTTGGTCGAATAAAGATCCTCGACAATTTACCGTAGACAGAAAAAAATAGCAGTATTGGTCATACTAGAAATAATGTGATGCTGACTTGTCTTGAATGCAACAGACGAAGAGGTGCTAGTTAAGACCACGCGGCGGTAATTGAGTATCCACGGTTATCACTTGTAATTGTTCACGAGTAAATCCTCGCTGAGGAGCGGTCAAATCCAATATATATATTGCTGGTCTACCCGTAGATCGTGTTATACTAGATATTTTATGCGCGGTGACACTCCAAATAGGATCAGTAGCCCTTTTTTTTACCAACTTCAAGCTCTCCTGGTTCGTATAAATACCTAACGGTGACATTACCGAGTATTGGTTGTTTTGAAACATCTTTTTGTGGTTGTACTGGTATAGACATCCTTTTAATCGCGTTGTTAGGTTTCATATTAAATGTTCGAGTAATATCATTATTTAGCGCGGTAATCACAGCTGGTAATCTCTTAACCCATTCACGAGATCGTTTATCCTGAATAAATTCCTTAGCATATTGATATCCAAATAACCGCTCAGCAAGTGTACGATTAAATCCTTCAACAATTGCCTGATCGCGATGTAGTGCAGTATGTCCTCGTCTGATGGTGACATTATGATGCTTTATTGTTGATAACACTACACCCAGAAATTCCTTGCCAGGATCAACTTATTATAGATTTGGCCAGCGCAGAAGACCCCTTCGATAAATCCTTTCAAATGCAGAAGCCACTTCAGTTGATGATTTTGTCTTTAGCGGTTCTGCTTGTTTATATCGACTCGCAACATCAACTACAGTTAACGCATACGTGTAACCACCATCATGCGGCAGAAATAATATATCAGCTTGATGAACTTCATTAGGAACGGTCACATTAAAAACTGAGTAGTAAATTTGTTTAGGTGGTGGTAGATAAATTTGCCATATCGCTTGTTTAGATAACCAATCCGCTGAAGTGGTATATTTCACCTTCGCGGCGTTAGCGAGTTTACCAATTGCTGCTTTACCCCTCCAGTATCCTTTTGGAGAATAATAAATAGATTCCATGTTGTTATTAATTACCGGCACCTAACATCAATGTACCTTTCATTGCCGATTTTACTAACCATGAAGTTAATTTTTCTTTGAAGGATTTATCAGTGATAGAATTCAACGCATGAATCAATTTCACATTTGCGATATGTCTATGTTCCAGATTGCTGCTTTTATAAGCGACATCATGAGCATGACACGCTTTATCAATGGCGTTTATTGGATATTCACCGGGTTTGGGTTGGTTTTGATCATCGAGTCTGATATCGAGTCTGGCTCCGGGTCCACAATAACTATACCCTGGAAGGTGTTTTTCTCCCGGATACTTCGCCCATGGTGTTCCTGGGAGTTTAGTTAGCTTGGCTGCAATATCACCTCCTCGTTTTTTTTTAAATTATCCGCAGATCTCATAGAAACAAATCTAAATGTCTTTGTACTGCATTGTACGCATTTACCAGAAAGTGGTGATCGGTTTTTTTTGGTTGTAATCGTCGTCAAGTCATCTGTGCCAGTACGCGCCTTACACTTCACACAATATAGATCCATAATTTATTTATAATAACATGAATGTAATTGATTATTCAGCTACCCGACGACGGGAACCTATTAAACACCATGCAATGTTGCCGAATTCAATTAGAATGATTATAATCGGACCATCTGGAAGTGGCAAGACACAATTGTTACTTAATTTAATAACGAGATGGATGAAATGGGACAAGTTGTATTTTATAACCCCCAGTCTAGATGATCAACAATGTTACAATGTATTAAAAGATTTTAACGACAAAGCAGTAGAAGAATCCGGCGAGGGTATTATTGAGTTTATAACCGATATCAATGAAGCACCGAGCATTGATGATATTGATGGAGATATTAACAATTTAGTCGTATACGATGATATCATGTTAGACAATCGAAAGAATCCCGCTAGGATATTTTCCAGAGGTAGACATAAAAAACTGACGTGATATATGTCACTTAACGATATACACAAATACCAAAAGTGATCAGAGATAACTGTAATATTCTTGCAGTATTCAACCGAGTTGATACACATACTCTACGAAATATTTGGCAAACTTGGTGTAGCGGTGATATGGATCATAATCTCTTTAGAAATTTCTTTCGTCGCACTCAGTCAGTCCCACATGGATTCGTGACAATCAATTTATCGGATCTTCGGACGCGATATCGTGTCGGACTTGATCAAATATTCGGTTTTAAATCGTTTACTGAATCTCGTAAAAAAATTGTTAACCCATAGCAGCAGAGGGGGTGATTTCCAACGACAATGGCGCTTTTTTTTGCCAAATGGAACCTTACAAGGAACCAAATAGACCTCTCTATTAAATATTTAATAGGAACCCTTGGTTTGTCAAATAGACCGTTCTATTAAATATATAATAGAAGGAAGCTTCGTTGACGCCTACAAAGTTGGTCTGTTCGCCCCCTCTCTGCTACTACTAAGTTCAGGAATAAAAACTAATCATCAATTAAGTTATTATCATGGATGAAATGTCCTCACACATTGTATAGTAATCACAATAAATTAGATCAAATATTATTTTAATAGTATAGTTTTACTAATCTAGATTTTTTCCATTACAGCCCTTTCTGCTCAATGAAATTTTCAAAACTTGGAAATGATATCTTTTTATTGACAGGTAAAACTGAAGAAAAAAAATGTTAAAATAATCTTGTAATTTACACAAATGCTGCTATACAACAAAAATATATGTGCTGCACTTTAGCTTTGGAGGCAGCACAAATGATGATAGCTTGATTATGTTAATGCTATTTTATATGCAGTGCAGAGGCAACTGTATGTCTATCTTGACTGTTTAAAGGGACTTTTTAATATTTTATTAAATTGTGAACTTTGACCTGGAGAGAAAGTAACCTATACTCCCAGATGTGAAGAAGCTTTGGGCCTTGTATTGTTTATGTATGTGTAAGGTGCCCTGTAATAAAGGTATGGTGCTTATATGATATGAACAATTCAACCTAATTGTTTTCATAAACCTGTATCAATGTAAATTTGGTGTTCACATTGTTATACCAGGTGCAGTTGAGAAGGAAAAAAGGCACACATGTATTCATGAAAAGAATTCATTTTATAATTTATCTGCAATCAAAATTTATCAACCGATTGCACTGAAGACAGTAATGAAGTGGATATTCAACCATTTGTGTAAACACATAATAATATATATATTTCTCTAACAGGTAACGATAACATACAAATTGTGCACACTTTTCAAGTACTTTTTAAACCAATTGATCTAATTACTACACACGCTTCTACTGATAATTTCATAATGCCTAATTACCATACAGGATACTTTCAGTTTTTATCATGTAAATATTAAATCTATTCTGTGATGCATTTGATGAGTAGATTATAACACATAGTTCATAACATTATCAGACCCATTTCAAATTTACATTTGTTCACAATTTTACGTGTCAAAATTATTAAAGTATACATCAACAGTCATTTAAAATATTGTTTAATCAAGATTCAGTTAGTTTGTTTAATTACTCTTTCAGCTGACAAAAAAGTTAGCAAGTGAAATTTATAGTGAAGAGTGAATTTCATGAGCATACATAACTGTGTCTGCTTTGCCTTATCATAAAGATTTATGAAAGTTCTATTAATATTATCTGAGTTTGTTGTGACATGCAGATAAAGTTACAGTAAAAAAAAATCTAGAATTGTTCAGCTAAACCAAATCCAAGTACATGTAATGAAAAATCATCCAGGAATAACAAGGCTTGTAATAGACTGTTAGCAACAAGCAAATGTCCCTTAGGGCAATATCAAAGGTTTGCCTTCCCATCATGAGTAGATTATTCAAATGTGTAATTAACCATGCTCTCCCACGGGATGTTGGCTGTACAATTTTAATTAGAGATGGTGCTAATAATGATGACCCTTGTTAGATGTCAAATTGTTAGCAATGAAAGGAAAACAGGATTATCAAAATGAAACTTGAACTAACAGTAAAATGTTACACATCACCATGATCCAGTTTCAGGGTGTGTTACATCTACTACTTCTGTCTATTTGTTGTGTTTCAAATACAATGTACCTTTAGAGTCTCTTTAAAAACAGTTATTTAAGAACCACTGTGGGTTAGATACTAAGGTAATCAATGGTGGTGTATTGTACTGTCATAATATACATCATGACATTCATTCTTTTTTTAAACAATAGGTAGATAGGTAGGTGGGTTTAATATATCAAGATAATACATTTAATGTCTCAGATACAAACACATGCTGAATGCAACTGATTTACTAAGTAAACTTTTGGGCATTTAAGTACAATTGATGATGTTGTGAGAGTCTGAATTCTGTCTTTAGTAAATTGTGAGAAGTAAAATACTAAAGTGACTCAACATGTGATTCCTTGTTCTTGGTTCATTATGCCCTTAATATCTTTGACCCAGTAACATCTAGTCTTGTGACAGTTGGTGTAATGATGCATCTCAGTTAGAATCCAAGCAAGCAAGCAATTCAAACATTAAAATTATGTCAGCATGATTTCATTTTCATGCTCTATTTGCATTATTTGCTTCAGTTGTGGGATTATTACACCCTTAATATTCTGAACTCTATTTCACACTCACTCATGAAATGTGGCATGCGAGTTGTTTATAAGCTAGTTATGGCATATGTACATGTACTACAATGAAAATAGTTAAGTCTTGGAAATCAGTGTGACCCAAGTTTAATACTTCAGAGATATGAATATTCAGCTATATGTTCATTACATCCTCAATGCCATTGACCCTATTGCACCTGCACACACAATTTAGTATGAGCTTCAGTAATACAGCGGATAACTCCATCATGCCAAAAATATGTCACTGTTGACGTGGAAGATGGAGAGCATGGGCTTGATCCCTGGCTGAGTCGTACCAAAGACTTACAAAAATCGTACCAACAGCTGCCTCGCTTGACACTCAACATTAAGAGGTTAGTGTTAGGACTGGTCGGCCTGGTGTCAAGATAATGTGACTGGGTGGAACATCATGCTACATGTCTGTGGCATGATGCCCCAGTGCTAGACATCACTATAAACTGCCTCACTGGAGACATTGTAGCGATATAACTGCAAAATTGTTAAAGTTACGTTAAAAATCCTGATCAAACAAAAAAATCAGTGTCACAAACGTTCCCATGTTAAGTGACACTGTCAGACAACACCCACCAAATGTTTCTGCACACAACATTTTAGAACAATAATATAAAACAACAGTACATAGTGCACTAATAATGCTATCAAACAGGATAATTATATTTGATTTGACAGTTTAACCACCTTAAGAAAAGTTATCCATTAGTGATTCATATATAAGCCATGTAGGCTATAGATTCATTTTTGTTTGTCTCTGTATCGTGCTTCACTGATTATCAAAATGTTGTCATTCTCAAGCTCTGGCCATGCAAGAATCATCAATCAAAATGAATGTATGCATCTCTGGTAGTACCAGACCCTTTCAGTAAATACTGTCATAGTAACCTACATTTCATATGACCACTTAGGTTTTTACACCATGTATAGTTATAATGATGGGTTACTGAATGTATTTCTACGTGATAATTAATTTTTACTATGGCTGCTGGAGATAAAGAGCTGTTGCAAATCATTGCTGTTCACATGTAATTTTGAGTATGGGTTGTATAACTTATATATATGCATCCACCATTAACATTTTAAAGAGTTATTGCAAGAGATCTAAAATATCCAAGATTTTATTTTGTTGGATGACAAGTTGGTGTTCACTGTATACAAGTCTTACATGTGTCATGATGACCCAATGTAGTAGTCAAGAATTAGCTAGGTGATTCTTTCTCCCCCTCCAAAAATAACTGACTATTAAATTCTTCCCCCCTCCAACTACACATGTTAAGCATGATAAAATGAAAAATTAAAATCTATAAAAATGGATACTTATTAAAGAATTTAATAAGAACTGATTTCCACCAGCAAATGAATATTTGTTTCTAAAAATAACCATATTAAATTAAATTTTAATGTTAGAACCTAGCTACCATAATAACAGGCGATCAGGTGGGTTTATATGTTTTTATTACTTTGTTTGGATTTTATATATAATCAGAATATAAAATGAGGAAATTCAACTACCACGTATTTTAGGTCTTTCTTGGAAGAAATACGCTTGTCAGCAAATTTTTTGTTGTAAATTTAATTATTTTCTCAGTTTTTCACTCTCTTCTTCTGTCTTATTTTGTCTGTCTTTCTCTTCCATTGCTTTTCTGAATTTACTTCTTTCCTTTTCTTTCATTTTCTTTCCCTCTCTTTCCTGTCTTTCTCTATTTGTCTCTGCTCATTGCCTTCCCCTCTCTCTGTTATTCTCTCTTCCCTCTATTTTCCTCCCTGTAACCATCTTTTCCTGTATTTGCCTCTGTCTTCTCCTGTATTTGCCTCTGTCCTCTTCCCTCTCTCTCTATCTCTCTCTCTCTCTATCCTCTTTCTTCCTATCTGTTTTTACCTCTCACTTCCTCTCATTTTATTCCCTGCATAAAACTAACTCTTTTCTCTCGTCTTCATAGTCTTTATGCATATCTTATGACATTTTCTCTTTTACTTATCATCTTCTTCTCTCTTTATCATCTATGCCTTATCTTTCATTTCTTCAAGTGTTCCTCTTTTTCTTTCACTTTCTCTCTTTTTATCTCTCTCCTCTGTCTTCTGCTCTTCTCCTATATTGGTCTTTCTCTATTGCTTCCTCTCTATATCTTCTCACCTGTCATGATCTCCAAATGAGGTGATAGTACATGTAATTGTATGTTTTGAGTTATAAACTTTGCAATTTCATAAAGCGAAAACAGCTACAAACTTTCCTGAAATAGTATTATCAAGCATATGTCTCCACATTGGTTACTAAAAACTGAGCAATTACATCAACCACAACAACAATATAAATAAGTATTTACAGGACAGTAATACGGATTCAAATCTGGTGTGGGCAAACCATGCCAAGATTA
Source organism: Unio pictorum (assembly GCA_030141615.1). Taxonomy (NCBI): domain Eukaryota; kingdom Metazoa; phylum Mollusca; class Bivalvia; order Unionida; family Unionidae; genus Unio; species Unio pictorum. The sequence continues at coordinate 11,366,303 of JARLTB010000114.1, read as the reverse complement.
TGAGTGCAACACCATTGTTGTCTACTGACATTTATGTGAATAGTACTATTGGATCCAATTCCAAAGGAGTTAACCAGTATGATTGGTTAAGATACCCAGCATATTTTTTCTTCGACACTTTCACTCCTTCTAGAATTTATTTACAAAATCTTGCAAATGACTATTTGTGTGTATGTGTATGTGTGTGTGTATTTTGGATTGTTCATTACTGCAGTGCCTACAGTATAGCAGTTTATGGGTTGTTTTCACTGACGTCACTCTTCGGTACACAATTTCCCAAAATGCAACGCGATTAAACAAACGCCGCCATTTTGAACCCCAAACAAATCGAAAGTTGACGTGCTAGTTATGATGGAGAAGACTACCAAAAAAGCTATGATCAGTACTAATTATCTCGATTCACTTGTGGGTGATGTTCGTGAGAGATACATCCAGAAAACTGCTAAAATACAGATTGATCCATATAAACTGCCTGCTGAAGCTTTTAGCGACGATCGGACGAAATGGCCCGAGATCAGCTATGTTGACGTGGTTCATTTTTTGATCTTTCAACAATCAGCATACACCAAGGATCAGTTGAAGAACTACAAGTCTCTTGATGCTTACAAGCTTTTCCAAGACGGCTGGATCCAAGAGATACTGCACAAGGAAATTAATGGGGTCCATTTGTTGAGAGAAAAGGTAATTTCACTTCCGTTTTTTTTCTTTCTCTCGAGTCTTTTCATAACGCAATTTCAGTTAAATCCATTGTATTAATGCAGTAGCCTGTTTGTGATGACAGGTTTATAGTTAAAATCAGTAAATATAACAAAATTTTCACTTTGGTATGAACCATTCATCCCTTTATAAGTTTGCTGTAACCACATGTTGCATGTACATGTAAACATTCCTCATGTACATGTATGGAGACATTCAACATGCACAAAAACCTCGAGTACTGACATAATATTGAACATTATATATTATATTTTGTAATGTTTCCTTCATTCTAAATTCCAGGTGACTCACTCTATGCGAGTCAGAGAGAAACCTCTTGAGCCATGGGTTATTGTTGCCACAGATGGGAGTGTGGAAACAGCACATTGCACATGCATGGCAGAACTGGGGGAATGTTGTACTCACGTTGCTGCAGTTTTGATTGCCTTGGAGACTGGTGCGAGAATATGCAAGGAAGCTACTGTGACTGATGTACCTGCATACTGGATGTTTCCTGCTTCAACTAAATTTGAGACACCATATAAACGAATTAAAGATATGGACTTCCAGTCTGCATTAAAAAAACGACAACTTTCAAGTAATGAATCTGAGCACATTGTTTCTGAGAAACAAACAGTGTCAGACATATCATCGCCTATAATCGCCTACTGAAAATGATGTGATGCTATTTTGGGATGAACTTCATAAAAATTTGCCAAAGGCTGCCATTCTATCATTAAGAGGCAAGGGCAAGTTCTCAGAAAACTTCAAACCGAAGTCATTATTTGCAGAGTGGCCCATTGATTTGAGTCAGTTATACTTATGCAGCAAGGATACAAGTTCAGATTCATCATACGAGCAGGTGTTAGACAAGTGTAGTGCTACAGACATATCTGTTTCGAAGGAAGAAGCATCATATCTTGAGAAGGAGACAAGGGGCCAATCAAATAGTCTCTTCTGGCACAGATATCGTGTAGGAAGAATAACAGCTTTCAATTTTTATCGGGTATGCCACACTAGCCTTTCACAGCCATCTCTGACAGTTCTGAAATCAATTTGTGCATCGTATGGGGAATACGATGCCCTTCTATAGTGCCGCAACAGCCTGGGGAACTAAACATGAACTAACTGCAAAGATGGAATACTCAGCATTAGTAAAGAGTAAACATGTAAATTATAAGCATGTGGACAGTGGTTTAATCATCAATGAAAGATACCCCCAGTTTGGGGCTAGTCCAGATGGAATGATTACTTGTGCATGTTGTGGAGATGGCTGTCTGGAGATTAAGTGCCCCTACAGCATGAAAGACAAACCTATCTTGGATGTCCCGTGGTTGCAATTGATAAACAACAAGTTAACAATCGATTGTAAACACACATATTACTATCAGATGCAAATGCAAATGTTTTTGTCAGACCGACAGTATTGTGACTTTTATGTATGGTGTCCTCGCGACCACCACTATGAACGTGTTTATAGAGACAATGAGCTGTGGCAAACAATGTCTACTAAAGCATTGGATTTTCACTCCAAATGTGTAATGCCTGAACTCCTATGTCAATATTTTTCACGGAGACAAGTCCTTAGCCCAAATGCAGTTACAGGTAAAGAAAAGATACCTATCTCCACTCAGAGTGACAGAAAGTACTGCATTTGTGGCGGAGATGATGATGGAAGAAAGATGATAATGTGTGAAAGTGAAAATTGCACAAAGGTATGGTTTCATACCAGTTGTATAAAACTCAAACATGTGCCGAAAGGAAAATGGTATTGTGGCGAATGCAAATGATAAATATATTTATAAGTGCCCACCATGTTATGCTTTTTAAATTGGTAAGATATTGTATATAATATAATGGCAATAGTTACATAATTCACAAATCAATAATATGTGAAATGATGTCTCTGTTGTATCTTTAAAATATGATAAAGAAATCTTAGGAAAGAAGTTAATGAAATATATCCTCAAACCATGACTTGCACCTGTAGATTTCTTGTTGCACTTATCTTGCCATGACTATTTTGACATATTGCAATTTATAAACATAAATTAAATAGAACTAGCATTAGTAACATACACTTTATTTGCAACTTTACATGTTACAAATGTGTGACAATAACATTCACTGTATACATATTAGTTTGATCAATAAACTTTGCATTTTCACTCTAATGGAACAACTGATGGACACAAATTTGTTAAACAGCAAGAAACTTTAACAATCTTGTCAATAGTTGGCACACTCTCTCCATGTTTCAACTTAATAAACTCAATGGGGATGATGCCCTCAAAGATTCTGAATTTACGCAACACAAGACCAATAACACGTTCTACATGAATTCGAACTGATGCAATTTTTCTAGTTTTCTCAACTTCTAGTGGATGTAACTGTGATTTTCCTCGTGTGAAGGAAGGGATGGCTAATTCAGCTTGAGAAAAGCGCACAGCATCTTCTATGTTGAACCCCCTGTCAACCATCATTATGTCACCTGGTAATAGATTGTTGAGAAGTCCTGATTTTTCTGTTATATACATGTCAGAGGTTCTACCTCCCCATCCATCAGAAATAAATGTAACAACACCTTGAGGGGCAATGCCTATTAGATATTTCACAGTCTGGTTATGTTTGTAATTGGAATATGTGTACACTTTGTTCAGAGCACCGCTTGGCCTCTCTGCAAATAATTAGAAACAGTCTAGGACAACAACAACTTTCTCACCAAACTCTTTTCTGAAACACATAGGCATTGTTTCCCTCAACTGTTCTCGATTTGGCCATTGTACTAGAAAGCCTAGTCTAATGTACAGTACATCAAGAGTATTGTGAAAACTTCTTTGCACAGTAGGTAATGAAACATTCAAATGATTGGCTATGTCTTGGAAAAGATAATTCATTCGAAGTTTTACAAGACACAATAAAAATTCATTTTCTTTTGACAGACACTTACTGTTGTTACTCATATGTCCCTGTATTAAATTAAAAACTAGTTTTAATACACCATAATTGGGCAATCCTGTGTAAAATGGTACTTTTTCAGAATTGTCAGCATAAGATAGAAGGTTATATAATCCTTTAAAATCAAGCTGTTCATTTTCTTTCGCTTCAATGACCCTGGACTTGTTATCATCTTCTAGTTGTTGGATTGATTCAGCTGTCAAATCAGTTTGGATGCCCACTGCCTTTGATATTACTTCACCTGGATATGCAGAATGAAATGAACCGTGTTCCATTAATTTGAGAACATTACATGTACTGTCATTCTGTATTTCTGTATTCTCAGCATATTCTGATATGCCACTGGCATTATTGTCCCCGAAATCTATGCACCTCTTTTTCAATGTTAATAAAGATGATACTGCATCTGATATCTTTCTTTTGTGTTTCCGCTGGCTGGCCCGATTAAATCTCTCATGAGCTGCTCCTATTACAGATGAAGTGATTTCTGTGTAACCAAGATCTAAAGTTGGCAACCATGATGGGCTTGTTCTGTCATGCAGATAAGCTTTAACACCTGCAAAAAGAAAAGGATGGCAACTGAGATCGTGACTTTATTAAAAAGAATGAAATAAAGTATTAAGCAAATCAAGAAAAGGGTCATCATAAGTGAGCAAAAAATGACTAGAACTGTCAATGTATAATCCTGATACTCTCATTCTAAACGATAACATTGTCATGTAATTTTTTAAATCCAAAACGACTGGTCCCTGCTGCTTACACTGTGACTTGTAAACAAAGATTATCAGTTAGTATTAGCTTGAATTAAAATGTCTGTAAAAATCAAGCTGAACTCAACTAAATAATTAATTTTAACATACCTCCAACGAAATGTTTAGAGCAAACAAACGTTCGTTCCCATCTCTCCTCTGTATCAATGTCCTTTCTGTTGATAGCCGCCTTCCATAAACGACGTCTTTCTTCCGATAATTTCAATGTTTCTTCACCCTGATCAGTCAATATTTTCGGTACTTTAAAGAAGCCTACATTTTTGGTTGCACCTTTGCGGTTGGAACACCCGACAATACCACAAATCGGCATTATGGAAAATACGCTAATAACACCCGTTCAACCCGTTGTGGGATAGGGGCTCAAAATGGCGGATATGGAAGTACACACGTTTTGTGACGTCACGTGAAAACAACCCATTGCGGGAGATAGTCACGACAGATAAAGCATGGATTTAGAATCCTGAGAAAGAGAACAAAGAACAATGTTATTTAAATTATTATGAATATTTGGGTGGTGGATTTCCTAGCCGTTTGCTTGGTCCTTGCCATTTTTTGTGATTGTGATAGACACTAAGTCAACTTCTCAACTCTTATTAAGCACTGGTAATCGAAGTTGCTGTCATTAGGAACTCGTGTAAACTCTGTTCGTTCAAGCTAACGATTTATAGTTCCTAGTAGAATTAAGTAGTTTATCTACAAAGTGGCCGAGTGGTGTAAAGCGCTCACCGTTACAGATAACTGCCATATCACCTCTGTCTGCGTGGGTCCCAGCCTCATTCTCGGCTAATGTGTGGGTATGTGAAAAAGCTTGCCGTTAGCTTCGCGTTGGTCGGTGTTTTTTTTTTTTCTGGTGGTGTCCTGGGTTCTTAGTCAATCATTAATACTGGCCGCCATAGATAGCCTATGTTGTGCTGAAAAATGGTGTTAAACCCTATAACAACATCACTTTCTGCGTTCTCAACTATTTAGTTTTATGTCACGTTTGCGCCGCCCTAACTATAAACCAGTACTTCGAGATAGAATTTACACCTGACTGCTTGCGAATCATTCATAACACCGACTTAGTAAATCGATACCTCATTGGATTGCTTTGTGTTGTAATTGGCATGTGCTATTTACTACGATAAAAATGACATAAACCAGTCGCAAGTCCCCTGTCTGAGTACAGGTACATTAAAGTGACTGCAATTATATGCTGTAATCAAAATATATTATCGTAGTTCAATCTTGCTCTATTATACAATTTAGTGGATTAATTAAATGGGTAGCTTTCATGATCACTATTACGGTGTTGTTTTAGTTCCAAGGATATCCTTTCGGAAATATACGATATGTTAACAGTCATACATAACGTAATGAAACATGTACACATAGTCATTCATTGCTTCACTGCTTCTTTACTGAGAAAATATATGACAACTTGGTATGTGAAAATGTCAAAACGTGTTAAGGATATTCAAAACCATGTACATGTATATACGTTATAGTACCAGGTTTCAACATAAAACTATAGCACAAGTCGGGAACAAACAAGCACTTAAATTTACACATACATACATACATACATACATACATACATACATACATACATACAGACAGACAGACAGACAGACAGAGAGAGAATATTTTAAAAGTTTAATATCATGCATAAGGCACATACTGATTCTTTTAGCTGTCTTGTCAATGTTAAATATTTAAAATAGCTCTTACCTGTTAAAAAATATGAATGTAAATACCGGTAAAGAGGGGTTGGTGGCACGGTTGGTTCAGTATAAAGCCACTAGTTGCATAAGGAATTAACTTTAATACCTCAGTCTGAATCTTACAGACATCATTTCAACACAAATCAATTGTTAGTTTTTATTTGTATCTTTATTGTAGTATTATTATCATTTATTTGCAATAGGTTATTGTCAAAGTTGTAATTATTGTGATATACGCCATTTATATATTATAATTATGTATTCATTCCCGTCATGTTTTGGAATTCTGTGATACACCCCATCTATTCATTCCCATCCTGTAGTGTCACGTTGTTTGTTTTTGTTTTTTTATGGTTTAACGCCATTTTTCAGCACAATATAGGCTATACATGGCGGCCAGTATTAATGGTGGAGGAAGAAACCGGACAAACCCCGGAAAGAACCACCGACCCAGGAGAAGCTATTGGCAAGCTTTCTCTCATAACTACAGTTGCCGAATCTTAGACTCGAACACACGCAGACAGAGGTGAGATGGAGTGTCAGGTTGGAAACACTGTAATATGCTCCAGGTATTATTCCCCTTATTTAGTATCAGATTTGGGAATAGCGTGATATGTTGCATCTGTTGATCTTCATCATTTGGAGTAAAGTTAGATAAGATTGCAATATATTGTGAATGAACACACACACACACACATTGCTTATACAGTATTCCATTGTTATATAATACCTCATTTCAAGTTGGTCACTTTTTGTAAATGGTGGGTCTGCTTATTGATCTAATTTCTTATATCATAACAAAACTGTGTTCTAAAGAAGGTGTACTGTATGGGGACGTCCATTAATTATGTCAACATTTTTTCAGGCAATTTTACCCACCCCACCCCTCCTTGTGAACCACAGTCAAACGTTCAGTGAACCCCCTAATAAAATTACGTCAACTTTCTTTTACCTCCACCCCCTACAAACTAATAAAATTTTATACGGTTGGCTTTTATGCTAAAAATACAATTATAGTAATTAAAAGCTCTACAAATAAATTGTAATACATTGTTTTTTTTTACTTAACAGATTTCATATTGACTATAACACTTTGAATTCATGAAAAAATCGAGACTTTAAATTTTAGCTGATATCATCTTCCCATTTTCTTTTTTCCTGAGTTTTGATTTATTAAATTTACTGTAACAAATAACATTGTTGACGTCAATTTATGTTGAACTCCCTTCTCACTCATGTCAACAATTGTTAACCCTCTTCAAACCCCTCCCCCCTGTTTTGTTGAAATAATTAATGGACAAACCCTATCAAGTATCAAAGGGAAATTACCGAGCGCGATGCACTAGTAGACCTTTTAAATCGTGGAATAAAGAAATTTGGCTAACCTAAATTTGCTTTACAGGTACATACATTGTCAAAAGGATATATCACTGCCCTCATGTACCCATACCTGTCTGGATAAAGCCTGTACCTGTCTGAAAACATTATATACATGCCATACTTCACGCATCAAGGGATCATTGTATACAGCTTTTGTTATTTTCAAATGAACAAAACAGACTCTTGTATGTCATCATTCACTTAATTCACCATTAAATCAAAGCATGTAGTGTTATAGTGCTATTATTTTGTCATATGAACATTATCCTCTTGTGTGCCATCACGTAATGCAACACTCTATATGTGTATATGTATATAGTAATATTTGAATGAGAAATTTAATGTTAGACAGTTTTGAAAATCAACTTTTGCCGTCATTAAATGATTGCTCACCTACTGAATCGCTGTCATTAAAAAGCTTACAAGTTTTTACAATGTGATAAGCGTTCTGAAGGCTGCAAGTATGTAAACAATGACAAGTACACGCAAAGTTTATTTCTGTAGATGCGAACGGATCCTTAGGGGAAATATAGTCCTGAGTAATTGACAATGAACAGGTGATAACACAGATTTCCCTGCTTTATGAAAATGGAGAGCCAGTGACTTATAACTAAAAGATTGGTGATCAAAATGAAAGTCCAGCGTGTCCCCAACAACATAATAAAAGTATGACTCTTTAGCCCAGTGTACCCAATCTGGTAGTCCGAGTTTCCTCTGACCCTTGCCACCCCATTTTTGATATTTGGTTTTTTATGTTGGGGTGTAGGGTCAGAGCGCATCCCCTATCAAAAAGTTGGAATTCGCCGACACCAGCTGGTGTCGGTATGGGGTACTCGCCTACTAACAGGTCTAGAAAACTTGAATGACCTTTCTTCTCAGAAATTACAAGTATAACACTGATTGTGTCTTTAATCCGTTGTCGGACGAGACGAAATTACAGTGTTGATGAATTTTTGACCTCGTTCGCACCATTTGCATTGCTAGTCACATGACTAGCCAAATCTCGCGGTCGATACGCATACTACGTCATAGGTCAAATAGTCACCTGATAACAACAAAACTGCGTTGTCGTGTAGCTTCAACATGATCAATCTGCCTCTTTCCAGGACGACGCGACAGAGACACGTTTTCCGGTTGGTGTCATCTCAATTAATATGTTAAAAACCATGTGTTCTTTCATGTTATTCTAGACATTGCGTGACTTTCATTCACTATTTTTGAGTGTTTGCTTCATCAACATTGGAAAATAATTGTACATATATAAAAGAAACAGATTGATCATGTTGAAGCTACACGACAACGCGGTTTTGTTGTTATCACGTGACTGTTTGACCTATGACGTAGTATGCGTATCGACCGCGAGATTTGGCTAGTCATGTGACTAGCAATGCAAATGGCCATACACCACAATTAATTTTACTATATGTTCTCTACATATATTTCTCAGCACTGACCTTTCCGTAGTGTGACAATCAAAACAAATCATATGAAAATCTAAAAAAAGACCAAAGATGACTTCACGGTGAAATTCTTGTCAAGGGTTGACCGGCATTTTTTTGAGTGGCTGCACTGTAAACATAGCAGCATGTACACAGAACACTGATTTCACTTCCGGATCATCACTAAGGCCTAGTTAAACAGTGTGCACTGTCGCCAAAATACATACAGACAGCCACTCTCAGAGCTCCTATTCTCAAGAATAAACAATTAACTTTAAATCCATACCAAAGATGCATCAATATAACTCTTCTATCACCACCAAAAGGAGAGAGGAAAAAATGTTCTAAAAAAGACTAGAACTACATTCGTGGTTACTGAACTGGAAGTATTAATTGTGATGTGATTCCAAATGGTGCGAACGAGGTCAAAAATTCATCAACACTGTAATTTCGTCTCGTCCGACAACGGATTAAAGACACAATCAGTGTTATACTTGTAATTTCTGAGAAGATAAATTATTTCCCTATCGATTTAATGTAATTATGGCTCAATATAAGGTCATTCAAGTTTTCTAGGCCTGTTAGTAGGCGAGTACCCCATGCCGACACCAGCTGGTGTCGGCGAATTCCAACTTTTTGATAGGGGATGCGCTCTGACCCTACACCCCAACATAAAAAACCAAATATAAAAAATGGGGTGGCAAGGGTCAGATGAAACTCGGACTACCAATCTGGCTTCCATCATCTTTTCTTTAACCTCTGACCACCATTTATCAGATCAACATTGTTCTGACATCACATATTCTGTCATAGCTCAGATGAACTCTTTGATGGATTTATAAATAAAAACGTTTGCAAAGACGGCTGCCATATGGCCACTTTGCATAATCTAAGATAACTGAATGGAATATTCATCTTAATAATTGGAAATATATACATGTACCACTCTGAAAGTGAGCTAATTAGTGACGAGTGGTTAATTACTAGCACTCAGTTCTCTAGGTCCTAAGCAAAAATAGTGAATTTTGACTTATTTTGACAAAAATGAGAGATCAGTATGAATGTCAGAGGGCGTCCTCAACAGCTAAACAAAGCCCTGCACTTTAGCCCAGAGTAAGAATTAGATCTGATCTTTTCTTTATTCAATGATGACTTGCAGTATGCTATACATAGTTAACCTCTGATTTGGGATGTGGAATTTCGTGAAAATAATAATAATGTACATATTTATACGAAAGAAAAATTCCCATTAAATCTATTATATTATGTCAAACTAAATTGTCTTGACATGTTTGAGGTAAAAGAAAGAATATATCAAATCATTAAAAAATACTAGTCCACATCCCCCTTTTTCCAAACTTCAAATTAAGTATCACCGGTAGATGGTTGGTCTCTGATGCTAACTGACATTCTCATTGTATTTTTGTATTGCATGACAAAAGAAATAAAACGGGAGCTTTTGTTGATTATTGAAACATGGCTATCAGTATTTTTTGCAATATCCTTTCACACCATTTGGCACATCTATTTTTTATGTGCAAAACATAGTAAATTGAAAAGAAGACTAGTTGTTTATTTGTAAATGAAACAAATGTTAGAATTCATCTCATTGTTTTGTTTTAATATGTTTTGTAACTCTGGTAATTTATCTTGTCATAAGTTTTGGAAGATTCAGAATCTTCCAAGCAAAGGTTAAATATTCTACTCAGCTTGAGCTGTGTGATGCACATTTATAAGATAGCAATATTAATAATAATGAGGACTTTGTTTATCACCTAATCTTTAGAGGCTCTAAGTGCTTTCTATGATCTATAATGATATGACCACCAAAACAAAAAAGAAAACACCATGAAATTAGAAAACATTAAAACATGCAGAAAATGTTTAAGGTAGGAAACATTATTTCAAGTTTGTTCCCGCAGTCGAAAAGGGTGAGGTTTAAGAGCACACTGGACATGGATCACTGTGGCTTTGAGTCTAATTTCAATGGGCAACATAGCAGGGATAACATATTTTGTATTTGATTCTGGATTGAATGGATAGCCAGTTTATTGTACAGAGCAGTGGGGAGGTGTGCTCTAACCATGGTACTCTAAGGATGATCCGATCAGCTGTGTGTTGAACTTTTTGAAGTTTCTAGAGTAGATATTGAGACAAACCAGGCAGAATTGAGTTACAATAGTCTAGTCTTGAAAGTACTACTGAACACGGTCAAGTGTTTTTGTTAAATATATTTATGAATTGAGCAGATGCATCTAAGGTCAAGATATGCAGCCTTATAAATGTTCCTGACATGTTTGTGCAATGTGAGAGCACTGTTCAGAGTAACACTTAGGTTTAGTTTCATACTGCCTGTGTGAATTTAATGTTGGTGTTGCTGATATTTATTCTTTGAGCCTCTTTAAGGTAAAGGATGTGAATGAGAAAGTCTTTATGTTGTGATCAGAATGGCCTCAGTTTTATCATCACTCATCTGCAGCTTGTTACATGTTATCTATGATTTCACACCAGAAATGCACCTCTCTAGTCCTTGGATGGTAGCATCAACTTAAATTGGTTGGCTAGATTTGTATATGTGGGTGTCATCAGTGTACAATTGGGGACACAATGGATGATGATTTATGACACTTGAGAGCGGTTGAGTGTATAGAATGAAGAGAACATGTCCAAGAACAGACCCCTTTTGACCACAAAAACATAGATCAAGTGGGTGGGAGTGTATTCCATTTGCAGATACAATTTGTGTCCTGCTGTTTAAGTAGGACTTAAACCAGAGTAAGGCTGTATTGTGAATGCCAAATTATACATGCTTGAGATAGTGAAGTAATATAGCATGGTATATTGTGTCAAATGCTGCAAACAAATCAAGGCGGGTGAGAACAGTGATCTTTCCACTATCCAAAGCAGAGAGAATGTCATTAACTATTTTTAGAAGAGTAGTTTCAGTACTGTGGCAAGGGCGATATGCAGACTGTACATGTTTAAATACAGATGAGATACAAGTTGGTTTAGAACAACTTTTATTCTAAGATTGTTTTTTTATGAACAGGAGGTTAGAAACTGGGTGGTAGTTCCTTAAATCGTTATGGTTGAGTGTTGTTCTTCAGTAGCAGAGTCTTTACAATGGGAAAAATGATGGAAATTTCATAAGAGCATACCATGCAAATTGATTAATGTATGAAACTCCTCGGGTATAATGTCATGCATTGTTTCCTTATTGTACTTAAATGCAAGTCACCTCTTTCCACTGTGTGATTAATGCTTTCTTTCCACTGTATGACTAATGTTAGGTACATACAAGTAATCTCTTCATACTTTGTGCTTAATTTAGTTACAGACAAGTCATTTCTTCCCACAGTGTGACTGAAGCTAGTAACAGACACGTCATTTCTTCAGATTGTGTGACTAAAGCTAGTTTCATTCAAGTCATATATTCACATTGTGACTAAAGCCTTCTACATACAAGTCATCTATTCATAGTGTGACTAAAGCCATTTACATTACAACATATATTCACATTGTGACTAAAGCCATTTACATGCAAATCATGTATTCACATTGTGATTAAAACATTTACATACAAGTCATCTATTCATGTTGTGACTAAAGCCATTGACATACAAGTCATGTTTTCACAGTTTTGTGCCAAACATTCAAGATCTTGAAATAAATAAAACAACGAAAAGCTTGGAAATTATGTTTGCTTTGTTGATTTGTTTCTAAATTGTTGGTGTGTAAATGGTAATTAGGCCTGCACTTGTTACATCTTTGATTAAATTTCAGAAGGTTTTACTTTTTGCTAATGATTTGCAATGGTCTGTTTCAGATTGTGTTGCATTAGTAAGAAATAATCAAATACTTTCAATATATTCACTTTAAATTAATTGAGTTTATCTGTACAGTCATACCTACTCATTTTTTGTGATTACAAATCTGAGTGGGGCTGTTCTGTTTTGTGTGCATGGAATCTTTCAATTGTGTGAGTTGGTTTAGAATGCATATAAAATATTACATGTACATGTGATGGAACTTTATGGTCAAGTCAGAACAGATAAGTGGATTGGCAAAACTGGGTCAGGAGTTTCGACAAGTCTCTTTAAGTAGAGGGAGGATTCTGACATGATCTTTAGCATGAAAATGGGAAACAAATTTAATTTACAATTTTATTTTATTTTTTTTGTTATTTTTGAATACAACTTATTTTAAGATATTGTCAATCCTTTCACATAACTTGTTGCCTTTCATACTGTACTTATATGGACCAGAAACATTTCTAGCATTTCTTGGAGGTCATTGCCTGGATTATATTTGGACCACAAGTAATTTCCCTCAGATACAGAATATAATTTTAGTATCTACTTTGGAATGTGTTAATGCAATTCTGTTGGCATTTGCTCTGACTTATTCTATTGCCAAATATAGTTATGTTAAATTCAAAGATCAAACATGTTTTTTGACACATGATTAAAAACGTTGTATGAGTAGTTTTTGTTATTGGTGGGTGTGATGCCTTTATTTCAGCACAAGATAGGCTATACATGGCAGCCAGTATGTGGAGGAAGAAACCGGGAAAACACAAAAGAACCTACTGGCAAGCTTTCTCACATATCCACATTGGCCAAGCCTGAGACTCAAACCCTTTCAGACAGCTTGGGTTAAATGACAAGCTGTAAGTAGTAATGTGAATTACCATTCATTAAATCAAACAAAGGAAGCTTGAAATTAGATTTGAAGTAGCATAAAACAAAAATTCAGCAAAAAAAAATTAAATGGAATAATTAGTAAAAAAGATTGCCATACAAGTTTGGCATAATGAATAACAGTGCGATATAATGTGGACTCAATCAAAATAAAAATTAATATTGGTACATATATGGTAGTTAAAGATCTTGAAAGATTGTCTAGATGTTGTATACAATGCATTAAGCCACATGTATGTTTATTGAGGTCAATTAAAACAAAGCTCAAGGAAGACTTAATGGTTTTATTGTTCGGTAGTAATTAAATGAACAACTATTTGTTTTTTCATGACCTAACATGTTTTGAAACTAAGGAAAACTAATTTTATTTTATGTTCTTGGAGAATACATTATATCTTGCCAAATTCTTAATTTACAAACTTATTTAAAGCAGATCAGTCATGTGGTCACAGGCAGTGCCGTTGTAAATATAGCATTGGGATCATGTTGGAAAAAAAGTTTCAACCTAAATTTGTCAATAATAATGCATATGCAGGCAATTTCAGTGAGGGACTATATACACTTCTTATCATGGGAAGAAAACATTCTGGGCTGGAAGAATTACATGCATGCATATAAGTTGAGTCCAGCTGCAGATGTATATTCAATAGACAATGATCTGGCATTGCTTAATATGACAACATATCTAGGCTTGGGTTTTAAATGAGGACATACAATCATTGTCTAATTTAAATGTAATATCTCATTTACATGCATCAGACATGGGATTGAAAAAGCTCATTACATTGTTTTAGTGTATTGGAAGATGGTTGCCTAATGTGCAGATTTTGCATCAGTAATTGTTCATGAGGTAAAGTGCAGTGGAATGAAAAATTACTTAGCTCTATCACACCTAAGATATGCTATGATTGCAATGGCAAACCTAATCCACACCACAATTACAATAGCCCTTTCAGATATAGTCTACACCATAACTACAATAGCCCTTTCACATATAGGCCACACCACAATTACAGTAGCCCTCTCACACTTAATCTACAGCATAATCAAAATAACTGTATCACACTTAGTCCACATTATAATTACAATAGCCCAATTACACTTAATCCACAGCAACATTAAAATAGCTCAGTCACACTTAAGCCACAGTATCATTACAATAGCCCAATCACACATAATCCACAGCATAATCAAATTAGTTCAATCACCCTTAATCCACATTATAATTACAATAGCTTATTCAAACCTAATCCACAGTATAATTACAATAGCCCAATTACACTTAATCCACATCAAAATCAAAATAGCTCAGTCACACTTAAGCCACAGTATCATTACAATAGCCCAATCACATGTAATCCACAGCATAATCAAATAAGTTCAATCACACTTAATCCACATTATAATTACAATAGCTCAATCAAGTCTAATCCACAGTATAATTACAATAGTCCAATCACAATTAATCCACAGCATAATCAAAATAACTTTATCACACTTAATCCACAGTAGAATTACAATAGCCTAACCATACTTAATCTGCATCATAATTTCAATAGCCTTATCATACTTAATCCACAGAATACTTAATCCATATGATAATTACAATAGCCCAATTACACTTAATCCACAGCAACATTAAAATAGCTCAGTCACACTTAAGCCACAGTATCATTACAATAGCCCAATCACACATAATCCACAGCATAATCAAATAAGTTCAATCACCCTTAATCCACATTATAATTACAATAGCTTATTCAAACCTAATCCACAGTATAATTACAATAGCCCAATTACATGTAATCCACAGCAAAATCAAAATAGCTCAGTCACACTTAAGCCACAGTTTAATTACAATAGCTCAATCACACATAGTCGACAGCATAATCAAATAAGTTTAATCACACTTAATCCACATCATAATTGCAATAACCTTTTCATACTTAATCCACAGAATACTTAATCCATATGATAATTACAATAGCTCTACAATGTATAAATAATATAATCAAACATTATTCAACTGTATACAGCACATTTTATTTGAGATGACTACATCAGATTCATTTTTAAGATACATAATTTAACTTTGTTCATTTTTACAAAATTAGGTTCACCACACATGCCTGTATTGGTGGCTGCAGTGAGTTGATAATGTATGGAACAGCTAATACAGACTGCTACAGTCCAAAATCTGTGCAAGGGTGTGTAGTCTCTTTTGTGCCATCCAGGGTTATTTCATTGTTGGAAAGTAGAGAAAATTCTTGAATCTTAGAAGAGTAATGAGCAGTCATATTACCTTAAAGATCTGTTTACAGTCTTAGGATTGAAAGTCTATGGATCTATATTCACCATGAAAAGTAACATCAAATGTACTCCGTGTTTTATGATGTTGAGGGAGAATTGATTTTGACCCAGACGTCTAAAACAGTGAATGACACTAGTGACTTGGTACTTGCCATTCAACTCAAGCTAGAAGACTTCAGAAAGGGTTGCAATGAGCACAGACTAAGGTCGGAAGGACACAGCTCAATATAAAAATGTGTGTCCGATGTCAGTTATAGAATAGAGTTTGGATCACATGCTTTGTATGTTCTACACATAGTCTGCATGATTTGGAGGAAAAAACACACACAAGTCCTTCATTTGATGGAAGTGATCTGTTATATATGTTTTTGTAGAATCAGCAAAAAAACCTTTGCATTGAAACAATACAAATAAAAAGGAGTTTGTCATAATGATGGAAATGTATTAAAGATCTGGAAGATGCTATTTTTGTGTGAGGTTACCCAATTCCAGTATATACTGTTATGTTATGTAAACTGCCAAATGAACCATACTCAGTTTGTGCATGACCAATAATTTGTTTACTTTGCTGAATAAAAAATGTAACTTCTGATCTTGTATTCTTTGTCAAAATCAAATTGGCAGATACAATTCTAATACTGGACCCTTCGAGCTAAAAACTAGCAAGTTTTACATATCATATAAAAATAACATAGGCAAGCAGATAGTGCCATTTCCTTATTTCAGTTGGAATCAGTTTTCATCAACCATTGTCAGTACATTATTATAACCCTGTATTAAGATACATATTGTAAGAATCATCGATATATTGCCAACATTTTATTCAGAAAAGAGAAATGTATTTTGTCAAGTTTTGCGATTATGTAATGAGATTTACACATTTAGAATTAAATTAAAATTTATATTTGCTTCATAAATTATGGTCAGAAAAATTGATTTTCCATGGGAGGTAAAATTAACCAAATATAACAATGTGGGCAGACTTTTGTAAAATGAAAGAATAAAAGTAAGAAAAGAGCAATTTGACAACCTACATTTTACATAAGGGACTGATCTGCTGATTTCTTTGTACAGATTATGATTACATGATATCATGCTGGAAATATAGATGTAAACAATATTACGTATACACTAGTCAAAACTATTTTCCAATCAACATATGCCTTGATTGAAGATGGTAAATATAGACGTAAACAATATTAAATATACACTAGTAAAAATATTTTACAATCAAAATATGCTTGATTGAAGATGGGAACAAGAACAACAAGGACATTTAAGAACCAGATAAAAAAATGAATAAATAGAACAAATATTATTTTTGAGGATACAATTGTAGTGAATTAGCAAGGAGACAGTCAGCTGACCTGGCCATAAGGGCTTATGTCCATCTTAGGACACATATTGTGTTTCATCTGTCAATCAAGAATTGCTTCGTAACACTATAAGTCCATATTTCAAATCAGATTTTGATCAAATTTGGATGCTTATAACATTATCAACTTGGACAGGTTCAGTACAATGAAAAATTGGTCCATGCTAATGAGAACAACCTGCATCTAATTGGCCGAACTCGTTACCATTCTGGAGACTTTACTTCTCATCTGATTTTACTAAAACTTGTAATATGTGCTCATTTTACTAAAGTCTTGGATGATTGTAGTGGTGAACAAGATCCACACATACAATGTCAAGATTGACTGGGCTTATTTTCACACTAACCATACTAGAGACTATCCACACATACAATGATACGATTCACTGGGCTTGTCACACTACGTACTAGAGACTATCCGCACATACAAAGACAAGATTGACTGGGTTTGTTTTCACACTAACCATACTAGAGACAATCCACACATACAATGACAAGATTGACTGGTTTTGTTTTCACACTATGAGAACAAGATCTACACATACAATGACAAGATTGACTGGGCTTGTTTTCACACTAACCATACTAGAGACTATCCACACATTCAATGATAAGCTTGACTGGGCTTGTTTTATCCACACATACAATGACAAGATTGACTGGGTTTGTTTTCACACTAACCATACTAGAGACTATTTCTGATTCAATTTTTATCAAACTTGGTCAGTAGGTTAAATCCTTGAAAATCTTTGATGAGCAAAGATGTAAGCAAGATCTACTGATATTAATATGATTTTGTGTCTAATTAGTTGAGCTTTTAACTTGGTGAATTGGCTTATATCATCAAGATTTGTAATGCTGTTTGATTATGAGCCAGAGCTGTGAATATTATTAAGGTGATTTAGCAGATGATTTGGGCTGCTCACCAATTTGAGTAATTGTATTTCTGATTTGATAAAAAATGTACTTAGTTGTCATGACTGAAGGTTATGTTGGCCTGATTTTTGTCCTGTTTACTTTAATTTAAGTTAAAGACCTGACCTTATTTACAGAGTGGATGGATATTTCCATCTGAAATGATTCACCTCATGGGCTCACTGTTTAAGAAACATTTAATTAAGTTATTCGGTGAATTTATAAGTGCTCATTTTATTTTGGACTAAAATACTTCTATGTGATCATTGAGAACTTGTTTAAAGACAATATGGATTATATAATTGTAATATACCAACAGTATTTGGTACATCAGCCCATTCAAGACTATTGATACATCAATAAATTGAAGACTATAGTAAATTAGAACAGTCACGTTTATTGGAAACTTTAAAAACTTTCTATACATTTGGACGTCTGATAAATCATTTATGATTACTGGAGATTTTTAATTCAGAATACTTGATTTAATTTTGAATTTTCACTATGTAATCTACAGAAAAATTATTTGTTGAATTTTATTGAACTTTTTTGATTCACTTTTTGTTTCTTAATTTATTAACACAGCTTGTGTTATCAAGATATATAATTTTCTTTGATTATGAGCAGAGATATATGCATATTAAATAAGAGATACTCCATTCGACTGGTTGACTCTTTCACACTTGAAATATGATCATATCAAAAATAAAAATCACTAAGTGATTTACCTGATGCAACCATTGACCTTGGGACTATGGTCATGAACTTGGAAGTTTTGCTATTAGGTTTTGGTTAAAGTATTTCATTTGGTTATATGTCTATGGCATGATGCCTCGGTGCTAGATATAAAACTTCCACATTTCAGACATTGTATTGATCTAACAGAAATGTTGTTGAAGCTACATTAAAAATCTAAATCAGACACACATACATGCACACTCTATTTAATCCCTATATGGAATTTTAGTTGTGAGTCATTATTAAGAAAAGAGAATTTCTTATCCAATACATCTCTATATGTATTTGACCCTGAGAGGTCAAGGTCACAGTCACAATATGCAGCATGTTTTCAACTTTAAAGCTATGTCCTTCTTGTAAAATGTAAAATGTGTGTTCATCGTTGTTGACCATTGACACATTATCAGATATGATTTTGGTGAGAATTATGAAATTGATACATCCAGATAATGGGAATGTATCAGGTAAGGTTCTTGCTATTGTCAAGTGTGTATCATTCACATATAATGTTTTATTCAAATAGCATGTTATAAGTGTATTTGGGTATTTCCAGACTCCAACTTCTCTACACTTTCAAATAATCATTAATAACAGTTAGTTTGTGTATTGCTTTCTAATCATTAATAACAGTTAGTTTGTGTATTGCTTTCTCTACAACTCTGTTTTCTTAGTATGGGGACTTTAAAGGCATACAACATAAGTAAAAACGAATAAAATTATATATTTCTTTTTTCAGTTCGTGATTACTTATTTAGTTGAAAAATTACGATTCAGGTTGTTACTGAGGCCGAAATCAGGCTAATATCGGAAATTTTATAATAAAATACGCGATTTTTTATTATTGTCTGGCAGACAAAAATTCGCTATTTGGGGACTTTAAAGGCAATACCACTACCACCTACAGAAGAGATTGTTACAAAGCAGAAATCTCATTTTAAGTTAAAATGATTTAGGCCTTTTAGTCGGGTAACATCTATTGATATCAAATTGTTATAGAGATACTATTCTAATGATTGTATGGTAACAAATAATCACTACCAAGAACCCATATAGACTTGGACTAAGTCTTTCTTGAAGTGCCTACCATGAGACAAAGTCTTGCATCTGTTTGATTTTCATGTAGTAGTTTATCTTCAGACCACTGTTGATTATGTTCTAAAAGCTTTTAAAAGCATGAATTTGAACAAACAGATGTAAGACCTTTTAAAACTTTCCATACCCATTGCATTTATACTTGTCTTATGTATGTTTAGACTGAGGTAAATGCAGTGTATTTTGGCCATATGATGTATTAAAAAAAGCACAGCAGAAACTATACATTGTAATACATTTAATCTTATAGGAGTAACAAGATTAAAATAATGTAATTGCAAATCAGTATTGTTGCATAATAAAGTACCTTTAAATAATTATATTTTCTAAATGTTTTGTGTAAAATTGCAGTCAGAAAGATTTCTAGCATACTTTGAAGAAGACAAAATGTACACTGGAGCAAATGACTTCAATCCATACTCTTCATTTTGATTTCATTGCTCCTGCTAAACATTACTGTACCTATCAATAGACAACACACTGAAGCATTAAAATTGATATGTAACTGAACTGGACCGTTTTTTCCAACAAAACCCATCAAAGAACATGTGTTGTGCCATATATTTATGGTTTTATTATTTGTCTAAATACTGATAGCAATGATATGCATTGCTTTAAAGAGTTTTTGCTTTTATATCTATATGTATGTATGTATGTATGTATGTATGTATGTATGTATGTATGTATGTATGTATGTATGTATGTATGTATGTATGTATGTATGTATGTATGTATGTATGTATGTATGTTTTTTCATGAAAATGAATTACATCAGAAAACAGCATTAAGTTTCACAAGATTGTTTCTAATTCCACAACAGAGTATTGTCCTATATTTCTGACTACATTATTAAATATTTCAGCTAAATCTTTTAACACAAAATATTTAGACTTTGTTTTAATTAAATTATATATTTCCTGAATTTATTTGCTTAATTTTTTAAGAATACAATGTAATGAAGTGGTTTACCACAGGTGCAGCGATGTCTGCCTTTACAGGTTTACGTACAGTTTCAAACTGATTTTATAAATGAAAATAATGCTGTTAACTTCTGTTGTTAAAGAAAGGAAGAAATAAATTAGAAATGATCTTCACTGATTATATTTGTTAACAACAAATTACTATTTACATACTGGTGTTGACCAGTCCAGTGGCCTAGTGGTAAGAGCATCAACCTCAGATGCAAGAGGTTGTGGAGGCCTTGATCCATGGCCAACTCATACCAAAGACATAAAAATGGTATTAACAGCTGCTTCATTTGGTGCTCAACATTAAGAGGTTAGTATATGGACTGGTCGTCCTACTATCAGGATAATGTAACTGGGTGGTATGTCATGCTACATGTCTGCGGCATGATGCCACAGTGCTAGACATCAGTATAAACTGCCACACTGCAGACATCATAGCAATATGACTGAAAAATTGTTCAAGGTATGTTAAAAATCCAAATCACACACACTGTTACCATTTTGAAATAGAATTTGGTATATTTTCATCACTGTACTGTAGACCCAATTTGATGAACTCGAGCAGTGATATATTGCTGCATACAGGGTTAATGGTCAGTTAGCAATTAAAACACCCCTGTGCATGTGTAAGAGTTTGTCTGCGTAGGCTAATTGGTATCAACACTGCATAAATACATTTTGCCTTGGGTTACAACACTGCCAGAACCTAATCGGTACATCAAGGAAGGTATAAAGTACAACCAGTCATCTTACAGCTGAAATATCAAGAGGGCAAAGTTTCTTCACCTGGTAGCATGACCCCTGCATTCCTGAATTTGATATGTAAATCTGAGCCAGTTTTGCACTGTACTTAGTACATTATATATACTATTCAATGTGTGTGTGTGTGTATATATATGTGTGTGTGTGTGTACCTAGGTACCCTAATTTTCAAGGAAATGCAATAAGAAACATACATGGGGGTGGGGTGGGGGTTGGCTTAATTTCAATATTTGTTTCGTTGCAGTAGTTTGTTTAAGTGATGTACTAAAGTTTGGCATTGAGTAAATGGTAATCGCTTGTGCCAAAAGCATAGAAACCAAGCACAGGATACTAAAACATCAATGTAATTTCTATAGAACTGTCTGGTATTTTGGAATGGGATGTCTGTAATCAATCATTTATAGTAATGGTACACTAGTTTCTCATATAAAAGTCTCTGGGAGACAAAGAAAAAGGAAGAACGGAGGCAGAAGTTAGACGAACTGGAGGGAATTGGATTACCAGTCCAGAGAGAGATCATACAGATGAGTAGGAACACAGGACAAGGGGAAAATCTATTACACTAAGTCAGATGATAAAATAGGCCAAAATTTGGTCGAGTTAAAGACAAGTAATAGGGTTTTAATTTGAATTTCATTTGAGAGATGACTGTTATTTAATGATATTAAAGTGTTGTTTATTTGACTTTCACATTTTGTGTATTCATTAATTTAACTGTTGGCACCACTGACTGGGGGTTCTGAGCATTGCATATATCACTACTTCAATTCTTCACAAAAACAAGCCGGGGGAGGGGGTGGTCTTTTATAATAATTTAAATAATATTGGGAGCACCCCATCCAACCTAAATAACACGGAAAACCTCTTTATATGCCATAATTATTCTTACATGATATCCTTCAGATTTGTATGCCTGACTGTACTCTTGAATTCAAGTTATGTCTGTACATGCACATTTGTACTTATAAAGGTTAAATACATTTCATAATATATATCAGTTAGTTTTACAGTTTATGCAGTTGTGTACATTCATCTGGGTATTCATATAAAGCATATAATTATTTATATAGTAAATGAACGCATTTTATTAAAAAACTGAAAATTTGATGCTTTTAATTGGTGTCAAGTATATTTTATTTAGATGTAATAAGATGACTGATGATGCACCTATGTGATATAAGCATTCAAGGTTGCTTTTGATGAACTAGTATTATAGTCTTTAAAACCTAATATTCTGTTTCCAGAGCCATTTTGTTTTACATGTAATTGAAATTAATGAGCAGTATCTGGATAGAATAGTATCCTAGTGTTTGTAGTTCTGTTGATATTTACAAGCCAATCTGTTTTTATGAAACACTGCAACAAGTTTTGCTTACTTAACAAAATATGAATATGTGTTATTTATCATTGTATATGCATGATTAAAATCATATTCACCAGTGTACTTTTGTTCTTTACATCCTTTGCATCCCAAGACAATGCTAGTCAACTTCAATTCATCCTATGTTTTTAATAAATAGTCTCCTCACAGTTGATTTCAAAACATAGCCATACATATAATCATTCTTTAGTGGGTAGATAGATTAAACCAAAAAAAATGTATACTACAAAACAAATGCTTTATACAGCTTAAAATCAACATAAATTATATTATTCACACATCATATCATTAGATAGATCACCCAAGTCTTCCTTGAGTAAAGCCATGTTACTGGCCAAAATTATTTATCCATTATATGCCATACACAATAGCTTGTAATAACATGTATGTAGCCAGTACTTGGGTATCCGTTAAGTCCATAAAATAAACTGCCTATTAGCAATATGCATTTTCCTCCGGTTGTAATCATTATCTTCTTCTGCTGCCAGGGCATCTTGCATCTACCTCTGTGCAAGAAGGAGCACGACTTCATCTAAAATAACCAGGTCAAAGTCCTGCAGACATTTTTATAAAATTGTCAGTAAAAATATTCCAAATAAAATAAATGCATTAAATGTTATGTTGGAAAATATTAATTTTAGTGTTATGCAATGAAGCAAACGTGTAAATATACAAACAAATGCACAAATCACATCGACTATTGGATACGTGTCTCATGAGCGTGAGTTGGTAATGCAAATGCAAAAGACAATCAACTTTATTCTGAGCCTAAGAAGCGACTTCAGCGAGACCTTTTAATGGCGGTTCTGGTTACAATGATACAAATTATCATAGTTTTATTTGGTTTATCTTACAACGTAACACAATCTCACAAACACGACAAGTAAACACTTTCAAGAATGGCTCCTTAAAGGAACCTCTTATTGTCAGGATCTTCTGTCATATTGTTGACGCGCGTCACGTGACTCTGCGACTTAGGAGTATATCGGTAAGCTCCGTTTCTGCATAATTAATTAGCAATCCGTACAGAAAATCGTTATATTTTCATTGATTAAACTTACAGTTGTACATTTTTTGAAACTGAATGACCTGTAATTACTCATTATTTCTACTATACTTTTCATAATATCATGCATTTGCAAGAACACAAAAGTCAAAAATCTTAGGGTGTATGCCTTTAAAGATTAGGGTATGGTACTTGACTCTGGTTGTAAATTAGTTTTGCTTTGTTTGAGTAATTATGAATTTTAAAGGTTATAGAATACGTTATTGTTTTAACTTTGTTCACGTGAGCTACTCTACAAATTGGTTAAGGACCTGTTGTTTTCTTTATGTGATTTTCAAAGGTTCAAATAGTCTTTTATATACAAGAAAGCAATACATATCCAATTGTTTTGTCTTGGTAAATTAGAGCTTGCCTCAGTAGCCAGATGCTTAAGTTCAAGTCCCCACTATAAGACATGTTCAGTCACGAGTGCAGCAGTAGTAAAGTACCCACTGTAAGACATTCTCTGTAAGGATAATAACAAAAAAGTACCCATTAAGAGACATTTTCAATAACGTTTGTGGCAGTTAGACCCCACAATAATACATTTTTTAAAATCAGTAGCATAGTTCCTACTGCAAGAACAAGTCCATATTATAAGACATTTTAAGTAAAGTCAGTAGCAGTCGAAGTGCCCACTATAAGGCATTATTAGTAAGGTCAGTAACAGTCAAGATCAACACAATCTATGTTAAAGTCATTAGCAACATACCTACTATAAGTCACACAAAGTCCCCAATATAAAACATTTTGAGTAAGGTCTGTAGATGACAATACTTTGTTTGGTGCTCAGAAATTAACATTTTGTGAGTGTAAAGTGAGGGCTGGCCCTTTAAAATGTGCCATTTCAGTGATCAAAATATATTCAGACACTGGCTTTAAGAAAATATCACAAGCCATGGCTCAAATTCCACAAGTCCCACTTAGAATTATATTAATCCCCAAACGTGTGCTCTTCTATTGTTATTTGTTACAAGTTGCTTCAGGTAATGTTCTTTAAATATAACAAGAAATAAACAAAATCGTATTAAATTGACTTGTGTTTTATTCGGATTTCAAAATGTTTTATATTGAGCATTTTTTTTAACCAGGTACTGATGTCAAATATATTTCAATTTCTCTAGCAACCGTCATCTTACTTATTGGATCAGCAATGTTAATGTTAGTTAGCATCTGTACTCTGTCTTTCTTGATACTATTTATATTTACAATTTGATGTTATTATATTGGTGCCACATAACATTCTGCATGCTCCAGTCAATGATAGCTAATGTCTACATGTCCATGATTCGCTTGTAAACCCTTTTAGATAATCTACTGTCACAAAGATGGCAAAATGTGTAAGCTAGGCATATAGTTAAAGATCTTCATCACATGATGATTATTCAAAGCTGTAAAACATCCACATCAAACGATGATAACAAAACATGTAATTAAACAGTAATCTGTTGTTGTTGTAGAGTTTATCGCCATTTTTCAGCACAAGATAGGTTATACATGGCGGACAGTATTAATGGTGGAGGAAGAACCCAGGAAAACACCTGGAAAGAACCCCCAACGCACGAGAAGCTACAGGTAAGCTTTCTCACATACATATATTGGCCGAATCTGAGACGCGAACCCATGCAGACAGAGGTGAGATGGCAGTGATGTGGAGTAGAGAACGCTTTAGACCAGTCAGGGGCCCCAAACACTAACCTGTAATATTTGCAAACATGCAGTAAAACAGCCGCATCACGTAAAAAGGAGTTTGCAAAGCATTTTGTAAATCATGTAAACAAAAATAAAGTCAGCATAGTATGCAAAAAGTTTTATAATTAGCTAGGAAAGCATGTAACAAAACATACACATCACGTAATGAAGACAGAATTGCATATTATTTTACCTCATAACTTTATTAACAAATGAACATTATATATGAATACATGCTCAGCATACAATTGAAAATACACAATGCATAATTAGAAATGCACATCATATAATAAAGCTCTGACCGCTTTGGTTTATCCAGTTCTAATTTTTTTGGGTTTCCGCTACCCCTCGTGTTAATTCCCATTTTCGTCAACCATAAACTTTATAATTGTTTTAAAGTTTGTTAAGTTTTATGTTTTCACATGCAAGAAGATTTATTGCTCAGAGGAGAGAAAGATACCTGGAACGATAATTTGTCTTATATAAAATAACACTGCTGTATCACATACTTCTGCTATAAAACACGACCATGTGTTACAGTTATTTTTCTTCATTCATTTCGAATTTGCAGATTTGCAGATTGTGATTTTCAAACGGATGCTTTGATTAAAAAAAATTAATAAAGTTTTCGCATGAGAAAATCTTGAAGCTACCTTAGATTTTCGTTCTGTGTTTTTGAAAATGTTAGGCATCTCTCTCTCTCTCTCTCTCTCTCTCTCTCTCTCTCTCTCTCTCTCTCTCTCTCTCACACACAAACAAACAAAAACAAAACCAACATATAAATAAAGTAAAACAAAACTAAATATGAACTTATGCTTGCTATTCAGATCGAAGAAATGTATCAACAGTCGCTTAGATCTTCATGTATTGAAAGTTAAAACGTCGCCATTTCGTCTCCTTGGAATTTGTTTCCTATATCACTAAACATCATAGACTTTTGAAATAAATGTATAAAGTTGGTCGGTGAAATCAACCTAGAACCAATCAAGCATATGAACAACTTATGGACAAGCAGTATATTATCATACACGGAACAGATAATATACCACACAAAATCAATAGCTGTCAAAGCCTGTATGAACATGATTCAATTTGAGCACTTTTTCAGTTTGGTATGTTATGACGTTAGTACGTGTTTCGTTGAGTACTGTTTGACTTGGTAATTTTTCAATCTAATTATTCTTGCCTCTAACGTTTTTCATCCCAATGGGATCATCGCTCGGCCTTATCCGTCATATACTTATTTGAAAACCTGAAGGAGAATGGCCCGAGCTAGGGAGCAATCATTGAACGTATGGCAATCGCTGAAATGTATAGTACTTTCATCCAACAGGTGGCGCTAATACGTTTGCTCGCTATACGTGTATCCTTAGTGACTTAACAAAACGAAAGTGCCTTCGAAAATGTCAGCAAGTCGACATGAGTGCAGTATTTGCATGGATAGTTTTAAGAATCCGAAACTAATATCATGTCACCACAGCTTTTGTTACAAGTGTCTGGAGGATTATGTACAGATTAACCTTCACAATGGTTGCTTTGATTGTCCGATATGCAGGACAAGTATACATTTACCGGACAGCGGGATTTCCGGATTTCAAACTATTATCTGCATCGATACGGACATGAATAAAAAATTCTCTTGTGATATTTGTGGTCCGAAAAGCATGGCGTGCAGTAGATGTTTGGATTGCGAAGAGAATTTGTGCCAAACATGTTGCTATGTCCACGAAAAATCGAAAGGTACCAGACATCACAAAATAAGTGACCTGGTAACTCTAGATTCTGAAATGAAAGACAAAATTCGA
This sequence comes from Unio pictorum, assembly GCA_030141615.1. NCBI lineage: Eukaryota > Metazoa > Mollusca > Bivalvia > Unionida > Unionidae > Unio > Unio pictorum. The sequence goes on along the minus strand of JARLTB010000114.1, from coordinate 11,338,574 downwards.
CAACGTGTCTTCTGTGATCAACATCCAGAAGAGGAAATTAAACTTGTTTGCCAAGATTGTAACGTCACCATTTGTTTCATGTGCAAAACGGTTAAGCACGATACGCATCCTACAAAATCATTAGCTGATGTTGCAGCGGAAGTGAAAATGACCTTAGATACGAAATTGAATCAATGCTTAGACAAGCTGAGAAGTATCAAGGCTTCCACAGTAAATGGAGAGGAGCTTGATATAAGCATTAATGATGCCGAGCAGCAGGAATTAAAAGCAGTTGATGACCATTGCTCACAATTGCACAAAGCAATTGACCAAGAAGCGGCAAAATTTAAAGACAAAATTAAAAGTGTTTACCGCCTCCTTAAAGAGCAAAACGCAGTATTCAGAAGTTATACGGAGGAAGAATTCAAGTCGTGCTCTAACACCAAGGACATTGCACAAAACCTAAGAGATCAGGGGACAGATATCGAGATAATAAAGAAAGGTCCAGACATTGAACAATTAATTTCTGCAGCAATAGCAAGGACTGATCCAACACCCACCATACGTGTGAATAGCAAACTGTTTTGTCCAGCCAAAATCATCACTAGTGAATTGATTCCCTTGATTGGTATCTTGCAAAATTCTACTGACGCCGTAAGTATCAGTACTCGTAAATAACTCATACAGCCATTTAAATTCATGTACTCAGGCAACCATTTAGTTTAATGTACTCATACCGCCATTTAACGTGAGATACTCATACAGTCATTTAATTGTTCATGTACTCACAAAGCAATTTAACTTATAGTACTCATACAGCCATTTAACGTCAGATCCTCATACAAATTTTTAACTTCACGATCTCATACGGCCATTTAAATTCATGTACTCATACATCCGTTTAAATTCATGTACTCATACCGCCATTTTACATCATATACTCATACAGCCCTTTAACATCAGATACTAATATAGCCATTTAACCTCAGATACTCATACCGCCATTCAACACCAGATACTAATACAGCCATTTAACTTTAGATACTCATACAACCATTTAACTTCATGTACTCATACAGCCATTAACTTCAGATATTCATACAACCATTAACTTCAGATACTTCTACAGCCATTTAACGTCATGTACTACATCCATTTAAATTCGTGTACTCAGATATCTATTTAACTTCATGCACTCACACAGCCTTGTACTCATAGTGCCATCTAAACTCATGTACTCGTGCAGCTATTTAACTTCAGATACTCATACAGCCTTTCAAATTAAATTACTAATACAGCCATATAAGTTCGTGTACTCATACAGCCATTTAAATTAAGGTACTCATGCCGCCATTTCAATTCATGTATTCATACTTGCGGAAAGATGGACCGCTATCGCTTAACCTGCTCGACGGAGCTCTTCTGATGCTGTGCTATTTTTCCTCATATATGTATTTGTTGTCTATTTTTGTCTACATTATTGTGTTTCTTCATGAATCTTCTGGAGTATGTACATTCAATAAGTGGCAACCTAATTATTCTTAGAGATTTAAACATTCACTTAACTGTCCTGGAAACCCAAACAAGTCAAAACTCCTCGATTCCATTAATTTATTTAACTCTAATGAGTCATTTCACCAACTAGACCAGAATCATGGTCATATTTTAGGCTTGATTATTCATAGACCTGATGGCAATATACTGCAATTCACCCTTGTATACCACGAACTTGCATCAGACCACTTCTGCAGTATATGCCAACTCGACGTATCAGCCCCTAACACTCTACCTTTTTTCCTATTAAGAGAAACCTCCGTATAATTAATATAATCAAACTAATGCATGCAATCAAAGCAAACCTGATAACTTGCTTACCTCATACAGCAGAACAATTTGATAACTGCTAGCATTCATGCTTGAAAAACATGCCGCAGCCACCAGGTGCAGACTATCAATTAAAAAGTGTTTTCCTTGGTAAAGCATTGTTAGGGACCAGCTTCGCATTGTTAAAAGACATCAGCGTAAAGCTGAGAGGCTTTTGCATTCCATCAGACTCATTATTCATAAAGACCTATATGAAGATGCTAAGAAGAACGTAACAAACATAATACATTTATCAAAATTATAACACTACATTACTAAAATCACGGAGAGTTCCAGCTGCCAAGAGCTCTTCGAGATAACTAACAAACTAATGTTAATGAATAAATGTACAACACGTCCATCCACCTTCTCACCAGTAGACCTTCCAGCCCTATTTGCAAAATTCTTCCGTGACAAAGTACAAACCATTAGCGATACGCTTGACATTACAATTTAAATTGACTCGTTGTCACCATGCTGTTACGATACAGAATTTCCAGCTACAACCATTAGGAGCATTTCAACCTTTCGATATGGATTTAGTACGTACAATCGTGATGAAGAGTGCACCAAAGTCACGTGAACATGATCCAATTCCATCAGTTATCGAGTGATAGCGGGATAGAATGGGACTCGAAATGCGGTTTTGATGATACATTCAGGTATTACGACATGTCAAACAATAGCAGTGAACCAAAACACTATTTTTATTTCATAATTGCGGTCTACATGAAATGCCTCAATTACTATAAATAAAATAATGCGAACCAAAAATAAGCAGTTAACTTCAAAGTTATGGGTGTCCGATTAGGTATACCTTGGCTATAAAGATAATAAAAACGAGTGGTTTTACTTTGTGTTTTCCTTGCGAGACGGAGCAGTGTATTCATACTTTGTGGGTTTAATGAAGAATCCGTGGTTATCTTTTCCATGCGTACATTACAAAATATCATGGATACGTTCATTATTTTTTTTATTATTTAGATTTAAGTTGTTTATCGGCAGCTATAGCCTGTAAACGGACTGCCAACATAACTGTATGCACGTATTTCGTATTGCTATACGTTATATTTTCTATTCCATTTAATATTCTTCATTATATATATATATATATATATATATATATATATATATATATATATATATATATATATATATATATATGACTATGATGTGTTTAAAGAATGCATTCTAAGGGTTTATGAGTTAGTCCCTGAAGCTTATCGGCGAAAAATCAGAAATTACAGAAAAGTAGCTAGACAAACTCATGTCGAATTTGCTAGAGAAAAAGAGCAGTTGTTTGATAGATGGTGCTTAGCCAAGAAATTCGTACAAGATTATCAAAATCTCAAGCAAATGATATGAATTGAAGAGTTCAAAAACTGTGTCCATACTGACATTAAATCTTATCTCGATGAGCATAGGATTGAAACCTTGGAGAATGCTGCTCGAGCTGCTGACGAATATCCTTTGATACATAAAGTTAATTTTGTTAACAAGACAATCTTCTGGCAGAAAAGTATTTCAGCCTAATACCAGCCCTTTTAAAACTAAAACTAGCACAACTTTCAAAAAATCAAACTTCAGAGAAGCTTGATTATAGATGCTTGTCTCTTCCGACGTGTACCAATTGCAAGAAAAAAGGACACGTTATTTCTGATTGCTACAAGTTGAAAAATAGGCATCAGAATCAAGACAGACCTGTTCCAAATGTTCTTATTTCTAAGATGTCAAGGTCACGGTCATGTATTGAAAGCAATACATTTGTTGGGTCTAATAAACCCCAGTCTGATTTTATTATGGAGAATTATGAACCTTTCATATCGAAGGATTCTATATCACTCTTGAGTGATTCAGCCAATCCCACCCCTATTAAAATTTTAAGGGACACAGGACCTTCTCAGAGTCTTTTACTTTTGTCAGGTACTTTGCCTTTTTCTGAGAAGTCTTCTTCTAATGAAAGTGTTCTTGTTCAGAGAGTAGAGTGCGACTTTGTTAATGTTCCTCTCCATTTTGTAAATTTGTCATCAGACTTAGTATCAGGACCTGTGACAGTTGGAACAGTCTAGGTTTTACCTGTTGAGGGCATTCATTTATTGCTAGGCAACGACTTAGCTGAAGACAAGGTTGTGGTTAATCCACTTGTAACTGACAAGCCTGATTTGGATCAGAAAGTTGATCCAATTGAAAAGAATTCCCTGATATATTTCAAGCTTGTACAGTTACCAGAGCTATGTATAGGTCAGGCTTTCGATGAGGTCACTTTTACTCCTTGTTTGGATCAATCAGAAGGTATTGATCATAATGATCCTCTTTTTACAACTTATTCTCTTTATTCTAATCAGGGTGATAAACGACATTCACTTGTCGTCGAACAGGAAAAAGATCCTGAGATCTCCTGTTTGTTTCAAAGGGTCATAAGTGAGACTGAAGCCGCTGAAGTTCCTGTCTGTTATTTAACTACAAATGGAATTCTTGTGAGAAAATGGAGACCTCCTGAGGTACCTGCTGGTGATGAGTGGTCGGTGAACTATCAAATAGTAGTTCCTAAACCTTACAGACAGGAAATACTTAATTTGGCCCATGAAACTCCTTTGGCTGGTCATTTAGGGATTAATAAAACTTTTTAAAAGATCTTGACTCACTTCTGTTGGCCAAAAATAAAAAGTGATGTTGCCAAATACTGTAGATCTTGTCATACTTGTCAAATGGTAGGAAAACCCAATCAGAAGATACCTAAGGATCATCTACAACCTATTCCTGCCTTTGACGAACCATTTAGTAGAATTATGGTAGATTGTGTAGGTCCCTTACCCGAGACCAAGTCAGGTAACCAATACCTGTTGACCATTATGTGTGCGTCAACAAGGTTTCCAGAGGCAATTCTGTTGAGGAATATAAAACCTAAAACAATAGTAAAAGCTTTGATAAAGTTTTTTCTCAGTATGGCCTTCCCAAATCTGTTCAGTCTGATCAAGGTTTAAACTTGATGTCTAGAATTTTCCAGCAAGTTATGTATGAATTAGGCATTCAACGATTCAAATCTTCTGCCTATCACCCTGAGGGCCAAGGGGCATTAGAAAGATTCCATCAGACTTTGAAAAATATGATTCGATCATATTGTTTTGATACGAATAAATAGTGGGATGAAGGCATTTATTTACTATTGTTTGCTGTTAAATAATCAGTTCAAGAATCTTTAGGCTTCAGTCCCTTTGAACTGCTTTTTGGACACACTGCGTTGACCATTTAAGTTATTGAAAGAGAAACTTCTCTCTAATGAAGATACTGAGATCAATCTTCTTGATTATGTTTCCGATTTTAGATACCAGTTGTCAAAGGCTTGTGAGGTCGCTAGAGGAAATATGCACTCTGCTCAATCTAAAATGAAATCAAGATATGATAAAAAATCGAAGGAAAGGAATTTTCAGCCTGGTGATAGAGTCCTGGCTCTCTTACCAATGCCACAGAATCCTCTTAAGGCCAAATATTATTGTCCCTACACAGTTGACAGGAAAATTAATGACTTAAATTACATCATAAATACTCCTCGGAGTCGCAAACGAAAACAACTCTGCCATATAAACATGCTAAAAGAGTATATTGAAAGAGATAGCCATGTTAAACCTGTAATTAATTTAGTTGTACCTGTCCCAGTCAGTGAAGGAATATCATCAGATTATACTGATATTGAAATGACGAACCTTTGTAATTCAGAAATTATGAAAGATCTAGACCAGAAACTTTTACATTTGCAAGTGCAAGAAAGAAATGAACTGAAACAGTTATTATTTGAATATGAGCACTTATTTCCAGATGTTCCTACAAGGATAAACAAACATTTTCATGACGTTGAAGTTGTAAATTCCAAACCTGTCAAACAACATCTATACAGGATGAATCTACTCAAACAGGAATACTTAAAAAAAGAAATTCAATATTTGCTGGGGAATGATTTTATCGAGCCCAGTAAAAGTGATTGGAGTTCACCATGCATACTTGTTCCAAAACCAGATAAAACTTTCCATATTTGCACTGATTATAGGAAGGTGAACTGTGTGATAAATACAGAGTCATTCCCATTACCAAGAATTGACGATTGTATTGGTAAAATCGGGAATGCCAAGTATGTCACCAAATTTGGCCTTCTGAAAGGATTTTGGCAGATTCCACTAACGGAAAGAGGAAAGGAAATCTCGGCATTTGTGACTCCAGATGGACTTTACCAATATAAAGTAATGCCATTCGGAATGAAAGGGTCACCAAGTACATTTCAATGTCTTATGAATATGATCACTGCTGGTCTAGAAAGTTGTGATGCCTATATAGATGACGTCATCATCTACAACGACACCTGGATAGAACATCTAGTAACAATTCAAAAGTTCTTTGACAGACTCACTGATGCATGTTTGACAGTTAATTTATCTAAAAGTGAGTTCTGCCGTGCTAGTGTTATTTTCTTAGGACATATTGTGGGACATGGACAAGTTAAACCAATAGATGTTAAGGTTGAGGCTATTTCTAAATTCCCTGTGCCTGAAAATAGAAAGCAACTGATGCGAGTTTTAGGTATGGCCGGATACTATCGGAAATTTTGTTCTAATTTTTCTATAATTGCGGAATCCTGAAAAATTTATCAAAGAAGAAGAACAAGTTATTTTGAACTGAATAATGTCAGGAGGCTTTTGACAAGTTGAAGCCATACTTGAAACAGCACCAGTTCTTGCAGCTCCAAATTTCAGTCAGTCTTTCAAATTATCTGTCGATGGAAGTGATGTTGGTATTGGAGCAGTTTTTATTCAAGAAGACAAAAATGGTATTGAACATCCAGTGTGCTATTTTTCAAAGAAATTAAATAAGCACTAGAGTAATTATTCAACTATCGAGAAGGAATGTTTAGCATTGATTTTGGCTTTACAACATTTTGAACTTTATCTTAGTTCAGCTCCTTCTTCGATTATAGTTTTTTGTGACCACAACCCACTTACTTTCATTGGAAAGATGGAAAAAAAAAATCAAAGATTACTAAGGTGGAGGTTGTTATTGCAGGAATATAATCTTGACATCCGGCACATCAATGTAAAATATAATATAATCGCAGACGCTCTCTCCAGTGTATAACAATATCTTATATTATATACACTATCTAATTTCTACAAGTTCTTTTAACCTCAGATGTAAATTGGTTTGTGGTAAAAATAAAGTTTTATCATATTAACCTTTCTTTTTATTTTATGGGGGAAGGTGTTACGTATATCTGATATAAGTCATTTATAATTATTTTTATTGTCTGTTTGTTAGATTCAAATTTGGCATTTTAAGTTTAAGATTCGTTCATGGGGGGGGGGGACCTGTACTTTACAGAATAAACACCAGGCGTTGAGCTCATTTCTGACCTGGCTTCAGAGTTGTAAACAAGCTTTTAAAATGATTGGTTGGTTCCAATGACATTATGGAGCATCTTGAACGTAACTTTGTCCTAGAAGATCACGTGACTCTTTTCTTGTTTACGTAAAAACAGGTATATAAACTATGTTTTGGAGCGAGCTATTCAGTAGAAGTTGGGCTTTTAGAATACTAAGTTGTGTGTCGTTTTGAGTTATTTTAAATTACCTAGTACTGGAAATTATGTCAATTCGTTTGGATCACTAGGAATTTTTTTGTTATTTATCTGGAAAAGAATTGTGCTCATAGATTTGTATTACCAAGAACTGACTTCATCACGTGACATCGTCTTCCATCTTGGATACGTCGCTGGGATTCGAACTTGGAATTATTTGGACATTTTATTACCAGGACTTTTGCAATTTCTCTAGTGGATAATATTTTGGATTATTTTTGGATTAATTTTGGAATTGATTCTTAAAACCGTAAGTTTATTTTTCTTTTCTGGAAAATATTTGTGCTCAATAGATTGTATATTAAGTTTTTACAAGCTTGTTATTTTCACTCTTTCTATGTTACTGTTTATTCGAGCCTAAGCACGTAACACTGTGTTCAATCTAAAGAGGAGGAAGACTCGTATTTAAAGACAGTCAAGCTTTGACGAACGACGGGTTATCCTCATCTAAAAATAGATCTAATTCATATCATATGATCACGTTGCAGATCTAAATAGTAACCTAATTCGTAAACCTCGCGAGAGAGGATGTTATTGTAATATTTAAGATGATATGAAAAGATAAAGTGTAAAATAAATACGTATAAACTAAAGACGATAAAGCTCATACATTAAGATCAACAGTCAAACTAAACAAAAAAATGCTAAAATAAAATACCCAAAATATGAATGAGACATACACATGCTAAATTAAATATTGCCATTTAAAATTAAAACATTGAAAAGTTAATGAAGCAAGCGAGTTAAAAACAAAATAGACAAATGTGAAAGAAAACAAAGTAAACTAAATGTACCAATCAGAAGCCAAATAAAAAAAACTGTATCTAAACTATACGAGCAGTACTTGAAGAAACAAAGAACTGAAAGAAAACCAATGTCAGAATGAACAAAGATCGAATGAAACAAATATAAGATAAACAAAATACACTGAATAAAAGTAAACACAATAACACTCAAGCAGGATAAGCTAACGTAATATTAAACAAAGAAACATCAGAAAGTGTAAATGAACACCGCTATACAATATATATGCGCACATACTACTGACATGTAAATGAAAAAAAAGTTAATTGATCAATGTAAAGAACAGACGGTGCTCCTCATTTTAAGGAGGCATTACACTTTTTTTATTGGGCCAGAAGCGCATTGCAATGGACCATGCCGCATCAGATTTGACAACTTGAAAAAGTGTGTCCCGTTTTGTCCTGTACAAGGATGAATTGTTCAATTCAATACAAATATTTATATACAAATTTGTAATTTGGCATACATTAAAACTAAGTAATTCCCGCTTATATTTGCTAATTTGTAAGATATATGATTAGTATTTACATTTTCTCTAAAACAAGATAAATAAAATCGTTTTTCTAAGTTTGAATACCAAGATAGCCAGATACAAACTTTCATATATCTGAGTTTTGTCCATGCGTAGAGTGTGTGTATCTGATTCGGATGTTTAAAGTAGCTTACAAAATTGTTAAGTTATATCGCTACGATGACAGTGTGGTAGTTTATAGTGTCGTCCAGCACTTGCGTATCATGCCACAGACATGTATCATGATGTCCCACCCAGTCACATTATACTGACACCAGGCCCACCATTCCGTAGACTTACATCTTAATGCTGAGCGCCAAGCGAGACATACTTTAGTACCATTTTTATAATTATTTGATATGACTCAGTCGGGGATCGGACCCACAATTACATTTTTGGACGAAAATATGGAACTTTACAATTTCTTTTGTAGCTGTCTGCTTCAATTGCGCGTCTCGTTGTAGGTTTCTCTTCTGTGGAGCATTTACCTAATTCTTTTAATTACTACTAATTCATTTGCACTTTGCTTTTTTATTTGTATTGTATATTTAGGTTGTAATATTTAGAACCTTATTTTTTTTCTTTAACAACCGTTTTTATTATTTGAACTTGACTATGTTTTTATTTTACTGTAGTGATGGTTATGCTACAGTTTTCTAGTTGCATTTGAGAGTTAATTATTTTGTTTTGATATCGAAATCCCGTAGCCCCATAAGAGAAAGTAATCGGCATTTTTTCCTTGGTTCAGAGATTGTTTTCCCGGTTGCACGAAATTCATGGAATGCTATTTACTTTTCGGTTGGGTGAATAAGTAATCAGAAAGCTACAAATTACCAGGCTTCATATAATAATGATACTACTACTACTAATGTTAATGAGGACTATGTATTGCGCCTAATATTTAGAAGCTCTAATTGCTTTGCAACATACATAAATAATGATATAACTACAAAAAACAAAAAAACAAACCACCATTAAATTAGAAAATATAGAAAATTCTGAAAATATTTAAGGTAGGAAGCATTAGGTCTTTAAGTTTGTTCTTGCAGTCGAAAGCGGTGAGTTTTAGGAGCACTCTTAAGTGGGTTTGTGTCTAAGTTAAATGGGCAATTCATTCCACGTTGATGTGTCCTGGTATGCAAACGAACGTTGTCCAGATGATGTCGTTTTTATAGTGAGTATTATTAGTATACGATTTTCCGAAGAGGAACATAATCATATTGCTGGTGTTACTGGACCTGTAACATAAATCGCACTAAAATTTATGGATGAAGAACATTTTCTCCAACAGCATCAGTTAAAAAACTAACTATATTGAGATAATAGTGTAATAGTAAATTCAGTGTAATGAACTGCTTTTTACACAATTACTGATAAGAAACGTAATTCTCATATCTCAGATAAAGAACTGATTGGAGTGTAGTTCGATATGTTTTTGGAGTTTCATTATGATAATAAGTTTTATATGAACACTTAAATAAACAACAATAATATATTGCTATTATCGATTACATTATGCTTCTTGAAATATTCCAGTATGTCTGAAATTTTGTTATTCTATGAAAACTGAAACAAACAACAATCAGATATTGCAAATATCGATTACTTTATGCTTGTTAAAATTTTTTAATCTGTCTGAAACTGTGCTCGATTTGTGTTTCGGCAGGTGCGGATGCATTGTGTTTTTGTTGCCTTGTTGACGATGCACATCAAGATTAACCAAGGGTTTTGCCAAATTATCTGAGAGTTCCAGACATACTATTATGAACATGATATGGAAACGTACTACGATCCCATAATTTATACTCCGAAACAAGCTTCATTATTTTGATTATAGCGTTTACTACCACTTTTGAATCCCATCAATGCCAGTAGTTCCCCACCCACAGAGATTATCCAGAAAGCCTTCTTATATTTAATCCGGCCAAATTGTTCCTTGAGCAAATGCTTGAACTTCTATTGCGATTGGAACATGTTTTACAATTTAAATGAATACGCTCTTTCGTTGCACTTCATCAATAGCTTCAAATTATAAGTGCGATATTTGTCTATCTCAGAAGTATTAATAAATGACAGAACAGTTATATTTCAGACACATAACTATGAAAAAATCTACAACAGTAGATTACTGTGTATTGCATATTTAACTCATTTCATTCACAAATTAGATTACATCATTCAAATCCACAATCACTTTGTCTGATAACACATTTATTTTATTAATTCAGGAAGAAATATCAAGAAAAGAACGTGTAAGTATCAGTATCAATATCAATATCCTTGTTTGTATCCATTACGTACCAATCTTTCTCAAGTTTGAAAAATGTTCCTTTCTCCATTTTCGCTCAAATGATAATGACAATATTTCAGTTCACATCAGGTTATCTTAACATATTACTTCAATCAAATTTTCTGTATGTATTTAGCGATTAATCGTGGTGTGCTGTCTTATAAATCTTTATGTAGAACGTGTACATACTATATAAATGCAATAAGATTTAATTTCGTTTAATTTTACCTTAAGTTTCGTTTAGACCACACATCTCCTGTTGTCCTCTTGTATTATCCAACTCCTAAAATGTGACCAGTGACTCCGCACTAAATAATGTTTTGTGTCGAAACTGTACCATATTTTTAGCTAGACTTCCACACACATAAAAGTTTATGATTATATTGCAAGTGATCATTTTCTACCACAATTTGGTGCATTGGTTGCAGACAACATTGCAGCTCTGTATTAACTTTATATCTATACGACAAAGAAAAGTAACAAATTCGGAAACTTAAATACTAGTTAACCAATATGGTTCTTTCAAGTGACATCTAGTGTGTATTGCTCTGTTCAAGTAAGACATACCCCGACTTTGCAACGGCACGTCTCTACCCTCATTTTGGAAAGCACATAAGGAATGTTTACTACATCTTATCTACTTTAATATACATTGTTTTCTTGCAGGAAGAACAAGAGAGAAAAGAAAAAGTAAGTATTATCATTCGTGATTTCAGTAAAACTTCGGTACTCATAATGATATTATACGATTTCTAAGACATGAACATTTATTAATCGAGTCATCCAAAACTCGTCACCATTTTCCATGAATTCTAAAGTCACCGGCTCATCCCTGATACACTTTGCTCTATGTTTAGGTTATAATGCCAATAACACGATTTCAGCTCGCATTTTATTATCCGGATGGTTTTTCGTACATGGGAATGAGACAGAAGTCTTGCTTTTTATGCAAACGCAATCAAAAGGTGTTCTTATTCCAGTTCGCAGAAAGCAGTTGTTTGTTTGTTCTGGATATACGTCTTGACGTGTTATAACATATTACGATTTTATTTCAATTGCTAGCATATGAAGGGCATGTTTCAACTTGCTTAATGATTATATCATACTTAGACATAATAAGATCGTTAAATATGATAATTGGCATACCCCTATTGTCTTTTATTCTCCAGAAAAGCATATTTCAATTTATTTAGAAATAAAAAAGAAAACACTTTGTCCTCGTATATCATATATAATACCGCATATTATTTTAAAAAAGGAAACAACATCTTTATTTACGTGCTTAAATATGCAAATCGCATGCAAAGCAAAATATAATCTACACTCATGAACAAGATAAAGCTCTGTAATATATTGATACATCTATAAGCATAGACACAATATAAAGACACAATATCGTGAAATATAAAACGCACATCATTACGACTTTTACATTATGGAAACTGCTGATGATTTAAGATGCTGTTAAAAATTCAAACCACCTCTAGGCAAGAAGAGAGGAAATGTATCGATATGTATAATTGCCTGCAATCTCTTATATTTACATAAAGATTATTGGCCCATGTGTGGGTGACATGGATAATAAATGTGAACTAGAAAGACAGGAACAACACCATTGTACTCTTTTGTTGTCATGATAACAATGGCAACCAAATAGGAAAATATAAGTGAACAATCTACTGAATTGCCCTTCCTTTATAATATTTATTATATATTGCCCAACTAAGCCATCTCTATAATGGCGTATTATGCATGAATATTATGAGTAACTAAACCACACATATGAAATTTATATTTGCTTCCAGTAATTAACAAACGTTGTATTATTGTTATAAACTTCACAGTACGAAGTGAAGCTTCCGGTGGCTTCATTATCGGATGACATAAGTTGACACTAATATATATATATATATATATATATATATATATATATATATATATATATATATATATATATATATATGTATTGCTTTTCTTATTGTATAGGTTGCGACCATCTCATTTTGCATCTGTTTTGGTATATAAGTTATCATGTGCTCTACCTATTCGCTGTGATAATTAGCTTATGTGAAGCGAAGGTCTAAACAAATAGAGAAAAATTTAACCTTGTCAAAACTGTTCCAATTAACGATCTCGAATAGAAATGCACACATGGCAGATGGCCTATAAATCAAGTAGGGTATAATGAATATTTTTAAAAAAATATATACATCATGAGTGGCCTGCCGAATCGTACTTAGTCGGGAATATGCACAATGTATTTAGACCAGTAGTTTCGGTGGTTAGAGCGTCCGCCGCGAATGCGGGAGGTCGTGGGTTCGTTCGCCGGCCGAGTCATACCAAAGACTTACAACAAATGGTACCAACAGCTGCCTCGCTTGTCGCTCAGCATTAAGTGGTTAGTGTTAGGACTGGTCGGTCTGGTGTCAGGATAATGTGACTGGGTGGGACATCATGATACATGTATGCGACATGATGTCCGGTGCTAGACATGACTATAAATTGCCTCACTGCAAACATCGTAGCGATATAACTGAAAAGTGTTAAAGCTCCGTTAAATATCCTAATCACACACACACACACACACACACACACACACACACACACACACACTATTTCTAGCTTTGTTCTATGAATACAGTGATGACAAATAATACGATTTCTAATGAGATTAATATGCTTTGTTGTCTTTCTTGGATGACCATACTAGCACGTACCCGAAATACATTATTCATACTACTCTAAATAAGAACTAAATGCAAACTTACCAATGTACAAACCAGTCATCTTCTGTTTTATGACTGAGAGCTCACACCATACGTCGTTTTCTTTTTTGTGTGGTTAAAATGACGTAACATACTGGAATAAATCATATGTGCTCTATGTCCTTGCTTTTAAAGAAGGAGAAGTTGCGCATGCGTGTCAACTTTCCTTTTTGCCAGCTAATAAGCAAAGTTTCTTTCACCGTGTCCAATATCACATTTGTTATAATTTTCAGGCAGAAAGAATGAAAAAAGATACAGTAAGTAATATTTTTCTCTGTTTTCACTAAAAGGATACAAGTCAATATATGTATACAGTTATTATATGAATTCTAGGACGTGTATATTTTTAAAAAAAATTATTTGCCAAATATATCTTTACTACAAAACATAAAGTAATGAATTCTTCTCTCCTGAATTTGTTATATACTTTGACTCAAATATTTTGACTATATTGTATAGCAATGTAAGGAGTAAAAAGAAAACGAACCTAAAACAATGCCAATATATGCATGCGTGTCTATCATCTCATTTGGGAGGAAATAAGCGAAGTTTATATTACGGCTCGGAGCCTGAGGTCGCCTACGGAGGATGAAGAACTCACCATGTTTCACTGGACATCTACCGCCCGCTTTAAGCAGGGAAACCTCCACTCATTAAGATGCTGCTCGACGTGGACTGCCTGATTCACTGGGTGTGTGAAGCTTAGATGACAATCTCGATAATTGGGCTACAAATTCCGCACCCGGCAAGGCTAAGGTAAAAAAAAATACTCAAGCTCTTCCGTTATGCACGCTGGAACATTTTGAACATGTCGTAATGGATAAACCGCTTAAATGCAGCAGATCGATGGCTCACATAAAACTTCCGTCATTGACATATAACTCTTCTGAGTTAACTTCGACATTAAATTCCTCCAGGAGGACCCGACTGGCCGACAGAGGCAACGTCAGGGTAGCAAAATACACCTCACATTGACACGAGAAGCACCCGGATGAACCAATAATGTATGGTGTCGGTTCTATGCAATGAACATGCTTGTCTCCTTCAGTGAACCGCCGTCATCAGGAACTGAGAGAATCCTTGACATCCTCAGGCGAATCCATATCCGTCAACATATACGCCCGAACTCTCTGCTCCACCCACGAGGAGAAAGACACATTATATGAGGCTCTGGAATTGGTTATATCTAGTAACAAAAACATTGAATATCTCTACCTACTAGGAGATTTCAATCCAGGATTGGGAGCTAAAAACGAGGCTTAGTTCGCCTGTCTAGGTTCTGAAAGCGGGGCAATATCAACGGGAAATATCAGTTATTGCTGACGTTGTGCTCCTCCCACAATGTATGTTTGACCAGAACCTTCATTAAATGTAAGGAGATCCACCAGGATGCAAGGAGACGCACGCATGGTGCTAATGACACTCAATAAGCTACAACGCTATGAACACGGGTTTCCCACGCATCTACACTAGCTGTAAAGGCTTCCCAAATAAAGCACAGTAGTTCATAAGAAAACTACAATAAGCTCACACCAAAGCGACACGTGAATTTACCATCGACTCGAAGTGATGACATCTCCATGATGTTGAACTATTTTAACCACCACTGCCTACTGGAAGAAGGAGAGCAACAATGCCAACTGGTACGAGGCAAACTGGGAGGTGCTGAAGCCCATGACTAAGGCGAAGAGAAAGGCCAATCTTGCATACAAGGTTGCACCTAGCAATAATACATTAAAAGCCCTCAGGCATGCCAGGAAAAACTTTCAGCATACCAACCCTCACTGGCGTAAAACCGGGACCATTTTCAAGACACCAGGAATGCAAGAAGGATGTACGAGGCTAGCGACAGACTCCCATCCCACCTCCAGGACAACCATCCTCAAGTCCAAAACACACCGGCCACACTTGAAAAGCTTAAAATAACGATCGATTTCCTCGCCTGTTGGAATACTACTTGAAGCAGAGGCAATTAGCCTGAAGTCTTCAAGAGTGGGAAATCAGCACTTCTGCGGCCATTACACCTACTCTTCTACCTATGCTGGGAGCAGGGAAAGGTTATCCAAGGCCAATGTGACGTCATCATGGCCACTTTGTACAAGAAGAAGAAAGGAAACCGTAGCAACGGCACCATCTATTGGGGCATTTCCGTCAGCAGAATTGTCGGAAAGGCTCTCGCTCGGGCCGACTATGTCGCTTCTAGCCCTTTGCTTAACGCGTATAATCTGAATCAGAGTGTGGCTTTATAGCCGGCAGGTAAACTGTAGACAAGGTCTTGTCATTACACCATTAGCATGAGACGCGTCGCGAGGAGCAGATGCACCACTACCCTGCATTGACCTAGCGAAGGCGTTTTACCTGGCCAGTCGGAGCGGACTCTGGAGGCGTCTTTAGAAAATACCCCAACGACTTCTCGCATCGTCACATGTTTTTACGAGAACATGCACGGCAGTGTTCTTCAATGGCGCAATATCGGAGGCCTTTCCGGATATCAACGGAGTGAATCAGATATGCTTCCACACCAGGGTTGACAAGAAGTTTATCCACATCGCCAGTCTCCGTTGTAAGACTAAAGTCACTGAGATAGCTATCCGTGAATTACTAATCGGCGGCGGTGCAGCCTTGATATCGCAGACGAAAGAATGACTGGATAAAATGGTATGCCTCCCCTCCTACACTTTTAAGGAGATTGAACTGACCAACCTTTTGGAAAAATCAACCGTATTGATGCAGGACGCTGACTCCATCTTTCCGTTATGGATAACTTGGAAGTTGTTGGGACCGTCATAATACCCGGGCCCACCAGCTCATGCTTGCTCTCCATGTATTCTGAGGTAAACGTCATGATCGCAAAGGCAGCATAACTGATGGCCTAACTGAACTAGAAGGTATGGAACATCGACAACCTCACGGAAAAGACCACACTGCACGTCTACCAGGTGTTCATGCTCAGCACACTGGTCTACAACTGTGAGACATGGACCACCTATGCGAGACAGCGTCCACCTGAAACGCCTGCGTTTCATTCTGCACATCCAGTGACAGGATAAAGCACCCAACACAGAGCTTCTGGAACGCGCCAACATGAACGGTATGTTCTTATGTCCCGGCGAGAGGGACTTTTGATGGCATTGACACGACATGAATGTGGACCCATTCAACATTCAACTTTCCCAATGACCTTCAATACGGGGTGTTAGCAGAAGGTGTATAACTGACTGGACGGCCACGTGTGCGTTACAGTGATGTGTGGAAGAAGGTCATTAAAACGTCCAACATTAACGTCAACGGCTAACAGAGCTGTGTTAACAGTGGTAATACCAGGCGCCTAGCTGTGAGACAGTGAGTTCTAAAAGCCGGGGAACACATAAACATAACGCAAGATGAAATAAGAGCCAAGACTAATATGAAACAACAACTTACTATGAAGCTACACCATCGTATCTCGTAGAGGGACGAACGCCATGAATTATCAGAGAGCTCTCAAAATACAGTAACATCACAAGATATTTTTTAGAAACGAAAACAACGAATTTGTCTTCATTAAAAGCATTATACTAAAATCAGAAATCTTAAAGTCGTTCGCTTAATAATCTAAATCGTAACATTGTTCAGTAATATTAGGTTCGAGATTTCTCAGTATGTTTATGTTATATTTCTTTAATCCCTAGCAATTGGTGGTAGTTTACCAGAGTCTTTCACGATGAGATGGTTTAGTGACATTCTTGCTATCTTTCCTTTCCCCTCTTCGTTTAGTTTTGAAATATTATAACATGTACATCTGTTACATTTAAGCATCACTATCTAACTGTAATATATATATATATATATATATATATATATATATATATATATATATATATATATATATATATATATATATATATATATATACATACATATATACATACATACATACAATGTTTAACATGAGTGTAACTCTTTATATAGGAATATAGGCCATATTTTGCACATGTATGGCATCTCCTAACAAAATGTTTTCATTTCATGTCCATATATATTTTTATAGTCATCAATATTTCAACGCATGTACTCCCTTTCAGGCATTCAGCAGATTTAAAACAGGAATATTTGCTATGTGAACGATTAACAAAACGTACATTAATTTAATTTAAAAATCTATGTGTTTATCTTATTAAGTGTCCATACACAAGCCTGTGTAAGCCCAATCCATATGGCAATTGAATAGGTAGATATCTGCCATCAAATAACGCAATTAATAATATTTGTCCAAGCAGTTTGTTAGTTGTGATCGGTAGAACAATTAGCAGATATCTTGATTTGCCATTGCATGATGAATTGGCATCTCATGGACTATGTGTTTTGCAGTTGTAACTGCCATTATATGATAGGTGTACAAGATCCTTGATTTGTGTTATTGCCATCATTAGTCACTAAAAAATACAGAAGGACTTCTAAAATGTTTTCTCACAAATGGACGGTGTTATTGGAAATCATCCATTTAAGCTAAATTTGTAGAAGTAGGTATTGTGTATAACAACCATGTTATGCATGATACTTTATACATCAATTAATATACACTTGCTGTTATCAAACTTCTAAAATGTTATCGCAAAAATGGACGTTTGAAATGTATCAATGCTTGAGATTCAGCCAGATAGACAAACAAATAGGCAGACGGACCTATTGTGAACTTGTATCAACTATATCTGCGATCTTAAGTGAAATCGCAACATTTTTCGGTTGCATTTTCTTCTGAAAATATGATTGTACTTATTTATTTTAGGGTTTAACGCCATTTTTCAGCACACGATAACATTGCGGCCAGTATTACTGGTGGAAGAAGAACCCGGAAAGAACCACCGACCCACGAGAAGCTACTGGCAATCTTTCTCACATAACTACACAAGCCGAATCTTAGACTCGAACCCACGCAGACAGAGGTGAGACGGCAGTGATCCGTAACGACAAATGCTTTAGACCTCTCGGACACTCGGGACCCCTAAATATGATTGTAAAAAATGAAAATTGTGTACATCATATATCACGGTCGTCCTAATTTTCATATATTCTATAATGGCTAGTTGGTGTAAATATTGTATGACGTACAAAAGTAACTGTTTTTAAATATGAAATGCTCTTTTCTTAATCAATATGCTGACCTTGTATATTGTAAAATACTGTACAATATCGGTTTCCTATTAAAGTAATAAAACACAGTATTAAGATCATATTGGTATATTGTCTTATATAATTCACACGTGAAGATTCTAGCTTTGAAACAAACTTCGTTTCATTTTATGATCGGGTTCTAATCTGTGTCATCATTTGCGAACATTTACAGAATGTAAGACGATACAAAGTTGCACCTTTAATATTGATTTTGTTTAAACATCTAAACAAGATCTTACTCCATGCTAACAAATTATATTTATATTACATTCATATTTGTCCTCTTATTATGTTTAAACACATTCTGAAAATACAAAAATACATAAACAATCTGATAACTGAAGACATGCATACAAATAATTTATAACTCGCAACTATGATCAATAGCGGTTTATGACGGTGTCGAAACACTTATAAAGAAAGGGAGTTAATTCAGCTTGTCTCATTGTTTGGTTAAGGTTAACACGGTGCAGGCCCGATAGAATTGCGTTCACAGCCCTGTTTTGAGTATCTGACTAGTTTCAAAATTAAAAATAGGAAGAAAAAAAAGCTCGGTTTCCTATTAAAGTAATAAA
Organism: Unio pictorum; assembly: GCA_030141615.1. Classification (NCBI taxonomy): domain Eukaryota; kingdom Metazoa; phylum Mollusca; class Bivalvia; order Unionida; family Unionidae; genus Unio; species Unio pictorum. The sequence goes on along the minus strand of JARLTB010000114.1, from coordinate 11,319,010 downwards.
ACACAGTTTTAAGATATTTTAAGCATATTGGTATATTGTCTTATATAATTCACACGTGAAGATTCTAGGTTTGAAACAAACTTGGTTTCATTTTATGATCGGAATCTAATCTGTGTCATCATTTGCTAACATTTACAGAATTTAAGACGATACAAATTTGCACCTTTAATTGATTTTATTTTAATATTAAATATGATCTTACTTCATGCTAACAAATTATATTTATATTACATTCATATTTGTCCTATTATGTACACGTCTTAATAAGTGTGTTTAAACACATTCTGAAAATACAACACGGTGCATGCCCGAGAGAATTGCATTCATAGCCCTGTTTTGAGTATCTGAAAATCAAATGCAGAAGGAAACGAGCTTGATACTTTGTTACTTAAAATTGACCCAAATTGAATTAGATTTGTTGATATATCAGTGTTCCTGAATGTATATGTTATGCACGCATATTCTCCAGCAGTGCAAGTATCATGTTCGTCCCATTTTATATAATTGAAGTGAACAATATTGATCTTAATTTAATTTTCAGGCAGATCTATGTCTATGTTAATAAGCATTCAAACATTTAGTGCGTACCATGAATACTTGATTACAAGAATCAACCGATCGCCGACCCTGATTTTGTATGCACATCATGTACCAGATTACCTGAATTTATGTAATGGTTTATGAGTATTTATTAGCACAAACAGCAGATACCCAAATTTGTCAGCACACAATGCCCAGACATTGTGTACTTTGGTGTAGCACTCTCAACGGATCAAAACTTACTGAGCGGATATTATACATGGAAGCCAAGTCTATGTTTCCACTGTGCCCACACAGGCCGGAACGTTATAATTGTTTTCACTGAGAAATGCATGCTGATATTTTTACGAAGACAAAATTTAGCTTTTCAAATTAATAACTTGTTTAAATTTATAGCCATTATATGATAAGATGGCGCCTGTTAAAGATATAGCAGAGTGTACACATTATAGTACTATATTCGGATATATAACATCTAGATGGTGTATATAATACACTGCACAACATTCATGCTTAACGTAATCATAGGGGGACCTGACACAGTACTACATTCATGTGTAATACAAATCATAATTAAATAACAAGTTTAGGATGTCATACAGTTTATCGGGGTATATGCAATAGCTAATTCAATGTTTGTGGATAAAACAAGTGGTTTGTAAATTCAAGCGCATTCTCTGTTAGGTGTGACGTTACGTGTCAAGAGCCAATCAACAGCCTAGATGACGCAATATACATCGAACTCATTCTGATTTCAGTTATTTGATTCTTTACTTAAAATATAGAAATTTGAAAATAATATTTTGCAATATCAGACACAAACTCTTCTTACACAATATTCCAATTTCTATTACATTTATTTTATTATATCAGGTCAACAGATATAAGAGAAAAATGGTAAGTAAAATATTTCGCCTTTAGTACCAACTATACGGTAAGGCATCTTCTATATTTGCTTTGTGATTGTTTGGTCTGTATAATTATCACAATCTGTTCCACGAATGTAATACACCATTTTAGAACGAGCAACACAAGTTTCAGTTCAATTCCAGTGCCGCTTTTATTATTTAGGATCATATGCCACTATCACGTCTCAGATCACACTAAGGCATGATAATATTATGCAAACATATAATGAGATAATAATATGTTTGTGACAAACACCACCTGGTAAATGTTTTACTGCAGTTAGAAATTCGATGCAATAAAAAGGGAGACGTTACTTGATATTTAATTTGCGAATCAATGCTTGAATGTCCAGAATATTGTTCAAGTTATCTTACTAATTCTGAAGTAACGATCATTGTATCGGCATTATTGGTTGAACCATATATATAAAAAAGCTTCCAAAGGTTGCAAAACGCGTTCGGTTGTTGTCAGTTTTTTTTACAGTCATATAAGTTACCGATAAATTAACATGTACACAAGCTTGTTCTGTTATGCAGATGGAAACATACTGTTACATTATATTCTTTGGGTCCCATAAGTTCTTAAATCAGCATATGTGTTATACGATTAAAATGTACATTGTTATTCAAGTGAAATTTCAATACTTCGTTAGCCAATTTTCATTAATCATAAGATAAAAGTATCGGCAATTGAATTATACGTTTATGTGAAGATCAGGATTATTGTTATAAACCGATACTGGTATCCACTACTGAATTATACATGTATGTGAAGAACAGGATTGCTATTATAAGCTGACACTGGTATCGGCTATTGAATTATACGTTCATGTGGAGACCAGGACAAGTATTATAAAATGACACGGAGATTATCTATTGAATTATACATTTACATGATGACCATGATTAGTGTTATAAAATGACACTGGTGAAGAACAGGATTGCTATTATAAACTGAGACTGATATTGGCTATTGAATTATACATTTATGTGAAGAGCAGGATTATTATTATAAACTGACACTCATATCGACTATTGAAATATAATTTATGTGAAGAACAGGATTGCTATTATAAGCTGACATTGGTATCGGCTATTGAATTATACGTTTATGTGAATAACATAATTATTATTATAAGCTGACACTGATATCGGCTATTGAATTATACATGTATGTGAAGACAAGGATTATTGTTATAAAGCATTGTACTCTCCGCTTGCTTGCTTGCTTGTTTGTTTTATAGCTGCAACCGTCTACTAGAGACATATGTGCAGCTTTTATAGACACCATATCGATGTCCATTATGGTTCCCTCGAAGAGGGGAAGAAGCACTCCCTCTCCTTAGGATTTAAGTGCTTAATTGCACTATTATTTAATCAGTGTTAGGCATTTCGCTGTATTACTAAAAAGTAACTAACAGGGAAAGTGAAAGCCTATAGGGTGGGTAGGAATGGTGCTACACACACCCACCCCTATTGTAGATACCAATCGTAGTAGTAATGGTAACGAAGGGAAGTTAACACACTTCGTTAGTAATGGCATGTCCGGAAGAGGCAAGGGCGGAAAAGGCCAAGGTCAAAGGGTCCATCCAAGGTACTGCAACCATCGTCCCACACGCAGAGGCAGCGAACGCACATCCGGACCGAGAAACGAACAAACCAGAGGAGAGCCAAAGTCCCACACCCTTATTTTAATATTTGCAACCCCATAAGACATGTAAAGATGAATATGCTATATTGTTGTGTTGTGTATTATTTCGATGTTATTACTATCTCGCTACTATTGCAACATTGTGTTGCGGGGGTCTGATAGTCCTGGATTAAGACTACCTTATATATTCTAATATGGTCATAGTGAGTGTTTGCAATGTATGCGTATGTGTCTATGAGGTTGCAATCCCTGTCGATTGATTTTAATTTAATCCAGTTTTTCTAGTGGAGGCCCTATACCAATTATGTGTAAGCCACCTGTGTAATTGCGTCAAGCTTTACAAGTTTCGAATTTCCTAACACTTATCACTATGCCCTAACGTAAGTACTTAGTGTACTATATAATCTCTACCATCCTATCAGTAAAAATTCCTTTGAGGAACCTTTACCCTAAGAAAAAAACAAAATACCTACACGAATGTGTCAAAGTGACTATGTAAGTTTGTTCTTGGTAGTTTATTTAAGTTTTAAATTTTGATTGGGTGTGGTCCAAAAAAGCCATATTAGAGGTTAAAGTTTGGTCAGCCAAATGGAATTCTCTGTTACCAATCGAGTTGAGAATTCACTATAGAAAATAAACATTTAACAAGACAAGGACATAAAGATTTTTAGAGAGAGAAGGGAAATGAGTCAACACTAGCTTCCCAGAGAGACTGATAGGATTAGACACAGAGGTACACCTGACTGTATACATGTGCGTACACCTATCCAGGCGATCTATAAATAGAAAAGACCTGTGTCCCTACTGTTTCACCAGCCTTCCCCTATTCCCAAGAATCACAGAGGGGAGGAAAAGTAACATTACAAGACAAGTACAACAATAACATTTAACAATTATATTAGATATAAAGCAATTAATTATTAAGAATAAGTAACAAGAATAAAACAAACAAGAACAATGAATAAGAATTGAAAAAAGAGAACGGAACAAGAACAATAATAAAGAATAGCCAAAATTAGAACTATTATTAACAATTGAAATGTCTACATGTAGTATTAGTAAAACAACAATAACATGTAATTATTTACGGACAAGGCTATTATCACATCAGTTAACTTTAAACAAACAGTATTATTAATTGTCATGCAACAAGAAGTTGTGATACAAACAAGTAATTAACAGTAACAGGAACTTAAAATTAAAAAACAAATATAACTAAAATTAAGTCTAATAGCCCTGAAAAGGGCTGTTTGATATTCCTATGAATCTGTAGTCCGTCCTCCACGTTTCCACCGACTTCAGAGATAGCACCATGAACTCCGTTGATATTCCTAAGCTGTCCACTTTTTGTAGAAAGTTTATTATGCTTTTTGAATATCAAGTGCCAATGACTTGTTCTAAGTTGGAAGTGGTAAGTAAGATGTTAGTGATTCTGATTACAGACTACAGTTGCAAATAAAATTTGAAGTTTTAATTGTCTGACAGTTCAAGCGGTGATCTCTGTAGAGCACGCCATGAGATGGGTGTAGGTCCGTGATAAACGTAAAAGCTCATTATGAACTCCTTATCTACACCCACCCATATCATAGTTCAGTCAGAGTCACAGGCCAGTTGAAAATCATAGGTATATTATAGCGGTAACCTCTGTATCGCACCATAATAAGCAGATATAGACTCGTGACAACGTGTTAGCTCATTATGAACTAATTATCTATACCCACCCATATAATGTTTCAATCAGAGTCACAGGCCATTTAATATTTTAAGCTATTTTGATTTATATTTTGTTATTATTTGCCTAAGATTTTCCTATTTTTAATTTAACAATTACTTGACAGTTCAAGCGATGATCTCTGTAGAGCACCATAATAAGCAGATATAGACTCGTGACAACGTGTTAGCTCATTATGAACTAATTATCTATACCCACCCATATAATGTTTCAATCAGAGTCACAGGCCATTTATTATTTTAAGCTATTTTGGGTTATATTTTGTTATTATTTGCCTAAGATTTTCCTATTTTTAATTTAATAACTTTATTTGTGAGTAAAATACGGTAATTATTGTTATTTCTTTTAGTGCGCTTTTTATACGTTAATGTACGGTAATTTTATCAATACGCTTTTTTCATAGTAATATACGGTAGTTTGAATGGTAGTAATTTGATACTTTATGGAGATTTCCTTCTAGCATATTTAGGTAGAAGAGGTGTGTTATCTTCTGTATAACTCTAATATTGTTTATTATTAAGTATGCTTAGTCATTATTATATTTTGTGCATTAGATTTGAGTTTGTGATAAAGTCCATAATATGAGTAGTAATTGATTGCAGATTTGGCTGCTTTAGATCAAGAAATTTTGGATATAATTTAGTTGTTTTGCTTATTTTCAATTTATTTTTAAGGATATTTCTATGGGTTATGTTATTGAGACATTTATTAAAAATATGTTCCAAATCTTCTACTTGATTACATATAAAACATTTAATATTGTGGGGGAATGGTCCTAAGTATTTTGCGAAACTGTTAGCCAATTTCGTTTTTCCTACCATTATCCTATTCATTTTGATTTGTTGTGTTCTTGTTTTACCTATAGGAGTAATTTTCCTTTTGACTGTTTTCATGATGTTATAAAGTACTCTCCCTTTTATTGATATATTCCAGTTATGTTGCCACTTACTATTTATCATGTCAGTAATAAATTTGTATAACTCTGTATGACTGTACTGTACCTGTTCATATGTCAATTCATTTAGTTTTTCTTTCGCTATTTGATCTGCCAAATCATTACCTTTTATATCTATATGTGAGGGAACCCATAGGAAGTCTATTTCAATATCTTGAATACTAAGTTTACTTATTTGATATTGTAATAAATATAGAAAAAATTTTCTGCTGTTAGAGTTGTTTGTGCTAATAGTTTTTAGAACACTTAATGAATCACTAACAATTAAAAAATTTTTTGTGTTTAAGTTAGAGTGTTGTATCCATTTTAGTGCCTGAAGTATAGCCCAGAACTCCACAGTGTATATGGAGCAGTAATCTGGTAGTCGCATTCCTTGTTTAATAGTAAACTCAGGAATAACCCATGATGCTGCTGTTCTTGCAGGATCTAGTTTTTTAGATCCATCCGTGTATATTTTGACATGATTTTTATATTCAGTGTTTAACTTTTCATTGGCTAGCAGTTTAAGATAGTGGGAGTCCTGTACTTTATTTCCTTTATCTTGTAAAGTGGTGTCTACTTTTATTTCTTTTAATCTCCATGGAATTATAATGGGGTTTTTAGTTTTCTGTACATTAAATATATCAGTAGTTAAATTTGTTTTAAGACGAAAAATTTGTTTGACAAATGAAGTGGAGTATTTGCCCCGTTTAATGAGTGGTTTAGTACACTTTTTAATTGCCTTTAAAGTAGGGTGCTCATCATTTTGGGTTGACAGTCTAGCTACATATCTTAACATGATTTCCTGTCTTCTGAGATGTAATGATGGTTCGCCAGTAAGAATTTGTAATTCTTCTGTGGAAGTAGATGGTAATGCTTTAGTTGCAAGGAGAAGGGCTTTACGCTGAATTGAGGTAATTTTATTTAGTAAAGCTGGCGATGCTGTGGCATAGACATGACACCCATAATCGATCTTGGAACGTATCAAAGATCTATACAGGGTCATGATTGTATTTTGGCATGCACCCCAATGTGTGCCTTGTATACTTCTAATGAGATTTAGATCAAGTTGACATCTACTAATTAAGTCCTTTATATGATATGACCATTTCATGTTTTGATCAAAGTACATCCCTAAGAATTTGACTACTTTTACAAATGTTATATTTTGATTTTGTAGGGTTAGTTTAGGATATGTTTTATTATAGTTAAAGGGTGAAAATACTATCGCTACTGTTTTTGTGTGTGAGAATTTAAAACCCCATTTATCTGCCCAACAACCAATATTATCTAGAGTTTGTTGTATTTCAGCTATATGTTTTGAATTGTTGGGATCTCCAGCGCGCCATAGTGCACTATCATCCGCAAATTGAGATAAGTCAATATTGGGAGTGGCTAAATTTGTATCTAAATCATTAATCATAATATTAAATAGAGTTGGACTGAGTACACTCCCCTGTGGTGTACCATTATCTAAAACATACTTTTCAGAGTATGTTGTTCCTATTCTAGTGATAATTTTACGTTCGCTTAGGAAATCTTTAATAAAATTAAATATATTACCAGTTATACCATATTTATTTAGTTTAGTTAGTAGACCTTTAGTCCATACTAGGTCAAAAGCTTTTTCCATATCTAGAAATACAGCAATAAGATTTCTATTTTTTTTTTGATGATTATTAAAAGCTATTTTAATTGCTGTTTCTAATTTGATAAGTTGATCTATAGTAGATCTATTATTTCTAAAACCACATTGATTCTTAGATATGAAATTGTTGATTTCCAGGTGGTATTTAAGTCTGTTATTAATTATTATTTCCATAATTTTACATATATTATTAGTTAGAGAGATAGGGTGGTATGAGTTTACATCATTCCTATCTTTTTTTTGTTTTAGGATTGGGATTACTACAGCTGTTTTCCATTTAATAGGTAGTTTTCCAGTTTCCCAAATCTGATTATACATATTTAGTATTATTTTAATAAAGTTAAGTGGTAGCTTCTTATATATTGTGTATCCTATGGTATCTTCCCCAGGTGATGTGTCTTTTTAGTTTTAAGTGCCTGATGCCATTCATTAATTGTAATTTTATCATTTAAATAGGAGTTTTTATTTCCCATGTCTAAGAATGTATTTTTGCTATTTGTTTCCATTTTAGATCTATGTTGCTGGAATTCCTTAGTATGATTTTTATTACTGCTCATAGCTTGGAAGTGCTTTGCTAGCGAGTCAGCTTGCTCTTTATAATTATTGGTATTATTAATTTTTGGGGTATGATTTGTATGTTTGCCTCTTATTACTCTAATTTGATCCCATACTTGTTTTGAGTTAGTTTTATAATTAAGGGTATTACAATATTGTCTCCAAGTATCTTCTTTAGCTTTTTTAATAGTTTGTTTAAGTTCAGTTTCTATTTTTTGATATTCCTTAAAATGTTGTGTGGTTTGGGTGCGTTTAAACTTATTAAGCGCTTTTCTTTTATTTTTCCTCATTACACTGATTTCATTATTCCACCAAGGGACTCTAAGTTTATTAGGATTGCCTTTTGTTTTTGGCATTGAAGCATTAGCTGCCCTTGTAATAGCATTAATTATATTATCATAGTATTGATTTATATTTTCATGTTCAATATCCTCAAGTGTTTCGTTTTCGATATTTTGTTGAAATTTCGTCCAGTCCGCTTTTTTATAGTTCCATTTTGGGATTTTACTACTATTTTCCAGTTGAGCTGAGTTTTGTATTGTAGTTATTATGAGAAAATGATCACTGCCCATACTGTCTTCTTGATCAACACTCCATAATGCTAATTGAGCGAGTTTGGGGGTGCATAGTGTTAGATCTAAGGCTGCTAAGGTGCCATCTGCCGGATTCAGTCTTGTTTGAGTACCATCATTAAGTAGTACCAGTTTTGTTTTATTGATCCAATTTTGTACAGTTTTACCTCTAATATTTGTTGCTTCACTACCCCATATTATATTGTGAGAGTTGAAATCACCTAACACCATAACTTCATTTTGTCCTATATGTAGATTAAGCGCTTTCAGCGCTAACTGGTGAGTTAATTTAGTGTCACCTCCTGGATCATAAAAGTTATATAATATAAATTTAAGTTTACCTGTATTAAGTTGTAAAGCTTGTACTTCTATTTTAGAGTTTTCGATTGCTGGTAAATTAATTGGAACTATTGTTGCTGAGGGGATGTTATTATTAATATATATAACCAGTCCCCCACCTTGGCCTTCATTTCTATGTTGAAAAAATCCAGGAGAGTATCCTACAATGGTTGGCAATGTTTTAGTTTTATTTGTTATTTTGGTTTCCTGAATACAAATTATATCTGGTTTTATTAGTGTGTTAATTAGTTTTAGTTCATTAATATTAAGCACTAAACTACGTGAATTCCATTGCCATATAACTAAATTTGTATTATTACTGTGAGGATTTGTTACTACTTTTGTTGTGTTATTCATGTTGGTTTAATAGCTTTCCTGATTTTATACCCTCCTCTACATGTTGGATAAGAGCATGGAGCCCGTTCGTGAGGGTGGATAAGTAACTAATGTTTTTATTTTGTGCGTTACTAATGTAACGACCTATTTCAGAGATTGCATGTCCAATTGTGCTTAAACCCAAATTGTTTGTGAGGTCTATTGAGTTTTCTGTTTGTGTAGAGGTTGTTGTTTTTGCATTCTCAATTATTTCGATAGGTTTATCAATTTGGGTTGGTGCAGGAGCAGGAGTTGTCTTTTCCTGTCTATTTTGATTTTTAGTGTTTTGTTTTTTAGAGTTTATTTTTTGTCTTGCTGTAATGTAATCATAATTGAACGAGTTCATAAGGGTTATGATCTCGTTTTCTAGGATCGCAGCAGGACATTTATTGGAGTTAGAGGAGTGATCTCCCTTACAGTTGGCACATTTAGGCTGTTCTCGTTTACATTGCCCTATATGTGGGCCCCCGCAATTTTGACATCTGTGTTTGAAGGTACAAGCTACCTTATAATGGCCCCAATGTTGGCAATTAGTACAGTATCGTACTTTGTTCACGTATGGTTGGGTTCTATGCCGAATACCCAAAGGTCCTACTTTGATTAATGTTGGAATTGGTGCTGTTGATTCCACAATCACCACACTCTGAGCTCTAATGTCCTGTTTACCTATTTTATAGAGTTTATCAATTTTATTTCCTGTTTGTATGATTTGATCTTTAAGTTGTTGAGTAGTGCACGTTGCTAGTTGCCCCTTAAATTTAAGTACAGCCTTGTATTTTATTGGTCTCATTTGTTGTTGTTGTTGTTGTTGCTTTGGTTGCTTCATTTCTTTTTGATGATGTTGCTGTTCCTGCTGTTTTCTTTCATTTAATTTTTGGACTTGTTTTACTTCCTTTACTTGCTGTGCACCAATGTTGTCAGTGTTGTTGTTGTTGTTACTTTTGTTTTTAGTAGATTGACAAATTTTGGCTTTTTTGTGCAGCTCCATAATGACTGGCATGCCGCAAAGTTTATTTGTTTCCAGAAATTTAGCAGTTTGTGCCCTTGTGCTACAATGCAATATTATGTAGTTTGTTGATTTAGGGCGTATAATCTTACATTGCCCTGAATGAATTTTCAGTAATGCCTTAGCAATACTGATGGTTGTGAGGTCAAAAAATTGGCTAGTTTTGCCCTTCAAAAACATTGTCATATCCACGTTGTGATAATATTTTATTGTTTTGGTGGAGTATGAACTTCCTTTATTTTGATTTTGGTTTGTAACTTTAGAGTTTTTTGCGGGTTTTTGCTGTTTGGGGTTTAACGCCTGTTTTCCCTTTCCTTTGTAGGCGGGGGGGGGGGGAGCTCTCTATAAGTTGTGCGCTTCTGGCTACTTTGCTATCGTTATTACTACCAGATGTTCCTGGGTTCTGGCTACTATGATACAGTGTAGCCTTGTCTGCCTTGATTTGACCTACTTTTCCGTTAGTTTTAACTGCTTGAGCGTAGGTAAATTTAGGCTGGTAAAATTTTGTTCCGGCCTGCATAGATTTGTCCTCTATACTTTGTGTAGAGTCGAGCGGTGCTTTGGTAGTTTGTTCCTTATCAATTTTAATCCCTACCTTTTGTATGGGCTGAGTTTTGTTAGAATTAGCGTAGAGGGGGGTGGGTGTATCGGAAGGCAGAGTATCATCAAGGTTTTGTGTGTTAGAAACATCAATAATTTTGATGCCTACTGGTTTGTTTTTCTTTGACCTGGTGTCTATTTCATTAACGAAATTGTCCCCTAGATTAAATCTAACGGGAGATAGAGGGTTTAGTTTTTCCGCCTGCTCTTTTCTTAGGCGATATTCAGGCGATGTTAGAAAATTTAGTTGCTTTATTTGTACAGCCCTCTTATTTGGTTGAGGTGTTACATCAATAACACCAATTTTGTTTGCCACATTTGTTTGGATGGGCTTAGGGAGTCCAGATTTGACCAAAGCTGCGAGTTTAATGTTATCTCTATTCATTTTGATTAATGTTAATGAAAGTATTTGAAGATTTTATGTTTTAATGTTATGTTATGGGAATAATTTGAATAATATTCTAATATTTATGATTTGTTATAGACTAAGTTAAATAATAACTGTAGTAGTCTGTATTAAAATATTAGTGATTAGGCTTTGTTTAGAAACTAAGTCAAGGGCACTCAATTTGAACCCGTAGGTTTAACAATTTACCTTAATTTGATGTGCAGCCTGATAGAATATCTTATGAACAAATCCGTATTCCTCTTGAAAAGCAGTATACTTGACTTGTAGAGTGGTATGGTACTCGCTATCCGGGATTCACTGTGAAACCGTGGCAGTCGAAAACAGGTAACAGGTTACTATAGAGCGTGGATAAAGGTTTTCAGAGAGCTGCGTTAAACACGTCTGTGCAGTACAGAGCGCCTAGTGCAAGTGGAATGGAATCCTACTCTCCGCTTGACTGACTGACTTTGGGTGTTTTATAGATGTAACCGCCCACTAGGGGCATTTGTACATCTTTTATAGGTACCATGTCGGTACCCATTTAGGTGGGAGGGGTGTTACTCCCTCCCTTAAAGTGCTATGCACTATAGATTAAGGCGTTCCCCTGAATTACTAAAAAGTAACTATCAGGGGAAATGAAGGCCTATATTGGGGGGGGTAGGAATAGTACCCACACACACCCACCCCTATCATCCAATCGAGCAGTTGTAAGGTAGCGAGGGGAAATGTTTCCTCATTTCGCTAGTAATTTTGTGAGCAGGAACGGCAAAGGTGGAAAAGGTCCAGGTCCAGGAGGGCGTTGACACAGCAGCACACACCAGAGCACGCAGACAGCAAGACAGCACAGCGAAGGACGCAGCCCACACCTGAAACAACAAGGTCATACTAAGGTCAAATTCAGTCCAGTTATATTAATGGACAAATTAACAGCCAATAATGTGTTAGCCACCTGTGCAATTATTCTAATATTTAAGTTGAAGAATTATTATTTACAATCCTATCGTTCGAATAATACTAGTACTTAAGCGTACATAAAATAAATCCCTAACAAATTTAGAAAATTAAAAATGTCTGAGCGACATATAATAGTGTAGTCAATGTTAGGTATTTTTGGTCTTAAATTTGCTGGAGGCGATACCAATAAGGTCAAATTAGCTTTTTAGGGCCACGGAAAGTTATTCAAAGAGGGGTACTCGTAACCAAATGAGTCCCCTATTATTCAGGCGAATGAAAAGATAAATGGCATATATCTTTTCGTTGTACTGCTTTATCCGAGTAGTCCGATGGTGACGACTTTTCCGTAGACAGCTGTATTTCCATCAATTTGTTGGCTATCTAAGGTAGAGTTTCGCTGACTTGATAATATCATCCTACGGCAACCTGCGGGTTACTCGATATTTTGGCATCACCAGTCAGCGCGCCTCAGGTCCGCCATATTACTTAAATTCCCATGGCTGGTTGTAATATGGTTCCAGCAACTTGATGCAGGAGCAATCCAACTTCAAAGTCCGCCATTTTTCTTCTTCACGTAGTTTAAGTAGGCGATTCAGTTTCTGCATATCTTCAATCTCTGCCACTTGTTAAAGGGACTTATAAAATATCCAAAATGTTTCCACTGCATCGTCCACCGCTGTACATGTTGATGTTTCTCTCTGTAGTAGTGATGTGATAACGCTTCAGTTCGTCCTTAGCTGTGAAGCCCGGGAAACATGCTCTCGCAATCCGCCGTGACGTCATCAGATCGCCTGCTCCAGAAAAGCCGTCCTACTCGGTCTGCAGTCTTCGCCTGAATGATGCTACTCTCCGCTTACTGACTGACATTATGCGTTTAAAGTGATTCGTCCCGAGGGCTCTTGTCACTGTTTTATCCGTCAAGAGACGGTTATTTACTTTATCCTGAGGGTGGGAATGGAGCCGCCACCCTGCAGGCATTTATGTGTTCATGGAACACTATTTACTTGGGCCGTCACATCGGAGTAGCTATTGAGCTACTACTGTGTGATTGTAGGGCCACATATATGAGTGGGAATAGTTCCAGCACACACTCATATTAATTCATTCTGTTTCTGTCTGGTTTTTTTAGGACGTGCTAAGCACGTGTAGTTGCTGCGGCAGGTTTTGCGGGCGAGGCGAAGTGCCTGGCAAGGGCTGCTTCTTTGGACGTACCCTATCCCTATTTATATACTCTGTGCTGCTTTTGAGTGTACAACGTTTATGTAACAGTGTTTTATAATGTTGTGTGCTCGATGTGTATTTTTGTGTAGTTGTTTTCCTAATTTTGTTATGTGCAACCTTGTGTTGCTGGGCCTGATGATCTGGGCTTTGACCACCTTATATGTTCTATTTGGGGTTCTAATTATGCCATATTTCTTAGGTTATTTAGTTAGTTTTGCAGCCTTGTGCTGCTGGCCCTGATAGTCTTGGGTTTTTGACTACCTTATATGTTCTAATTTTACGGGATCTAAATTACGTACTTCCTTTTTCTATTTGATGTGCGACCTTGTGTCGCCGGACCTGATAGTCTTTGGAGTTTTAGACTACCTTATATGTTCTTGATTTGGGGTCTCTATCATATTTCTCTACCTGGTTAAGTTGCTCCGTTCTCGGTGCATCTGTTGGTTCTAATTAAGCTTTTCGGTGTGGTTGATACTTATGGTTTTAACACTGTATACTTGGTTGTACTCCTAATGAGAAGGTATCTAGGGATAGTGTCTAAAGAGGAAAGAAGAGAGAGTAGAGTGTTAACCTACATCCTTACTGCCTATGATGTTTGTTTTTTGGTGTCATCTTGTTATTTCTTGTGGTGTTATTTATTGGGTAAATTGATTTTGTTTTTATGACTTGTTTGTGTTATTGCTCCTTATTTCCCTTTTTGTTTTATTGGGACCCTATTTTCATATTTGTTTTGGCCCCTTGATTTAGTTCAGGTGTGTGGTTCGATTACTAGGTAGTAGCAATGGGTCCCTGCGGGAAATGTCCCGGGCCGGTTAAGCGACACGTCAAGGATTGTCCATTTCTACACCCAGTCACCTCCCCACGACCGGTCCGTGAGGCGCGGCGGCCAGGCAACAACAAGGGACCTCTGCCGGAAGTATCCGGGGCCGTTAAGCGACACGTCAAAGGTATTCCTTGTTGAGTCCAGTTTCCACACCCCGGTCCTGGCCGTTTCTTGTTTTCCTGTCCTAGAGGGGTTTATTAATGTTTTATATGTAAGCATGACTTGTTTGTGTTTTAGCTCTTTATTTCCCTTTTTGTTTTATTGGGACCCTATTTTCATATTTGTTTTGGCCCCTTGGTTTAGTTCAGGTGTGTGGTTCGGTTTTTAGGTAGTAGCAATGGGTCCCTGCGGGAAATGTCCCGGGCCGGTTAAGCGACACGTCAAGGATTGTCCATTTCTACACCCAGTCGCCTCCCCCCGACCGGTCCGTGAGGCGCGGCGGCCAGGCAACAACAAGGGACCTCTGCCGGAAGTATCCGGGGCCGTTAAGCGACACGTCAAAGGTATTCCTTGTTGAGCCCAGTTTCCCCACCCCGGTCCTGGCCGTTTCTTGTTTTCCTGTCCTAAAGGGGCTTAGTAATGTTTTATATGTAAGCATTAGGGTCCTGTTATGTTGTTTGTCGGGTTTGAGATTTTAATGGATAATTTATATATTCCCTATTTTTCCTATGTTTTGTAGCAATTCCAACATATTCTTGTGTGTCATTAAAATGTTGGGATTGGTATTTTGTATAATTTCTGGGTATGTATATGGGGCTTTTATATTCTGCTGTTGTGATCTAAATTTGTCCCTTTCTTGTTTGGTTTTACTGCAATTGTTGAAGATATGATGTAGATCTTCCGGGGTATTACAATGGTAGCAGTTTATATTATGAGGAAAGGGTCCTATATATTTTCCCATGCTGTTGGCCAGCTTGGTTTTTCCTAAAGTTATCCTATTGATGATTGTCTGCTCTTTAGGTGAGCCCTTGGGCGGTTTTTTGTGCCTATTGACTTCCTTAACAGTAGCGTACAACACTCTCCCTTTTGTACTATTGTCCCAATCATGTTGCCATTTTATATCTATTTGGGTGTTTATTATACTGTAGAGTTCGGTTGTGCTATAGTGCAGCGGCTCGAAATTCGGTTCGTGTAGTTTTTCCTTAGCCAGTTTGTCGGCCATTTCGTTACCCTTAATTTCAATGTGGGATGGTATCCACATGAACTCTACAATAGTATTTCCGGTATTTAGTAGTTTTAGTTTGGCGTTTATTTGATTGAGAAAATCTTCCCTGCATTTAGTGGTATTTGTTTGAATTGAAGATAGGACGCTAAGCGAGTCACTAATAATTACTGTCTTATTAGGTTTGAATTCTTCAATCCATTGTAATGATTTGAGGATGGACCAGAATTCAGCTGTGTAAATAGAGCAGTAGTCTGGGAGACGTCTGCCTATTTGTATGTTGAGCTCTGGTATGACCATTGCAGCAGCTGTTCTGTATGGGTTAGTAATTTTAGATCCATCCGTATATATTTTGGTATATTGTTGGTATTGAGTATTTATAATGTTTAAGGCTTCTATTTTGAGAGTTTGTTCTTGATTTTGTTTACTGCCTTTTTCTGTGAGGGAGGTGTTGACTTTAGATTGTACGTTGTTCCAAGGTTCGTGTTCGTACACTACGTTATTGTTCAGAGGAGTTAGTTCTACTGGTATTATTGTCTTTAAGAGATGATATTGTTTTCCCATAGGTAGTTTTTGTTTCAAAGTTTTCCTGATTGGGATGTTGGTTTTATTTATAGCCAGGAGGGTGGGGTGTGTGGCTGGGTGGGTGGACAGCCGCGCTACATATTTATAGAAGGAGCTCTTGCCGTCTCAGGTGGAGGGGCAGCTCTCCCGTTAAGACATGCAGCTCGGCTGTCGATGTTGTTTTTAGAGCTCCGGTACACTTTAATAGTGCTGCTCTTTGTATTTGATCTAATTTTTTTAGTTGTGTTTTGGGTGCCGATGAGTAGACTTGGCAGCCATAATCTAGTTTAGATCTTACCAGAGCTCTATATAATTTTAGGGATGTTTCTTGGTCTGCACCCCAATGTGTGCCTTTAAGGCTCGTTATCAGATTTAGATCCCGACTACATCTATTAACTAAGTCCTCTATATGGTATGCCCATGTGAGATGTTGGTCATAGTACATACCCAGAAATTTTGCTACTTTAACAAATTTTATTTCTTGATCCTGTATTGTTAATTTAGGGTATTTTATGTTTCGTCTATATGGGGTGAACAGTACGGCTACCGTTTTTTGGTGCGATAGTTTGAATCCCCATTGATTAGCCCAGTTTCCAATATTGTTTAGGCTGGTTTGAAGTTCAGAGATGTTTTTGTGGTTGGAGGGGTTTCCTGCTCTCCATAGGCCACCATCGTCAGCAAATTGTGACAATTCAACTTTGGTAGTTGCCAAATTTTTATCTAGGTCATTTATCGAATTGGAATTTTGCACGAAACGAAAAAAGCATAAACAAAATACAAACTGTGATAAGTGCACTTTTTCATTTCTGGCTAGTCTGCAATTTAATTTGTCGATTAATCGGCAGCACATAGTTCGCTTATAGGAGATGATATAAGTGATGAAAGTGTAATTATCAGATTAATGACATACTGTATTTGTTTTTGCCAACATGCACCTGTTAATTTGTCAGTTTTATTTAATTTAAATAAACGAAGTTAAGTTTATTGGTTTCCATATCACATTTATATCATACTTTGATGAAGACATAAATCAGAAATGTAGCCTAGCAATAGGCGTATTTATCAGTCAAAATGTAAACATTCTGTACTGCGCCAAGTTAGTATTTGATTCGCTAAGCGCGTTCTTTCATTATTGGTAATTTCTCTTCAAATTCACTATATCAATAACTATGATATGAACTTTTATTGGCTTATCTCTGATGGTTCTTTTAAAATTATTATATTTAGTACAAAATATATGTAACACAAAATCAGGTCACAATAAGAAATTATGCGGTGAAAGCAAAGAAACGTGTTTTCCAGTACATATATTTTCGGAGATATCTTGATGCGTTTCAAGAGCCAAACCACTATTTCATTTCCTTATAACGTACATAAAAAAAAACTAAAGTGATTTCTTCATTATATTCATAAAAAGTGTAGAGACTTCTATTTAATAAAGCTGTACAATTGTGTCATCATTGAAAATGGGTCTTTCAAAGCATTTTCTCTGCGCATCATGAATGATATACAACAACTGCCAGTTCTGCACCTATTGATACAGTATTATATCAGGGTTGAAAATATAATTTGTGGCAGGACATTAATTGTATAAGATCAAAATAAAAGTATATATTGTATTGTCACCTATAGCTCATAGTTATCAAATATATAATGGGAAACGTTTTAATCCTACGAGAACGTCTCAGAGTACGTAATATTATTAAATTTTTTTCAGCAAACCTTGTATAAAGAGACAATCCGTTTTTAGTGCATCTATTTTCCTGTCATCAGCATGTATCACTTACCGTTATATCTAAACAAGTAACGACTTTCCCAAGTTGTATAATTTACATACTACTTTAAGTTAATACGTAAAAACTGACGCTTTAATCGACTATTGAATTATACATATGTCTGAATACCAGTTAGAGTTTGCTATATGACTATATTCTCAGCTGTATATGCCGTCAGTTTGTATGCTGTCAGGGCCAGTACATTACAAATATTTGTTAGATATTGATAATGCGCTCTTTATACGGATGTATTACATGACTACGTTGCTAGGCATAGGAACTGAGGACGAAACGAATGAAACATAAACCAAGTAGAAACTGTGGAAATCCATAATTTATTAATTGTTTGTCGCTATTTTATTCGCTGTGTGAATCAGCATCACGTTGTACAGTTTTATATAGGACAAGGTTTGAAAATATGCTAACCAGAATGCTTGCTTGAATTTGTGCTCTAATTATGCATTTGCATGTAAATAATTTGGGCAATGTATGGTGGAAAACTTTGCAGCTCCTTTATCTTGATTTACTCAGAATATAAGAAAATGGCCAACAGGAAAGTCGACATTCTGTAATTTTAATAATGCTCAACCCTTATAAGCTATTGAGTAATAATCTGATCAAGTTGTGACGTCCTCTGTATTTGTATTTGCCAATTTGAACATGATTATATGATTCTTTTGTTAAGAGCAAATAAGCGAGGTTTACTTCACGGTTTTGAGAATTACACGGCCATACTCATTTCAGGAAGAAAGAGCGAAGAAAGAAAACGTAGGTAGCAATATGCGTAGTTTGCAGCCCATAAGGACACATTGTGTATTGCTTCAAGTTATACTCTCATTTTTCAATAGCATGTGCCGCTTTGGAAGTAATTTTTGTTCAAATTTATTTCATCTAAGAGGTATTTTGCTGTTTCTATTTTGGGCAAAATGTCTGTACCATCATTTCAGGTCATATATAATTTTTTTTGTAAATAATTGTTTTTGCCCTAAAGGAGACAAATATATTAATATTTTGACCAAAGTAAAGAAATGGTATTCTGCTCGAACTTGATTCCACGGCACATATATGTTAGGACATATCTTGATGTGTTTTATGACTCGGAGCCCAACTTCAGTTCCCATCAGAACTAATGTGAATATGGATAAAGAAATACAATTAAATTCATTATTTGACTTGTATTAATTAGATACCCATTCCTTCATTCATTAAAATTGAAGATTTGTCTGCATTGAAAATAAGTATTTCGATGCATTTCCTTTGCGCCTCTTACCAATGGATAGCGACTGATTGGTGTACATCTTATAACAAAATCTTATCGTAGGTGAACATAGTTCGGCTGGAAATCAAATGCATTTTTATATTTGATATAAGTCATTTATATTTATTTTTAATATTTGTTTGTTAGATTTAAATTTGGCATTTTAAGTTTTAAGATTCGTTCATTGAAGGGGGGTGGGTGACCTGTACTTTACAGAGTAAACACCAAGTGTTGACCTCATTTCTGACCTGGTTTCAGAGTTGTAAACAAGCTTTTAAAATGATTGGCTGGTTCAAAGGACATTATGGAGTTTTATATAATATCTTTCTATTTTAGTTGGGTCATACGCTGTTTACTTGATTTCTTGAACGTACATTTGTTCTGAAGGATTCTAGAAGATGGTGACCCCTTCCTTGTTTATATAAAAACAGCTATATAAACTATGTTTTGGAGCGAGCTATTCAGTATAATTTGGGCTTTTAGAATAGTAAGTTGTGTCTTTTTGAGTTATTATAAATTACCTTGTACTGGAAATTATGTTAATTCGTTTGGATCAAGAGGAATTATTTTGTTATTTATCTGGAAAAGAATTGTGCTCATAGAAATTTTATTAACAAGAACTGACTTCATCAAGTGACATCATCTTTCATACTGGAAACTTCGCTGGAATTCGAACTTAGAATTATTTGGACATTTTACTACCAGGACTTTTGCAATTTCTCTAGTGGATAATATTTTGAATTATTTTTGGATTAAATTTTGGAATTCATTCTTAAATCCGAAAGTTTATTTTTTCTTTTCTGGAAAATATTTGTGCTCAATAAATTGTTTATTAAGTTTTACAAGCTTGTTATTTTCGCTCTTTCTATTTTACTGTTTATTCGAGCCTAAGCAAGTAACAATACATACATACATGCATACATACATACATACATACATACATACATACATACATACATACATACATACATACATACATACATACATACATACATCTGTGTGAATGTTTAGCAAACAATCCTTATCTTATTTGTATGAATTCCCGTAATCTACAATTTCATTTTAATCGATATGCTGTCATATGTGCTTTTTATATTGACAGTCGATCAAATGATACGTATGCATCGATATAGTTTTCGAAAGCATATTTTCGAGATAGTTACACGCAAATAGTTATACCTGATGTACGCGGCACTATCACAATGGCATGATATGGTAACAGTGACTGAACTATGATATTTGTTTCTTCACATGTTATGCAACTTATCTGACCCCCCCCTCCTTAAAGCCATATATAAAATAAAATAAAATTTTGGATTTAAGTCGTGTATCGGCAGCTATATCCTCGAAACGGACTGCCAGCATAACTGTATGCACGAATTTTGTATTACTATACAATATATTTTATATTCAATTTAATATTCTTCATTATATCTCTCTCTCTCTCTCTCTCTCTCTCTCTCTCTCTCTCTATATATATATATATATATATATATATATATATATATATATATATATATATATATATATATATATATATATATATATATATATATATATATATATATATATATATATATAATATGCAACACGGAACTAATAGAAAATACAAGAAATAAATACAAATAATGTAGGATAGAATATACATAATATAACAATGTATAATGCATACATAATATTGAAACAGATACATATAATTATGGCGGTAATCAGCCTCCGTAGCTCCCAGGTGCGACAAATTTAAATATGTGAAGTTGCGTACTTGCTAAAAGCTCACTACTGCATACCTTTTCAAACATTGTACTTTCCTCAGCTTTTCTGTTTGATCTGAATCACAACTTCGTTTTTCATTTAATCCTGTGTTCAATCTAAAGAGGACGAAGAAAACTCGCATTTAAAGACAGTCAAACTTTGACATACGACGGGTTATCCTCATCTAAAAATAGATCTGATCTTGTGTAATATGATCACGTGACAGATATAAATAGTAACTTAAGGCGTAAATCTCGTGAGAGAGTTGTTATTAGCTTTGTATATTTTATTTATAAGGATTATTTCACGGAAGGCCATAGAATATACATAACAAAATGTAACAAAATGAAATAAAAATCAAATTAAGTAATATTTAAAATGTGTTTAAAAGACAAAGTGTAAAAAGCATGCTTGTTGACTAAAGATCAACACTCAAACTAAAACAAGGAATTGTTAAAATGAAAGCCCCAAAATATGAATTAGACATGCAAATGCTAAATGAAAGAATTCCATTTAAAATTAAATGTACCAATCAGAATCCAAACAAAATAAGGTCATCAAAAATATGAGAGCAGTACTTGAAGAAAACAAAGTAAAGTAAATGTACCAATCAGAAGCCCAAAAAAATAACGTCATCTATAATATAAGAGCAGTACTTGACGAAAACAGGGTAAAATACGAAGTCAAAATAAATAACGTCATCTAAAATATAAGAGCAGTACTTGAAGAAAACAAAGTAAAGTAAATGTACTAATGAGAAGCGAAACAAAATAGTTTCATCTAAAATATAAAACCAGTACTTGAAGAAAACAAAGTAAAGTACAGCAGAGTACATGGTTTCGTTTACAGATTGAAACAAACTCGATACTTACATTGAATGATCTTGTTGCAACTAAAAAACCACACCAGCTTCGATTTATATTTTACTTAATATGTCCGTATTGAATGTTTACTTTAATTTTAAACACAAATCTATCCAATGATTGTAATATATTTTATCAGATATGTGGATTGTATTTGCATTAATGCTACTTATTCTGTTATTGTACTTCTAACTACAAATGAACATGATCTTCTACTTAAGCTGCACCAATGTCAATTTATTTAAACATCGCGTTTACTTCATTCTTTACATGAAGTCTGATTAAATCGTGCCTTTATTTCGGTGGTACAATTTCAACGAATTATGAAGCTTCATTTTTGGGTTGAGTGTAATATGCTTACATATTGCTTTATGATTGGTGTGTGTGTGTCGGGCGGGGGGGGGGGGGGGAACCCTTAAGCGCCATTCCTAGCTGTAGCAAGTGATTATGAGCATCATTAAATACGTTTTTTTATTCTGAGAAACGTTTCGTTTATCTATTCAATTCCATGAACCCACCATATGTATTTTGTATATTATCTAAATACATGTTCATACGACTTGTTAGTATCATATGCAAAGTTTCAGGTTGAAAGGACTGAATCAACAAAAAGACACAAACTGCAGAGGAAACATACATACAGTACTAAATGGTCAACAAAATTTATACAGCGTGTCAATTTATTTTTCTTCCGGAAAAAGTAAAGACGGAAAAGTTATAATTCATAGATTTATATACGAGACATTCTATATAATATATCAGTTATTGCGACTAGTTTGGGTTACTTTATTTCATGTACATTGTGTGATTTATGCTGTATTTCGATTTGTGAATGCATGCATGCAAATCCGCTTCCTCATTTCAGTGCAAATAAGTGGAATTTGTAGAACCTTGTCTAATATCAGATTTATTAAAATTCTTTTAGGAATGAATACTATCTCACTATGATTTAAACTTTATTTTCGTTTGCAAACATGTTCATGCTTTCATACTATCACTGTGAGAGCAAATACACGGTAAATACTTCACCTTATCTAATACTATATATTTTTTATCTTATTTCAGGAGGAAAGAGATAAAAAAGAAAAAGTAAGTAAATGATAGATTTTGTCAGAAAATACATATAACTCAAACATAACAAAGGTTTTGCATGATTTATAAGACGCACATATTTATGAAAACTAAGTATTTTAAACCTTTGTTGCATATATGTTACAATTTAACCAGGCTGCGTTATTTTCAAACCTTGTCTGCTTCATATATTTTCCAATATCGTGCATTTATCGCTTTTGTCAGAAAGAAAAGCAGCATGCTTTTATGGACTTACGAATTATATGTTGGTTGTAATATGTGCATCTTATAATATAGCATTGTCCCCCCGGACTGAAACAAGAGACTCACATTCAGGTACCCATGTAGGGTAAGATACGGTAAAAAAGAGAGATACTTTAGCTAGTTCGACGCCAAAGAAAGTAAAAAAGCGCCCCCCCCCCCCCCGGCCGAAAAAAAACCCCACTAGCAAAACACAAACAGAACTTTAAATCAACACAGGAACTGGAGAGCCGAAAGGGCTATATTAAAAAGCAGCAGTATCAACTAAAAATAAAAAGTATAATAATAGAATTGAGCCGAGAAGGCAAAACAAAAACCACTAGTAAAATACAAAATAATTTTAATTAATATATAAACTGAAGAGACGAAATGGCAAGAATCAAAGGCACCAGTATCAATAGAAAAAATAATAATAATAAAATATACAAAAATAACAATAGAAGTCAATTGGAAAGCCAAACCGGCTAGCCCATGTAGCACCAGTCTGGTAAAGAAAATAAGATACTACAATTTACTTGTCCTGAAAACCCCCAAACACACCAAAAAATAATTGTAACAAAATTCCACTTTTCACATGAGCTGGTAACAACAACAACAGCAACAACAACAACAACAATAAATAAGTATGAACTAAGATGATAAAACCCTAAAAAATATAGCCGAAAAACACATACCGGAGAGCCGAAATGGCCAACTTAAAAAGCACCGGTAACAACAGAAAGCAACAACAAAAAATATTGTTTAACAACACACATAGGCTAGCTCATATAACGCGAGCCAGAAAACGTACAATACTACATTTTATTCTACACTGTAATTCCTTTACCTTGAAAGAAACCACGTGACACAGGCGGAATGTTGACCGACATGCGACACACTTCTCCACGCGAGGAAAATACCTTACCATACTCACCCATACAACGGCAGCCCAAACAAAGGAAAGGGTCCACAAAATAAACTAAAACAGGGGACCAACAGTCGGAAGCATACGACAATTCCCACGACTAGAAAATCAATAATACCATTACCACATTTATAAATAGAATGTAGTCACCATAACTCTCTAATTATAGGACAAAAGTGGAAAATATTTAAAACGTCTTTGATAAAAGAAACAAAATTACAACTCCTTTCCTGAGAAACAATTGAATGTACAGGGTTTTCAAATCAAGCCCTCTACATATTAAATTATAAAGACAGACTATATTTTACAAAATTAATTCAAATTCAACCTACACCTATTATATTTTCTTCTATCTTAGCAAATGACTCTCCAATCCAGTGCGCTAAGGAGCAAAGAAAAGGGTCGGCAACAAGAAATGGCTAAGGTCCTTATAAACGCAAAACTTAGTGCCCCAACTACATCTCTAACCCATAATACCGCCCCCCCCCAAAAAAAAAAAAATAAACCCCACGCAAACACACCATAACAATCATGCGTAACAGGAAACTCATCTAGTTAAAAAAAAAACATACTATATATTTCATAATATTTTTTTTACAGAACTACACTTGGAAAATAAGTAAACAAATATTACAAATATTATTTCATTCTGTCCAATACAAGAACACAAAATAACACACAATATAGCGGATACAAAATGGACAAACCTGACTGGCAAAGTCACATCGCGATTCTTCAAAAGGGAAAAAAGGAAAGGAAATCAGCCCTGGAATTTAAATAATTCTCAGGGAGAAGTGTACAATCCTTGTTAAAAGATTAACTGAAAGGGAAACCATAACACACCGAAGCACCAAGTTGTGGGAAATACCCAAAACCGGCACTGGTATAGGGTAGGGAGTACCATTCGGACAATCTTTTTCGGTAATACAGCTAAGAATACTGAGCAATACAAACAAAGAAAACCCTGAAGAAAAAAATTTCTTTCCTAATCATAAATGGGAAAGAAAATATACAAAAACATAACATATATGGGTGGACAGGGAAACACTAGACCAAAAACAAACATTTTTGTAAAACAAGGGTGTTACTCTAAACTCAAACCAGCGAACAAGTTGGGGGGAGTTGAAGTTTATCAACAAAAGGTAACTATTAATTTTCAAAATATTTAATGTCACTTACATCTGTTGGGTCTTACAATTGAAGGTCAAAATAAGGAAAATGGAATTATTATAATTGTTACATTATCATAAATACAGTTTTAGACATACGGGCAACACTGCCGTATCATATTCAGCAAAATATAGGGATGAGTAACTCCAGTATTGCATAGTCCCGTCCTTGTTATAATGTTGATGCCTCAATATGGAAAAGTTTACCTATGTGACATTAGTTGTTGTCCAGGCTATACTTATTTTTAATCACCAAAATCAATAAAATGGATAATATTTAAAATGTTTAGTTCATATGTAAACAATGTATTGTCATCCTGGCAAAAATGTTTCAAAACAAAGTTGTCAAAAGATAAATTAGTGACCATAATTACTCTATAAATGGTAAATTGCTAACATATATTTGGATACATAGATATTAAATAGTCTAAATGATCCACAGAACGTCATCGAATGCACCAAATCACTATAACTCTCGCAACGATAAATCGCAAACCCGCTTATAACGCGGTGTCATGGTTGAACCTCAGTTTTTTTAAACACCAGAAGGTACTAAAAATATATAAGCGCATGCTGATGAATCTGAAGAAAAATCTTGACTAAAAATGAAATTTGAAACATTGACGTATCACTCGCTTAATTGTTTAAAACGGTAGATATTATCTGGGAATTGTAACCAATACATTATATTTTCAACTCCTAATAATATTTATGTATTGTTACTATTTCTTCTCCAATGACCTTCTTTGTACACCGTAAAAAATGATAATCAACGAAATTGTGATCAATGAAAATTTCATGTATTACTGTAATGAATAAAAATGTAACGGAAACATGATCAAGTGCAAGGGAGATAATATTATAAGCTCAAACTTGTTTCAGAGAAGGGTACTCACCCATAGTTACGGTATTTAGCTGTCACACGTTGGTCTATAAATATTTAGGCAGACTTGATATCAATCTAGTTTGGCTTCGGCTGACATTTTCCAGCCCATTGATTGGATAAATCACTCACAGTATCATGAATGCTTAGGAAATTAGGGTATCGATGAACAAGCTCTAAATTGTAAATAGTCAATATGTAGTAATAGCCTTTTATGCACGTGTCAACGTTGATCTGCATGAAACACAACGTATAATGTTAATATATTGAGACAAATATTGCATAATATGAGACCTCTGATGTTGAATCCATTAATCAATATATTGATTGACACAGACACGCACAAAGACACACACACACACACACTTATACACACACACACACACAGATAGATAGATAGATAGATAGATAGATAGATAGATAGATAGATAGATAGATAGATAGATAGATGGATGGATGGATGGATGGATGGATGGATGGATGGATGGATGGATGGATAGATACACACACAATGTATCATGTTAATATAGGTAAAAACCGATTGCAATCTATCTAGGACCTCTGATGTTGAATATATTAATAATCTCATATGTATATATATATATATATATATATATATATATATATATATATATATATATATATATATATATATATATATATATATATATATATATATGATAAAACAGAGTTCAAGATTATTATTGACTAAATTTAAAGTACTCTGTG
Organism: Unio pictorum; assembly: GCA_030141615.1. Lineage (NCBI taxonomy): Eukaryota > Metazoa > Mollusca > Bivalvia > Unionida > Unionidae > Unio > Unio pictorum. The sequence continues at coordinate 11,292,373 of JARLTB010000114.1, read as the reverse complement.
TAAAAACAGGTGTTCTGAAAACCACGGAGTAGAAGCGTCTCCAAATTAAGGCACATACCAAAATAATTGTGGGTTAGTATAATAAGACCATATCAAAATTGTGTACAACATATTTTGTAACAGTTCTTCCGAATGACAATTCGATATCTTACTTTTTACATTTTCTTCAGGTGCATATGGCCGATATACGCATTATGAAAGTTCATTTTTGGGTTTAGTGCAATTAGCTTACATATTGATTTATGATTGGTGTGTATGTGTGTGTGTGTGTCGAGGGGGGAGGGAACCTTTAAGCATCATTCTTGGCTGTAGCAAGTGATTATGAGCATCATTAAACACGTTATTTTATTCTGAGAAACGTTTCGTTTATCATACAATTCCATGAGCCCACCATATGTATTTTGTATTTTACCTGTCTACATGTTCATACGACTTGTTGGTATCATATGCAAAGTTTCAGGTCGAATGGACTGAATCAAGAAAAAGACACAAACTGCAGAGGGAACTTACATACAGTACTAAATGGCTAACAAAAATTATACAGCGTGTCAATTTATTTTTCTTCCGGAAAAAGTAAAGACGGAAAAGTTATAATTCATAGATTTATATACGAGACATTCTATACAATATATCAGTTATTGCGACTAGTTTGGGTTACTTTATTTCATGTACTGACTTACATTGTGTGATTTATACTGTATTTCGATTTGTGAATACATGCATGCAAATCCGCTTCCTCATTTCAGTGCAAATAAGTCGAATTTGGAGCACCTAGTCTAATATCAGATTTATTACAGTTCTTTTAGGAATGAATACTATCTCAATATGATTTCAACTGTATTTTCATTTGCAAACATGTTCACGCTTTCATACTTTCACTTTGAGAGCAAATACACGGTAAATACTTCAACTTGTCTAATACTATATTTTTTTATCTTCTTTCAGGAGGAAAGAGAGAAAAAAGAAAAAGTAAGTAAATTGTAGATCTTGTCAGTAAATACATATAAATAAAACATAATAAAGGTTTTGCATGATTTATAAGACACACATATTTATGAAAACTAAGTATTTTAAAACTTTATTGCATATATGTTACCATTTAACCAGACTGCATTATTTCCTAACCTTGTCTGCTTCATATATTTTCCAATATCGTGCACTTATCGCTTTTGTTGGAAAGAAAAGCAGCATGCTTTTATGGACTTACGAATTATACGCTGGTTGCAAGATGTGCATCTTATAATATGGCATTGTCCCCCAGTTAGTAATTTTAAATTTTTAACTGATAGGAGATAATATCTTAAGCATTGTTTTTATGTTGATAACTGTTAAACATTCTCTCTCATTAACTAACTTTGACTTTAGATATAGTGTGAGAAACTCTGGACGTATACGAGACGATATAAGTGATGAAAGTGTAATTATCAGATTAATGACTTATTACATCTGAATATGCTCATGTTCATTGATCAGTTTTATTTAAATTAAATAATCAAAGCTAAGTTTATTGTTTTCATATCACATTTCTATAACAAGCATATTGATCAGTCAAAATGTATACATTCTGTACCGCATCAAGTTAGTATTTTATTCTCTATGCGCGTCCATATATTGCCAGCAATTACACTTGAAACTCACTATATCTAGAACCATGATCTGTAATGTTATCGGTTTATCTATGAGGTTTTTTAAAGTATATTTAGTAAAAAGAATATATGTAACACAATTTCAGGTCGCTGTCACAGAATTAGGGGAAAACTGAATTTTTTTTTTCTTAAATTACAAACTAATCTCACCATTTTTTTTGTTTCGTCGTACATGCATTACCTGGGGTGAATAAGTGTTTTTCTCCAAGGTAAGCGGCGTGTAACGATTTGCATATGCCTGACTTTGAATTACATGAAGTCCGGAACATTAGATTCACTTAGTGCACGGTAATCTTGCCGTGATTTCTGCTCACCTATTTGAGGGTATATAGGGCAGAATATTTCTGATAAATAGACGGGACCAAAAGTATCTTATCACAGGAATCATAACTCGTCAATCTATCTCCAGCCAAAGGGCTGATAGCATCTCTGATAACATCTGATAGCATCTCTGATAGCATCTCTGATAACGAATCTGATAACATCTCTGGGAACATCTTTGATAACGTCTTTGATAACGTAGCTACTTTGTTGCAGAACATCTCTGAATTATAGCTGAATGTGATTGATTGTGCCGTTTAATTGTACAATCGAATGGAAGTATCTGACTGTCTGTCTGTCGAACTGTCTGTTCGTCTACATCTGTCGTGACGTGTAAATATCCGGAAATCTAGAAGTCCGAGTGTCGGAGCTGTCTAGAGTTGTAAACATCCGGGGTGGCATCTTAAAGTATTTGGGACCGTTGGTTCTTGCAGATGTTGTATGCTGTCTGTACGTATAACTGTGGTGGATCCGTGAAGGGCAAACGGCCGATAAAAGTATTGGTCAACCCTAGGTCTTCGGGGAAACTGGGTGGCGATTCAACTGTTGGTGAATCGTACGGTTATACAGGGTCGAGACACATGTGTGTGTTGCAATTGTAGTACAATTGAATACATTGTTGTATTTACATAGTTACTTCAAATCACAATAGTATTTCAAGGGATTGCATGAATCTCAATAAAAGCTAGCAACTTGATTAAATACATGTATATGTTCATACTAGTTGTTGCAATCCATACGTGTGATAGTATAGTGTGATGTTTTGATTTGTTATCGTAATTTATACTTGCGGTAATATAACTTTTGGAAAGGTTCCTTGGATCTGTGTATAGTCCAGGAGATTCCTTTGTATGTGTGTTTTATTTTGTATTAATATTTAATTTATTCATGTATTGTGAATGGTTGTGAGTGTAATTGTGGGTCGAACGCATGAGTTATTGTGTTGATACATCATTATTTTACATTAATAATTTTTTTCATAAATTTATATTTTCTTTCACATATTGTGCTTGTGTTGTTCATTTAATCCACCATCCTCTCGGTAACAATTCTGTTACAGCCGCAATAAGAAATTTGATGGTCGAAGTAAGTTCTTCATTACATATATTTTCGGATATATCTAGATGCGCTTTAAGAGTCACACCACTTTTTCATTCCCAAATTAACGTAACGTTAATACATATAAAACTAAATTGATTTCGTCATTATGTTCATCACAAGTGTACATACCTTCATTTTGATGGCGGGTCAGAATCAGGTCAAATTAGGTTATATCAATAATGATTTGTTCTAGTGCCAAATGATAATTAGCATTTAAGAGCCATTGTGAACGTATCCGTTATAAGGACTCTTTGGTAGGCTTGTTGTAGGTACCACGGCGGTATTCAGCCTTTATGATGTGTTGCCCGCTCCGTGGTTTTCGGTCTGAGGTACAAGGGAAGTTGTAGTCGTGCTTTAGTGTCACGTGTTGCGTTACTTCTGTCACCCGGTGAAAAGAGTTGTTGTGGAGGGCATGATTGTGAAAAGTTATTAGTATCCTTATTCCGTAGTCCCACTGCCCACGTGATGGTAATGGTTTTTTAAGGTCCGAAATCCGATGAATTTTACTGCGTGTATAAGGTTGCCAGTCTTTTTGATGTCGCAACCCATGATGCGGCATTTTATACGACTCATATCTATTTCATCTTCCTCGGTTTCACACTCTTGTTCTTCCTCTTCCTCATTCCATGTCTTCTTCCAAATTAACTACCATGCATGGGGATGTAGAATCCTGCTTTTATGATTGTGGTGGTGGTGATGATGATGGTGCGCTGTCTGGTGTCTTTTCTTTCTTGGTTCCCCCAGTTTAGCGAATAGTGCATGGAACCTGCTGACTTTTTCGATCATCTGGTCAGTGACAGTTGTTGTAGGTGCTTTTTCAAGTGCAGTGGCCCTGGTAAGGGCTTGAATAGCCGGCTGCCTATTTCCAGTTGGGGATGGGGTGTTTTGGTTTCAGACTCGCAGGGTCTCTCTCGTTTGCTGTATGTTTCCCCTACTTCTTTTGCACATGAGATTCCCCGGTTTTGTTTAATCCTTCGTCTTTGTCCGATACAAGTCGAAAAGTTGTTTTTCTATCTGCCGCTCTAAAGTTGCAGCCTGTAGCAATGCTGAGGCCAACGCCCATTTTTGCATTTAGCGCCTGAGGGGGATTATTACGCTCGCTGGCATGTATTGTTCGATGTTGTCACTTGCTCGGTTAGCCGCAGACTTTGGCACAAATCGATGATGATTAACTTTGATATTGAGTGCTGTGCTGCTACCAAAACAATGTAGCAATGTTTAATCTTTGCAGGCGCTAAGCATTTTATTAATCCTTGAGATAGGAAATGTGCCACATTCCCAAGGCATTTATGTGTTCATAGGACACTATTTAAATAAGCCGTGAGATCGGAGTTACTATTGAGCGATTATCGATCTGAATGGGGGGAGGGCGTGATGAGTGAGATTTGACTCAGCACACACTCACCCTTTGATCCTAGGCGATATCACTGCTGTTCATGGCGTGCAATGCACATGTGGATTGTGGAGGCTGAGGTTTCCGATGGTGGCGTAGGAGGAGAGGTGGCTTGTTCATTTTTGTGCTTGGTAGGTCAGCTGTGCTTTCATATTCTAAGGTATCATGTTTAAAACATTTCCCTATCAATTTGATAGACTCTGTGCTGTTAAGAATCTATAGAGTATACAGGCCCGTATGACAGCTAGAATGCAGTGTTTTGCGGTTATTGCTATGCTGGTGCTGATGATCATGGGTGTAAGACCACATATCTCTTAATGTTTGGTTGTTATACTTATGTTATTGATTTTAGCAGTGTTGCCCCGTGTCTGATGGTTTTGCGTTTTGAAGACCTTATATCCATTCATGTTGGGCCCTGATTGTTCATTGTTAGTTTTGATGTGCAGACTTGTGCTGTGGGGCCTGACAGGCTTTGAGCTTGTAGACTACCTTATAAAGCTTAAGTTGGTGTCCTATTATCTAAACATTTAGCTTATTTTCAGCCTTGTGATGAGGGGTCAGATTGTCTTTGAGATTTTAGACTACCTTATATCGTTTGATTTGGGACCATATGGGTGGATTACATTTTGTGATGGTCTGGTCTCAGACCAACTCTATAAATTAAATTTTTTGAGTTCTAATTATCTAATGTGTTAATTAATGATTGTTGAAGTGCTGTCAACTAGGTTGTATGAGAGAAACGTTAGAGAAAGTTAGGGGTGTGAGCGTTTGGTGCATATTCCTACTCTGTTGATTTTAAGATGTTATACGTTTTGTTGATGTTATTTGGTTGGTTCTCTTCCTACCCTTATTTAACATTGATGTCGTTATAATCCCTTATTTCTTCAATATATACTTATTCTGTTATTGACCTGGAGTGTTACATTATTAACTTATAATTGGTGTATTTGTGTCGGAGGGGGGGGAGGGAACCTTTAAGCACCATTCTTGGCTGTAGCAAGTGATTATGAGCATCATTAATCACGTTATTTTATTCTGAGAAACGTTTCGTTTATCTATTCAATTTCATGAGCCCACCATATTTATTTTGTATTTTATCAGTCTACGACTTGTTAGTGTCATATGCAAAGTTTCAGGTCAAAAGGACTGAATCAGGAAAAAGACACAAACTGCAGAGGGAACATACATAAAGTACTAAATGGCTAACATAAATTATACAGCGTGTCAATGTATTTTTCTTTCGTGAAAAGTAAAGACAGAAAAGTTCTAATTCAGAGATTTGTATACGATACATTCCATACAATATATCAGTTCTTGCGACAAGTTTGGGTTACTTTACTTCATGTACTGACTTACTTTGGGTGATTTATACTGTATTTCGATTTGTGAATACGTGCATGCAAATCCGCTTCCTCATTTCAATGCAAATAAGTGGAATTTGTAGCACCTTGTCTAATATCCGATTTATTACAGTTCTTTTAGAAATGAATACTATTTGAATATGATTTAAACTGTATTTTTATTTGCAAACACGTTAATGCTTGCATACTATCACGTTTAGACCAAATACACGGTAAAAATACTTTACCTTGTCTAATAATATATTTTTATCTTCTTTCAGGAGGAAAGAGAGAAGAAAGAAAAAGCAAGTAAATTATAGATCTTGTCAGTAAATACATATAAATCAAACATAATAAAGGTTTTGCATGATTTATGAGACGAACATATTTATGAAAACTAAGTATTTTAAAACTTTGTTGCATATATGTTACCATTTAATCAGGCTGCATTATTTTCAAACCTTGTCTGCTTCATATATTTTTCAATATCGTGCACTTATCGCTTTTGTCGGAAAGAAAAGCAGCATGCTTTTTTGGACTTAGGAATTATATGTTGTTTGGAAAATGTGCATCTTGTAATGTGGCATTGTCCCCCAGATAGTCCTTTTAAATTTTTAACTGATCGGAGATAATATCTTAAGCATTGTATATATGTTGATATCTGTTAAACATTCTCTCTCACTAACCAGCTTTGACATTAGATATAGTGTTAGAAACTCTGGAAAAAAATATTTTTCTTGCACAAAACTTTGTGCATATTCCTCAAAGGGTGTATAATACACCTGTGACTGTGACTGTATTCCCATGTAAAAGGATTACAAATTGGTTATTAGCAGAGCCACAATATAGGTATATCTGCCTTTGCTATATCTAAACTATTTTTATATGCTTCTTTTTTCTAACCTTTCCTAACGCTCCACTCTTCACTTTGTTTTTGCCTTTAACACAAGTTTTCAAACATAGTATTTTACAAACTATACAATACAGGAGGGAAGACTGATAAAGGCATATAGAGATACCAGTGTCCAGGCATTGGACCTGTCCCACATTACAATAGGTGAGAGGCCAAATAAAGCAGCACTACTAGCAATGCTAGCTGCAAGAGGTATAAACTCCTCCAATTCGGATACCCTCATACATATTGGAAGAGGGATATATTTGTTATATCGAAATGGAAAATACTTCCTATTATCCAAGGGTTATATTACCATGGGAGATAAAGTAGCAAAAGTCACACCGCCGCCTCCCATAACTCACCTGGTCCATAGACGGAGAGTGGACAAAGTTTCCATTCGAGGTACCCCTGAAAACCTTCCAGGAGGGTTTCGAACAGAGACTTGGTTCGAAAACAATTGAAGTACGTAAGGAAGCTAAACACGGCATAAATACGGGAAAGATTATAGTAAGAATAGACAGTAGGGACGCACCAATAGTGCCAGAATTTTGTAAAATATTCTGCCTACCGATACAAACTTGGTTTCCCGGCTGCACGCAGGTACGTCCGTGTAGTACTTGTGGTAAAACGAGACACGGTAGATGGAAATGCACAGATGACTAATAAAATGCATAAACACTACAACTAGACAATCAAACAACAACAACACAAAACAATCGTATGCACAAGCTACCACCTTATGACAAAAACCACAAACGCAACGGACTACTGCAAAGGAAGGACCAAAACACACAATCACAACACCAAACCACTGGAAAAGAAGTACACATACCGGTACCAAAGTAGATCACTCAAAACTATGATGAGCCCCTCCATGAGACTGAAACTGAAACCAAAAATACAAAGAAGAGGAACTAAAATCCGTCCAACAAGAATAACGAACACCAAATCCACAGTTAAGCATCCAAAACAGTTTTAGTGTACTTGATGTAGAACCAGAAAAAAGGGACATAGAAACAACACAAAAAGAAATACCAACCCCATAAACAGAGTCAGAAGAAGAACTGCTAAATAAGAAAGGAAAAAGAAGATAAACCTCACAATACCAAAATGAACAGAGGGAAAAGACACCGTTGGAAACACCGGATACCTCAAACACGGCACAGATCAAATAAATACTAAAATAAATGACATCACACCAAAAACTGACCCCAATCAAACCGACCACCACTGAAGATATCACCCAACCAGAAGAAATGGAAAAACCAAACAACCGCCCCGACATCTGACAAACGAAAACAAATCCAAACAAACAAATACACACATACATACATACATGCATGCATACATACATACATACATACATACATACATACATACATACATACATACATACATACATACATACATACATACATACATACATACATACATACATACTTACAATTGTCAGTATATATTGGTCGCCAAACAATTCTTCAGGATTCGAAATTCGTGACGTCGTACTTTTTTTTTTTAAATAGGTATATTGTTAAAACTTTATTGTAGTCTAGGACCACTAACCCCATGCACTGTTCGGCATAATACAATTGACCATACAAACCGAGTATGCATAGTGAACACAATGTTTGAATGCCACACGAAAATTTAACCAAAATGACGTTCCACTATCCCTATGATATTCACTAAAGAATACTTGCCGATTTCAGTTAAAGTGCTTGCATTTCGCGCAGCCAATTTATAACATTTGTTTCTTTTCTCCATTTTTATTTTTTGCGTTTAAACATTTTTCTTTTTTAATTATAAAATATTAACTTCTGCGAAACAGGAAATCGCGTGTTCGAGACTAGCAAGATGCCATTTATTAACATTTCATTTTTTTGTATTGAAACTTTTTTTCCAACATGCACTTTCTAACTTTTAATTTTATATCTTTAAATTTTTAATGTTTTGTGGAAATGTTATTTTACTACTCCCGCCAGCCATCACAAATTAAACTGTTTTTAACTCGCGTCATCGTATTATTTATTAATTTTTTTATTTTTATGTTTTAATGTTTTTTCTCAACTGGCCCATCACATTTTGTTATTTGTTTACTTTTACAGTTTTGTGTTTGTGTTGACACGTTCTTGCATGACTTTATTATTTATTAACAAAATTGGTTCGAGTTCAAACGTTTCGCATCAAAAATATTCTTTAAATGTTTAATTTGAAACTTTCATTTTTACTCGCGCATCCCATCTTTGCTAGATTGTTTTTTTCTTGAAACTTTCTTTCCTGAATCTCGTTAGCCAATCAGTAGGTGTCTTGATTTTGAAAAACTCGCTGGATCTTATTTTTTGAAAAATATATTTTTAGTTTCATACTAAAACTTTACTTTAATCTCGCGTATCCCACTTTTAATATTTGTACCATTCTTATTTTTATGTTGATACGTCTTTTTATGACTCCGGGATAAGGTTTCATCGGCAGAGTATATGGATTGTACCTTCCTGTCCAAAATGTGGGAGTCAATCAAGTTTAATTTATTGGTGGTAGGTACTGTGAATTTCATAGCAAATGCTAGTCGTTACTTACGGGTATCCTTAGTACGCCCCATTTGCCAAATCGGAACAATTTAGCAAACAATGTATGTATGTACCATAATCCCAACTTCGACTCGTCACTGATTAGAGCAAACAAAAGAAAACGAAATTACAGATAATTATTTTACAGTTTAGAAGAAAAATGATTCCCTAACTTTCACCAGTTTACTGTTTAGTGAATATTTCAAGCGTCAGATGTAGGTCAACGCTTGATGTTCAAGAAGAATATTTTCGGAGTGCGATGCAGCATTAATGGTTCAGCAGATGTATCGAACACCATAATAACCACTGAAGATCAAATGTTGATTTGATCAAGAAGAATATCGGTGAATACTTCGACATTATGAGATATGTTCTAAAAAACAAAATAAAACAAGTCAGGTTGAACCTACTTCATAATTGACCCTAAAGTATTCACAGAAACATATGTTACAGAAATAATATTATAATGTAACTGCAAATTAAAAGATCAACAATATCATATGTATAATCGAAATTCAAATCTTGTCTTCGCAGCGTCTGTTGAATGTATGGTTATATCAAAATGGGGTATGAAATGAAAATGCAATATTGTGATATGGTTTCCGCCAGATTAGTTCTTACGAGTGGCCCTGCCTTTCCTAGTGGTTTAAAGTGCTCGTCTTTACCAATCACTCCCATCTCGCCTCTGTTCATGTGGCTTCGGATCTCAGACTCAATCTTTGTGGGTATGTGAGAAAGCGTGTTCGTAGTGTCCCATGGGTCGGTTGTTTTTACCGGATTATTTTCCAGGCATTCTTCTTCCACTTGTTATAATGTATGCGGAATGGCCTTAAAACAAAGCAACAACAACAACTTTGTATATTTGCTTGATCCTTCATGAAATGTTATGTAAATGGTTATTTGTATAATTGAAATGTGTAAATAGTTCCTGTCTCTTCAGTTTTCTCGTGATATTTTTAATTATTGTTATCTTAAAAGTGACGGTTACTAGTGGTGTTTGTTTGTTCCTTAACTATTAAAATTTGTTCGGTTCTGGATGAAAGTTTATTTTTGAAAATTTTCAACATTGTTCTTTAATATTTTTTGTTCCTTTAGAAAGCCAAGAATGATGATTCTTTGTTCTTGTTTATATCAAAACAATGTTTCATTTGCTATTTTATCCAAGACGACTCTCTAGCTTTGTCTCGAGTGACAGTAATACATTTAGCAGATATTTGGATTGTGTTTGCATTAGTTCAATTAAGTATATTGTGGTTTAGCTACAACTTAACCTGATGTTCTACTTCAAGTCCATTATATGTATGCATATCATCAGTCCTTAAATGAAATCTAATTAACTGATGTCATCGATCTTGAATTTACTGCTTATATAATATTTTATGTTGATGCATTGCTTTGGTGGGACAAAACAACTAATTCTGATCATTGTGTTGTGGGTTTAGTGGTATACACCTATAACTTGACACTAATCACGTTCGATCGAGACCGGAGGTTATCTTCATAATGATGTCATTGTCAATTAGATATACGAGCCACTTATACATACCCATTTTAAAACCTGAACTGTACTGTTTCATCAAGACCTGTGACGTCCGCGAGAGTCCATATTTATTTTTTTAACTTATAACAATTTCAGAATAAATGTTTTTGTCCAAAATATTGAGCACTTGATATAACTACTAAAACGTCCAGAAAAGTATTGTTCCTTTTGACGAATTTCTAAATACAGCATAATACAATGTCTGCAGACTTACATCAGAAACACAATAAGTTTGAACGGAATTAAGCTGAAAGTTTCCTTTTTCCTTATATACACCGAATGTAATTCGCAGTTGGGCCCATGTCAAAGCACTTTTGAGTTTGTTGAGTAATGCAAATTGACCTGATCTTGCTCAAACAATGGAAAACCAGATATTTTTTCTCGAAGCTTATATATACCATCTGCCACCTAGGAACGTCGCCATTTGCGCCATGGTAAGTCTTATTATTATGAGCATTGTTAGAAACTATCAACAATTCTATTGATATATCTGACGCAATTTGCATTCTTAGCAGAACCAGGTCAAGTATGGTTTCTAATAAAATATATTATATACAGTTTACAACCATGAATACAAATTAAGAAATTTCCTGAGCAAACCTTACCGCATCTGCGGTAGGTGTCCCTTTTAACGGCCCACACATCCATTGCGAGATAGGTGACGTGATAATTATATACTTATTTTAAAATTGAATGGAGTGAAACAAGAGCAAAACAAAGTGCTCAAATGATGTGCAAATTCGATGATGGGATGCCCGCCGTTTTATTTTTTTTTTAAATCTGTACGTTTTGCCCAAAGACGTAAACGTATTAATTGGCTGAAAATAGTACAGTTTGTTAATTTATATCTCTTCAGGATAAATGAAAGTCTTTCAATTTGAAATTCTGTGATTTATTTATATACGGAGAATCTGTACAATAGTTTAGTGCAAATGACAAATCTTTGGATTACTTTATTTCATGTAATGACTGATACTGTGTGACCCATTTGCTAATATATGCATAAGTGGTTACGCACTCTTTTGATATGAAAGAAACGGAATTTATATATACTTGTCTAATATCAGATTTATTGTTCTTTAATGACGAAAGAGAGAGAGAAAAGAAAGTGTAGGTATAATTGTAACCTATTTCAGTTAATATGTACGAATCAGGCATTTCATAAAGTTATTATATGATTACTAAGATGCATATACTTATGAAACAATATTCGTCAAGCTTCATCTTTAGCAACATAGAACGGAAGAATTGTTTTCAAAACCAAGTCAAGTTTATTGTTATTTTCTAAACCGCACATTTATTGCTTTCGGATGAAAAAAGAAGTAGAATATTTCAGTCAGTAAATACATAAGGAGGGACACTTGTAGGGACTAATGCATTTTATTTTTGTTTCAAGACGTGATTATTATAATTGGACATTCTCCACCTAGCTGTCCGTACCTTCTGACTTATCTGCCCCTAACATCATAGGCACTGGAGAGGCTGTTGTAGTATACTGGGATACGCTAGCGACATTGCAAATTCCAGTCAAATTGGTCGTGGGAACGTCTGGCGACAACGCTTTTAAATCACCATGGTAACGTCTGGCGACAATGGGAATTTAACATGGGGAATATTTGGGACTGTCTAGTTTCAAAGGAAAGTGGAGATGTGTTGACGTCATGGTACTGTATATTGGTAACAATTTTATGGGCTAACCTCAGTGAGGAGTAGAGATATACCCCCTATATATATAGAATGATACAATACATACATACATACATACATACATACATACATACATACATACATACATACATACATACATACATACATACAGGGATAAATATTTCATATTAGTTTGTGGGTAGAGACAAAGAAAGCAAATTGTTTTCGAGACCTATGAGTGGCGCTGAAAAGGGCCTTTGGGTTATTCTTTTCCTATTTTCTATCGTTGTTCCACCAGCTCCTGATCTGTCCAATGATTCTCTTCTTCTTCTCCTTTTCATCCCCATGAGTCCAGTCAGGATGTCCCATGGCTATAAAGCTTTCCTGAACTTTTATCCAACTGTTATTAACGTTCTCAAAGTCTTCTTCCTTCTGTTTGTTTTCTTTTTTCTTCTTTCTTTTTTCTGTCCAGGTTTATTTAATTTTCTTAACTTCTACTTTCAACACCTTTCTCATCTGATCTTTGGCTTTCTGTATCTGGTCAACTCCCCACTTTGTGAATTACCACTCTGTCCAAAACAACACATCTTCGAGATAACATCAGACTTTCATGACACCGTCAATGGCCTCGTATAGACTTCCAACTCTCATATATTGTGGATGAATAAAACCTTTCATCTTTTCCTCTATATCAAGACGCATTCTGTAAAGCAGATCTCTCGCCACTTTGAGACTGTTCACACAGTCTAGGCTACTTGGATGTTTACATTTGTCAATCTTTTCAACCATAAAAGCTACGTTCATCACCCAAAACCAACGGTGTCTCAATCCGTTGAATATCTCAATGGCCATTTTTGTTTAGCTTATTCCGTACAATGAACGAAAATTGAATTGTAGTGATTAGCGTCCACTAGAGGCATTTAGTACTATTTAAATTCAAGCAATGCTGGATATTTAGTTATTTCTGGTAGAAGGAATGGTGCCACATTCTCCAGGCATTAATGTAATCAAAGAGTGCAGTTTAATGTGGTCGTCAGGTCGGATGAACTATTAAGCCCTATCGACCTGAGTGTATAACCATGGGTGAGTGTAAATAGACCAAAAACACACTCAACCCTAACATCAAATCAGATAACTGCTACTGGCGTGCAATGGCACTCAACCCCGTGGTGGCAAGGATGAAAAGGTACTCAAGTCTCATTGGACAGTTTTTTTGGCAAATTTTAGTCCGACAATGACTTTTTGCAGAAAATGATAATAATATTACATTAAAGATACAAATACAAATATAACTAATGATTTTTGTTGAAATGTTGCTTGCAACATTCTGTCTGAGGTACTAAAGTTAATTCCTTATGCAACTAGTTGCATTTATAGGGAACCAACCCTGCCACCAACACCTCTTTTTTACATTCATTTTTTACAGAACATACTTTTTGTGAATATTTTCCTGTGACAATACAGCTAAAAGAATCAGTATGTGCTTTATGCATGAATACAGTTCAGTAGCGTAACAAATTAGCATACTTTTCATCACCCATCAACCATCTAGATTTTCAGATATTTACCTATGTAGCAGACATATGTAAATACGTAAGCCTATCCGGTTCCTCATCTGAAGCCCAAGTTACGCATTTGATTTCCAATGCTTGTCTAACTGTGCCAGGCAGTCACCATTAAGTCAACCCATTTCATAGCCTATCTCAAAGTAATACTAAGCCACATTACAGATTTAGATTATGTGTTTGATAATTAGGGTCATGCCTTCTCCCTTAAATATTAGGCAGGTGTCAAAATGTTAAACAATCCAGTGAGACCTCAGCAAGCCAGCCCATGGATGTTGTATACCCTGAAACGCCGGTCCGTACTTATTCCAAAAACAGTCCAGATCTACTAAAAAACAGTATGTATACCAATAGTGTGTAAGCCACATGTGCAATTAAATCAGATCAAGAAAGTCGTAAAAGTTTTAAAATTTCTTATCAAAGTTGGGATATAGTGTACAAAGTGTACATGACCTGTGTCTAAATTTAAATACTAATCGAATAAGTCAAAAATGACTATACAATTATCATATAAATTGAAAATAAATAGTAATTCGAGTTTGATGGCGGGTCCGAATCAGGTCAAATTAGGTTACGTCAATAAAGATTTGTTCTCGAGAACAAGCATTTAAGAGGCATTGTGAAAGTAGCCTTTATAAGGACTCTTCGATATGCTTCATTTACATACCACGGCGGTGTTCAGCCTCTATGATTTGTCCATCGCTCAGTGGTTCTCGTTCTGATGTACTAGGAAAGTTGTAGTGTAAGTCGGTTAATCTTTAAATAGTAATTCTTGCCCCGTGCCTCTGTTTTCTGTTTTTGCTTCCATCTCTTGCAGAAGCTTTATTTTTAGAATAACTACTCCAGGGATACCGCAGTATTTTGGTGTTTCATTATTTGCTGTTTCCTATCGGATTCCTCCTCTTTTCATGTTTTTGTTGTTGTAAACCCTTATTTCTTAAATGTCTAATTATTGCTTTGTTTTCCTGGAGTAGTTGAATGATTAAAAAGTTTGAGAATAATCCCTCAATGTTCCTGTAGTTTTTTTGCTAGGGTGACTATAATTTTTGGTTTGGTTGCTCAGTGCGCGAGATCTGTCTTGTTTGGTTTGTTTTCCTCAATCCATATTCATGCTTCTAAGATGGCCCAGAATTCAGCGGTATATATGAAGCAGTAGTTAGGTCGACGCCGCCCCATTTGTATCTTTAGCTCAGGTATTACCATTGCTGCAGCTGTTTTGAAAGGATTTGTTATCTTGGATCCAGCAATGTATATTTTAAAACAATTATGATATATGTTGTTAATTTATTCCAAAGTTAATGTTTTTAGATAGTTTTCTTGGTTGTTCATGTTTCAATGATTTAAAAGGGATATATTGAATATTGGTCTTGTATTATTTCAAGGTTCTTTGTCATACGAGGTATTGTTTTCTGCATGGAATATATCTATTGGAAGTTTATGTTTTAATTCAATAACTAGTTTTTCCAAAGGGGGTGGAGTTTTTTAGAGATGCCCTGAAGGGTATATTACATTTATTTATTGCCACTTAAGTGGGGTGAGTTTTGGGTGTGTTGAAAGCTTGGCTGCATCTTTTAGGATAAGTTCCTGCTTTCTTTGGTGTAACGGCAATTCTCCAGTTAAATTGGCGGCTCAGCTACTGAGGTTGAAGGCAGTTACTTTCTATTTTATATAATTCATTTAATTGATGTTTGTTTGCCGTGATGTATTTTTCGCAGCTATTGTCTAGTTTAGATCTTATAGCCATGTATATGGCTAAGATGGTTTCCTGATTTGCTCCCACTCTGTACCTTTTAGGGTTCATAATAAGTTTAAGTCCTGCTTACATCTTTGAACCAGTTCGTCTATGTGGTGTGCCCATTTTAGATGTTCATCATAACACATTGCCAGACATCGAGCTACCTTTAGAAATTATATTTCTTGATTTTGTATGGTTAACTTAGGGTATTGTTTTTTATTTCTGCTATATCGTGTAAATAGTAATGCTGCCGTTTTTGTGTGCTATAGTTTGAATCATCATTTATTTGCCCATGTTCCTATTCTATTCAAACTGTCTTATAAATTTGTGGTTGGACGGGTTCCCTACTCTCCATAGTCCACTATAATATGCTAATTGGAATTAATCAACTTTGGGTGATGCCAGATTTCTATCAATGTCGTTTATCATTAGGTTTAAAAGAGTGCGACTGAGTAATCTCCCTTGTGATTTTCCGTTTTCTTCCAGTTAAGTGTCCCCTACTCTGGTTATTATTTTGCGGTCGGTCAGGAAATGTTAAATGAAGTTATACATCCGTCCCGTAATGCCATAGTGATTGAATTTTCTATTAGGCCTTTGGTCCATACGAGTTCGAATGCTCTTTTTCCAGATGGATGAATATCGCAATTAAAATTCTGTCCACTTTTCTCTTTGAGTTACATGCCAATTTTATAGCGGTTTCTAATCTTTTGAGTTGATCCGTAGTGTACCTTTGGTTCTTAAATCCACATTGATTTTCATATAGTAGTTTGTTATATTCTAGGTGATGTTTGAACCGATTTGAAATCATGGTTTCCATTATGTTACATATATTTTTGATAAGTGAAATGGGTCGATATGAGCTGATGTCATTGCGATCTTTGTTTAGTTTTAAAATGGGTATAACTATTGCAGTTTTCCAATTTTTTATGTAGCTTTCTTATTTCCCATATTTTATTTAGTAATTTTACAATGGAAATATTGATGTTATAGGGCAAATCGTTGTATATAATGTACCCTATTTGATCTTCTGCAGGTGAAGTTTCCTTTTTTATTTTTATACCTGACCCCATTCATATAGTGTTTTGTCCTTATATGGATGTGAAGTTTTGCAACGAATATCTTGACAAAAAATCCTTCAATTTTACTTTAGTTTTTTTCCCCCCTTCGTTTTTGGAATTCATTGGTGTGATTCTAAGAGGACTACTGAATTACCTGATCTTGTTGGTGCGATTATTTGAGGTTTATTATCGTTATTGAATCCTAGAGTTTTGACGGGTGTGTTCCCTTGAGCTTTAATTACTTTTTTTTTTCGACCTGTTTTTAGATTAAGTATTTGGTAATCATTATCTTGATTATTTTGTTTTCCCAAATTGTGGTCTGACAGTCTGGTGATTGTGGTAGGTGGGATCCCATGGAATTGATGCATTTAGGGGTTCGTCTGTTGCACTTCCAGTGTGTTCCCCTCTGCATTGTTGACAATCAGTCTTATAGGTACACTTTGAAGTAAAGTGTTCCCACATGTTGACATTTTGTACGCAGCCTTGGTTTGTTTATATATATATATGGGTCTAATCTATATCGGGTTCCTGTGGTTCCTATTTTAATGATTGCAAGTTGCCGTTTCCAATATTGTGCTATTCGTTTCCTTTTTCTGGTAGTTCTTTAGTTTCTAGACTTTATCAATAGGGAAGCCTTCCTCTTTAGTGTTGTGGTTAGGGAATTCATGTCCAGTTAATTCAGTTTCCCTGTTAGTTTAAGTACGGCGTTGACTTTGATGTATTGTGGCGTTAGGGATGTGGTGGCGATTTTGGTTGGCATGGGTTTAGTTCCCTGCTTCTCCGGTCTAGTGTTGTTCTATGTTTGAGGTTGTTTTGAGTTTGTGTCTTTCGACTTTTACTAGTATATGTCCTATTTGGGTTATTTCTAGGAATTTAGCAACCTGACTGCTGGTACTGCAGTGTATTATATGTAATTCCGGTTCGGTCGGATTACCCTAAAAGGTCCAGAATGTACACTCATGACGTCCCCAGTGAAGCTGGTTGTGGACATGTTATTGAATTAACTGAGTCGATTTGCTTTTAACATAATGTGAGTTCTAGTCTACATTACAGGTTGGGTGATTTGTTTGTTTAATTTGGTTGACTTTTGGAGGGGATGGTTGTATTTAGTTTTGTTGTTGTTGTGGTGGTGGTGGTTGTACTGTCTTAGTTTGTTTAATTTGGTTTTACTGAGTCTTGTTTATTGTGGCAGGTTCTGTATCTTTTGATGATTTCGTTAAACTTCGTGTTGGACGACCTGGTTCTAAAGTTAAATCAAATTCTTCATTTGCCAGAGGGCTATAAAATGAATTCAATTCTACAGGCGAGAACTGATTACGTTTTTTCGTTGCCTTTGTAATTGTTTCGAAAACGGGTGTTGAGTGAATTCTTAGCCTGGATTTAGTCACATCCGTGTGGTGAGGCAGGCCCGCACCTGGGGGGGGGGGGGACAACCATGGCACTTGTCAGGAACCCGAGCTAAATAGGGGACCGCCCTTTCTCGAGTTTTTTTTTTGAAACACGAAAGGGGCCCGAACTCTGTCAGCTGCCTGGGTCCCAGAAGTTCCTAGATGCGGGCCTGGGTGAGGGCTTGGGTTTGTATTATATACGGCCTAAAATTAGGGTGTTTGTGGGGTTCTAATTTGATTTAAATTCACTTGATCCATTTGAAGGTTTAATTTGCGTATTTTAGTTTATTTCTTGCCTTACTTGCATTCTTCATCTATTTGATGGAATTTGTTTGACTCAGTTTTGGTTTGTGTTTTAATGAATTTAATGATACCTAGCACTATGATATTATTTACTGGTTTTTTGGAAAAGAAATAATTGCCGTTGTTATTTCACCTGGTTACAAATCGAACTGAGGGTGTTTGAAACATGAAACACTGTGTGTACGGATGTAATCCAGTAATAATCTAGTGTGTGACATAGATTCTGTTTATTAAAATATCATGGTGAGGATTCGGACTCCAGAAGATATCACGACGCATCTCTAGATGGTTGCCATCTTGTAGTATTTTACCGTGGCTTTGAGTTTCTGCTTTACTTTGTTAATCAAGTATGCGGTGTCAGTTTTTATCGGGAGGCCATTTATATGGATTTCCAACATCTTTGGACCCACTTTTCTTTCGAAAAGCGGCGTCTTTGTAACTGTTGCTGTTATTCCCTTTACTTCAATTGTGGACACATCTAAATATGGTATATTCCGCTTCTTTGAGTATAGCATGTATCTATTTAGATCATCGTTTGGTAGAGTCTCTATTTGCCCTCTGTCTAAGTGCATGTTGTGCAGGGTCGCCAGCATTTCTGCCTGTTGTGTCCATATATCCCCAAATCTAGTCATTGTCATCCATCAGGGTGGTGTGCCCATAGGATATTGTCATGTAGTGTAGTTCTTTAATATGCGTTTAGCTTCGATCTAAAAGCTTTGGGTGTCATATTTCCGTGTCCTGCTCGGAAATAACCATTCATGTCCAGAATATGTTATATAGTCAGTTTGTCCGTAATATCTTTTTCTACGGGTGTCACACTACTATTAACATTTCATACCAACACGTTTTCCATTTTTTAAAAGAAAAAATGCCGGTAATGGTGTGATTTTTAGAAGTTTTTGAATTATATTTAAATTTAATTACGAATTATACAACATGGATTTATGCCTACATTTGCTTCTAGTGATCAAATTCAGAGAAGTAGGTGAAATAGCTTTAGTGCTGAAACCAGAAGGTTTCTTCAATCTGCACGATCTAAAGAAGCAATGAATGCAAGCTGGAAGATATATTTTGTGACTAATACTCTATTTCATTTGCGTGCAACAATTCCTTCGGTACTTGCTGTTGCGATTATAAATACTTACTTTGCTTCTCAATAACAGGTATTATTTTATTTCCTACCATCCTGGCGTTCATCGCTTGTTTAATGGAATTTGTTTGACTCATTTTCGGTTTGTGTTTTAATGAATTCAATGATACTTAAGCCTATGAAATTATGTACTTGTTTTTATGAAAGGAAATATCTGCGTATGATTTTTCGCCTGATTGCAAATCAAACAGAGGGTGTTTGGAAAACAGTGTGTACTTATACAATCCAGGAATAATCTAATGTGTGACCTAGATCCTAGATCCTGTTTAGTAAAATAAGTGGCAGATTTTTTATGGTAAAATTAAAAGTCAGAACATATCAATTTCAGACAATATAGGAAGTACAGCACAGAGTTATTAAATACCCATAAATGCTTTTGGTTGATGAGTTCTACTCGGAGGGCTGGGAATCGAAGCTGTTGGGCTGTAATTGAAATGTCTGCTTAAGTGCTGCATGTTCTAAGGCGGTATACTACGTGGTTGTAGCTCTTTTTGTCCGGAGTGGTCCTGTACGTCTTATCTTCTTGATAATTGGAAGTTGGAATGTGATGGCACGAATCAGACAGACAGGCAAGTTGAATGATAGTGCTCTCCGTCCACTAGGGACATGTATCACTGTATAAGTTTCCCACACGTCTGGATATTTAATTTCTCCAGGGGTACGGAATGAGTGCCACATTCCTCAGGTATTTATGCACTCACCGAGTGCTATTTAATGTAATCGTCAGGTCGGGGTTGCTATTAAGCAACCATCGAGCTGAATGTAAGACTATGGGTGAGTGGGAATAGACCCAACACACACTCAGCCTTATCAACCAATCAGGTGAGTTAGTTGTGTGCAATAACACAAAATAATGGCGGGTGAAAATGGTTTCACATTCCGCCATGTTGAGCGATTCGAGTGGTAGCAAAGAGGGAAAAGTACTCAGCAAGCGCGCCCATGTATGTTTAACCTTGACACGCCGGAAACGTACTTGTTTCTAATCTAGTCAAGTTTTACTAATGGGCGGATAAAGTACCAATAATGTGTAAGCCTCCTGTGCAATTCAATCAAGTCGACAAAGTCGCAGAATTTTTCATCTTTCCTAACATTACCAATGTTTCTAGAACAAAGTGTGCATATTGTAAATCCTTAACAATTTAAATGCTAATATGTCTGCGTGACATAAATAAAGTGTAGTCACTCTCAGGTTAAAAAACATTGATAATTTTGAGCGGTGTTCAGTCAGGTTTCGTAAAATAGCTTCCTCGAAAAGGGTTCTCGTACCAAATGCGAACCCTACATTCAGGCAATGAAAGCAAATGAAAGTCCTTTTCTGTATTGCTTCCCTTCAGGCTGATATTTCCGCGGGCTGCAAGGTACAGCAATTCTTCCAGAGTTACTCATGCTAACGCTTCTTCGTGCTGTTGTATTTGTTTCCATGTGGCTGGTTACTCATTATCCCAGTATTCTGGTTAAGACACGTCCGACGTTGTATATACCTCGTGTCAGCCGCCTTTTTGCTTTCTACAGAGTCCATGAAATAATTATCCCTTGTAGGTCTCCAGTCGCAGTCCAGCAGTTATATCCCGTTGAACATCATACAGGTATCCTATTTGTGCTCTATGGCTGCAGTATATTGTTTGTTCTGCAGTCCTAAATGGCACGTTATTTGGTGTCGTCCACACGCCTACTGTGCCCTTAACGAAGACCGGTCCTGCCTTCTCCGTATTCACCGCCTGAATCATGAATAAGGATGGCACAAATCTTGCGAACGAATTTTGGATTTTCAGCGATGTGTGGCTACTAGCGCCATGAAGCAATGTTTATTCGTAGGATACGCCAATTATTTAATTACTCATTGGGATAGGAAATGTGCTACTTTCCAAAGGCATGTACGTGTTCATAGAACACTATTTAATTGGGCCGTCAGATCGGAGTCGTTATTGAGCAACTATCAAAGTGAATGGAGGGCCATGGTGAGTGGGAATTGACCCAACACGCACTCATCCTTTGATCCTAGGCGATACTACTGCTGTCTATGGCGTGCATAGAACGCGTGGAGTGTGGAGGCTGAGATGTCGGATGTCGGAAAAGGAGGAGATGTGGCTCGTAAAGAGCTGCTCCTAGGTCCATACTCCTTGGTATTGGGTCTAAAACGATTCTCTATCAATTTGATAGAGTCTGTGCTGTTAAGAATCAATAGAGAATACAACACCGTGTGACACCTGGTATATAGTATTATGCTGTTATTGACCAGCTGCCTTGATGATTGTAAACCACCTTATATTTCTTACATTTTACTAGTTCTAATGACCAGCTGCCTTGATGATTTTAAAACACCTTATATTTCTTACATTTTACTAGTTTCTAATGATGTTGTTGGTTGCAGCATTATCCCGCTCTGTATGATGGTCTTGGGTTTTTGACCACCTTATATTCATTACTTTTTGGCCCTAATTCATAATTATTACTTTTAATTTGCAGCCTTGTGCTGCTGCGTCTGATAGTATCGGGTGTTTTGATTACCTTATAGTTCTTAACTTGGTGACTTATTTATCTAAGGTTGTATCTTATTTGCAGCCTTGTGCTGCATGGCATGATAGTCTTTGGACTTTTAGACTACCTTATATTGTCTAATTTGGGACCATATGGGTGGAATAAAATTTTGCAATGGTCTGGTCTCAGACCATCTCATGTTACTTATTTTTTGGAGTCCTAACATTCGAATTTGCAAATTGGTGATTTTTAAGCGCTGTCAACGAGGCTGCATTAGAGACAAGTTAGAGAAAATTAGAAGTGCGAACATTTGGTTCATAGACCTATTCTATGGATTTTATGTTGTTACATCTTGCTGATGTTATTCTGTTTGTTATCTTCCTACCCTTATTCGACTTGATGTTATTAATCCCTTGTTTCTTCAATACCTACTTCTTACCTTATTTGATGTTTGTATTTCTTTTATAAACATCTATTTTTACATCAAGTAGATTCTTGGTTTGAATATTCCTGGAGAGCTTTGATTACTAAAATATTTTCTGAGTAATCATTGTGAGCCTCCTAGTTTATTCCTAAGGTTACTTGCATCGTTAACTTTAGATTTGTTTGCTCTGTGTTCAAGTCTAGGTAATGGACATACCCACCGTGGTGTATTTGGTTTCCTGTTTAGGCTGCGATTCCTACTAATTCTTTGCCATGCTTCCGTCCCTTAAATAGGCTTTAATTTTGGATGATTACTCCATGTTTCTGCTAGTTATTTTAATGTTTTCTTACTAGATGATTCATTAGCTTAGGTTAAAATTTTTCACTTCATGTTTTGATCGTTTGTTTCGTCTGTTTCTACTTTATACCTTTATTTGTTGGTGTTTCTTGATATCGGCCTTATTTTCTTCAATAGCTAATTTCTTGATTCGGTTATTTTTGGGATGTTTCGATAACTTAATATTTTGAGTAATAATTCTAGGCCCTCTAGTTTGATTCTAGGGTTACTTGCAAATTTAATTTTAGGTTTGATTGCTTAGTGTACAAATCTAGGTAATCTACATACCCACCGTAGTGAATGCTTATGTTGAGCACAGTCGTGAAGGAAAACATCCCTTACATTCACTTCATAGATTATATATTATACACACAGAAAGGAAGGTTAAAAACAAGCCACAAAATATACTATCAAAAACCCTAATATTTACTATCTACACAAAAGGGAAGGAAAACAAACCACAAAATATACTATCCAAAATCACAAAATCTACTATGTACACAGAAGGAAAGGAAACAAAACACAATATTCTATCAACACGGATTGGCAGGGAAATAAACCACATGTCTGCTGTTCACACAGAAGGGAAGAAGAAAAGAAAACAAAATATATCCTATAAAAATCACAAAATCGACTATCCCCCCCGGGATGGTGGGGAAAACAAACCACGAAACATACTATGAAACACCATGAAATGTACAGTCCACAAAGAAGAGCAGGAAAACAAAACAGACATATACTATTAACACAGAAGGGAAGGAAATCAAACCACAAAGCTACTATCCACACAGAAGTAAAGGAAAACGAACCACAAAAAATACTATAAAAATCACAAGTTCCACTATCTACACAGAAGGGAAGGAAATCAAAACACATATCTACTATCCACACAGGGAAGGAGAGAAAACCCACAAATGTGCTATCTACACACGGAAAGGAGAAAACAATATCTAACTATCCACACGCAGAAGGGAGAGAAAAAAAACCCACTAATATACTATCTACACAGAAGGGAAGGAACACAAACCACACAATATAGTATCAAAACAGAGTAAAGAGGGAAACAAATGTTTTATCTACACTGAGGAAAGTGGAATAAGCAAACCCATATATACTATCCGCACAGAGGTCAGAAGAAATAAATAACCCAATATACACTATCCAAACAGAGAATAGAAAAGAGAAACATTATATACTATCCACACAGAGTGAAATAAATAACCCATTATATACTATCAACACATACAATGAAGGAAATAATCCATTATATTATATCAACACAGAGACTTTTGAAAGTACCTAAGTTCGTACCTTCAATGACCAACTCTACCAAACACCCACACACTCCAAAACCTATTTAACCCATTATTATATGGCGTGGGAGTGTGATTGTAGAATACATCAATGCACAAAATGATGGATGAACCAGCTGACTTTTTGTTACCCACTTGCATGCCTAATGTGTGTACGTGAGCGAAACTACACCCGTTCCATTTCAATTCCAACAACACAATAACCCAGAGCATTATAGAGGTGAAAGATTTAAGCAGTGTCAGAAAAAAATATTTAAAAGGCAAGAACAAGAGACACGTTTTTTTTCTGATCTATTCTCTTTTAGAAGTTATTAGGAAAAGTTCACATCAGACTCAACCCATCGATTTAAATTGTATATTTTTCCATTTCCATCTCTTCATTGGCACATGTTCTTCCTCGTCATCAATTCAGTCTTCTTCTTAATCTCTCTAGTTTCTATTTCTTCTTTATTTCTCTTAGGGCAATCGGAAGCCCAGTATTCTCCTGAAATTGATAACAGGTATCTTGACTTTTGTCTCTCTTTCTTAGACGAAGCAGGTATTCTGGAGATAAATACCCATATACCTTGCAGATAGAGCAAACTTCATCAGCACTCTCGTCAAATCAATGACCCGAATGGAAAGAGTTTAGTTGCCACTTTTGGCTGTGAAGTATGCTTTCGTGTGACTTTTAGCGAGTATCTGACCAGAAGGTCGATCTGTGCTGACTCTTCTTGATCGTTTGACAGTTGAATGAATACGCTTAATATACTCTCCCGATACGCATTGACCTGCTGCCTGTAAAACCTGGGTCAAATACAGTTGTGCAATAAAATAAACGATTTATTTGAGAAAGCAAGAGGCAATGACCTACTATATCGTCTCACAAGAGCTGAAGTGTTATCTCAATGACGTGCCAGCGATTTCGAAGACGACTAAAGTGTACTTAAATCAACGCTCTCCAATTAAGCCAGAAAACTAAGAACCTTGATTCACGCCAAAAAAAAAAACAAAAAAAAAAAACATTCGTTCGGTCAAGAACAAATGTAAATATTTTCACATCTGAGAAACTCAAAAACAAACTTCCAGACAATTGAGAACGGCGGCTTACACCTGAAACGTGTAAAGTAAAGCGTTCAAATAGTGTGTAAACTTAGTCAATTAAAGTGTTATAATGAAGACAAAACAATATATTTTCCAAGAAGAAAGCAGACACAAAGCGACAATGGCAATCCATGACACATCACTTTTCAAAATATGTTGGTAGAGGTTTGTTCTAGTGATCTACATGGATAAATTAAATGGTTTAAGTCAATGGTTGCTATTTCTTTGTAATACAATTTTTGCACAAACGATACATGTGCAAGCGAAAGGGTAGACCCACACACGCACACACATGCACAAACGTGTTTCTGGGTGACAGTATAACGGACAGTACTCTTGCCTGGAATGTTTTGAGAGATTGACAAACATATTTAACATTACATTAGAGAGAAGAAGAAACAATGGCAAAGAAAACAACATACGCAGGACACCATTTTCGGTTCTGAATTTTTGCAGTATTACAGGACAAATATAATTAAGAAAACCATACATTATATGTGAAATATTTTCATTGTTTTCATTCATTCATAATTTTATAAGCAGGTGGTGTGATATTTATTGTCGACTGATGCTTGACATATCACAAATCTAAAGGTTGTGTGGGGGTGGGTGAGCAGGGGCTCAAATAGCGCCAAAACGTTCCTTGCTCTACTGACATCCTAAGGTAAAATAAAAGGAATCAGTAACATTTTTCCGAACAGCTGTTTTGGTTTTATAAATTAAAGTTAACCATAAATAGGGTTATACAGTGCAAGGTCACTCGCGTCAATCTTGAACATTGTTACATTTCTTCAGAACGTGTGTTTTGGTTTTGCAATTCAAAGTTATCCATAGACAGAGTTATACAGTGCAATGTCACTCGCGTCAATCTTGAACATTGTTACATTTCATTTCGAACGTGTTTTGGTTTTAGAACTCAATGTTGACGATAGGCAGGGTCATTAAGTGCAATGCCACTCAAATCCAAATCTTCAAATGGTCTTGTATTTGTTTTCTTCTGAAAAACGGTAGATCTCGTGTTAAAACAAATATCCGTGACACATTGCAGTGCCAAATAAAGGAGAAAGCTCAGTTACCTGAATTACACTTCTGGTACCGAATAAAAAATTCAAATAAGAAATATATGCAAAAAATACTCTAAGCTGCAAAACAAAGCAACACAATAATATAAATGGAATGCACTCATATATTGAACGACAACACTACCAGCGATACCCAAAAATCTGAACCAAAGAAATTGCTTGAAAAACTGAAATTATATCAAATAACAGGCGAAACAATAAAATCAGGACTTCATGAAGACATGTACAACATTGGAGAAAAAAAATACAATATACCTAGGCAAATACAATACAAAGTTAAATATGAATAAAATAAATAAATAAAATAAATAAATAAAATAAACAAACTTGAAACAGTCTGGAATGTCAGAAACCTCATCCTCCTTAAAAGAATACAAATAGCCAAAACATACCTTTTTAACTCAATATGGCACGAATTTAACATAATCGACTTTGAACTTTATTATATGAAAAAGATAAAATCTGCAATCTATACTTTCATATGGAACAAGATATGCAAAATCTCTCTTAGACAAAGAAAAAGATAAAGGAGGGATGTACATCCCAAATCTTAAACTCAAGCACACAGCTAACTACCTTGACAAATTAAATAAATTTAATATTCGCCAAAACACCCATGGCAAGGTATATACACCTATTGGTTCGAAATTTTTAATGATGCATAAACAAGAATTATACAATGAAATTACAAAACTAATAGTAACACCCATAATTGCCTGCACACAAACCCAAGTCTTAAAATAACACAGAACACAGAATAGAATATGGAATACTAAAAACTCAACTGAAATGTATGACTTAATATTACATCCCAAATTACCACCCAACAAAATTGTGATAAATAAACCCTCACTTTAACTGGACCACAATATGGAAAAATCGAATGAAACTCAAAAACCCAAAAGAAATCGCCCAAATTTATGAGTATCTTCATGACGCCTGGTAAACTGGCGAAATGGACTTGAAAAAAAAGTCATAAAAAACCTCCCCACGTGCCCCTTATGTGAAAAAATAAACTATTGACAATAAAAACCATTTGATATTAACATGCGAGGTACTACATGATAAAAGAAAAGAAATTTAAAAAAATAAATAAGGAAACAATCAGACATATTTGACCACAATATGCTACTATACACAGAAAGGATAAACAATACAAAACTATACCAGGAAATAATTAAATATATACTATTTGTGATTGGAACAATCGATATGGATACCTGAGAAATAATAATAAACAAAATTCTAAGAAACCTATATAATCGTGTCCTCCTTTTTTTGTCGTGTCAAATAAAGAGACTTAAAAACACTTTACTAAAGAATCAGAAACCTATAGAAAGACAATTGTCCACACATGGTCAGAACCAGATATACAACAAACAGAGATATCAAACAAAGAAACGGACTAAAACAAAACAGACTCACATTCAGGTACCCATGTAGGGTAAGATACCGTAGAAAGAGAGACACTTACGCCCGACGCCAAAGAAAGTAAAAAAGACCACCACACCCCCACCCCCCAAAAAAACCCACCAGTAAAACACAAACAGAACTTTAAGTCAACACAGGAACTGGAGAGCCGAAAGGCTATATTAAAAAGCAGCAGTATAAACTAAAAATAAAAGTATAAAAAAAGAATTGAGCCGAAAAGCAAAAAGAACCCAAAACGCTAGTAAAATACAAACATAATTTTAATTAATATATAAACTGAAGAGCCGAAATGGCAAGAATAAAAGGAACCAGTATCAACAGAAATAATAATGATAATAAAATATACAATGTAACACAAAAAAATAGTTTAAAAACACACAGGCTGGCTCATATAACGCGAGCCAGAAAACATACAACACTACATTTTATTCTACACATGAATTACTTTACCTTGAAAGAAACCACGTGACACAGCTGGAATGTTGAGCGACACGCGACCCACTTCTCGACGCGAGCAAAATACCTTACCATACACACCCATACAACGGCAGCCCCAAAAAAAGGAAGGCTCTACAAAATAAACTAAAACAGGGCACCAACAGTCGGAAGCATACGACAATTTCCCACGACTAGAAAATCAATAATACCATTACCACATTTATAAATAGAATGTACAGTCACCATAACTCTCTAATTATAGGACAAAAGTGGAAAATATTTAAAACTTCTTTGATAAACGAAACAAAATTACAACTCCTTTCCAGAGAAATAATTGAATGTACAGGGTTTTCAATCATGTAGGGTTTTTCTCTGTATTTTATCTAATTTATTTGATGGCTGTGTGCCAGTACCTTTCTGATCTTCTCCAGGTGAAGTTTCTATTTTTGTTTTTAATGGCTGATCCCATTTATGTTGTGTTATGTCCATTTTTAGATGTGATCTTTTGGGACCAAGGTTTTCGAAAAAAATACTTAAATTTTACATCAGCTTTTCCCCTATGTTTTTGGAATTCATTGGTGTGTTTGGAATTGCTGTTCATATTTTTTAAGTGTTCGGCTAATATGACAACGTTTTCTTTGTTATTATTATAATTACTTATTTTAGTGGTTTTGTTTGAATGTTTGCCCCAATTGTTCTAATTTAACTCCACACCTCTTTTGAGTTTTTTTTGTTGTATATTTAAACTGGCACATTATATTTGCCAAGTTTTTCTTTTGACTGCTTGCTCAGATTGTTTAGTTGTTTGTCTTTCTTCTTATATTCTAAGAGGACTACTGAATTATCTGATCGTTTGAATTTATTAAAGACTCTTTGTTTGTCTTTCCGAGTTTGTTTGATTTGACTGACTCACCACTCAGGAGCTCGTTACAAAGCAAGTTAGGAGTATCCATCCATGAATCAGGGTCTAACCTGTAGTGTTGTATTGTCACAGGTTGGACCATTATTCATGGACGGATACTGCTAACTTGCTTTGTGACGAGCCCCTGTGGCCCACCATGGCACTGCTAGTTTATCTGGTATTCCATTTTGTTTGGGTATACTAGTGGTAGCTGCCGGTGTAATGATCTTAATTAGGTTTCAGTTATGTTTGGATTGATATTTATTAACAGAGTTTTAAGATTTGACCAATCTGCTTTATTATAATTCCACCTGGTGTTTTTGGTGTTAGAGTCAAGCTGCATGTCCATTTACAGGGTGGTAATTATTGGAAAGTGTCATTCACCATGAGGTCTGTTTGATCCGCACTCCATCCCTCCACCTGTACCAAGTTAGGCATACATATGGTAAGGTCGATGGCGGTCATGGTGCCCGCAAATGGATTGAGTTTTGTTTTGTCACCATTATTAAATTAAGAAGGGTTGGATTCATTCGTCCAATCAGCTATCCACCTTCCCCTACTGTCCGTCACCTCCAACACACACACACACACACACACACACACACACACACTATCAGCATTCAAATCTCTGCAAATCATCGCTTGTTCAACTCTTTTATGTTTAATTATTTCCCTAAATGCTGTGATGTTGTTTGTTTTAGTATCTCCCCCTGCGTAGTCGATTATTAATATTTGCAATTCACTTTTATCTGTGTTTATTAATAGAGATTAAATTTATATTGTTGAATTGTTATTTGCTATTGGTTATCATGAGGATTATTATTGCATTTGGAATAATGTTATTTGCATATATATCTAATCCACCTCCATCTCCCCTGACCTTCTCTTCTATGTTGGAAATAGTCTGGGGAGCATAGTATTTGTGGCAATGATTTGTAATTTATACAAACTTTAGTTTCTTGAATGCAGATGATGTCATGTTTTGAGCTTTAATTAATCGATCTTTCTTGACAATCCTGGGGCATTACATTGCCATATTGTAACGTACCCGTTTGGTGTATTAGCCATTGTTATTGGGTTCGTTTACTGTATTAATGCTATTCAACTTGGTTAAGATTTTTTAATATTTAGTCTAATGTTTGATGAATATTGGTTCCAACATCCTGATACGTGTGGTTAGTGAAGTAATGCCTTCCTCAAGTTATTTTACCCTTCCAGTTTGTATTCCACTGTGTTTGTAGTCGAGATTGATTGTTTGTGTTTCTTTAGTTGCTGTATCTTTGTTTTTAGGTTTTGGGTTTACTATTTGTTTTTTTTAACTGTGTTGTTACGTTTGATTATTTCAGGTTTATTATTGTTATTTGATTCTATAGTTTGGATGGGTGTGTTCCCTTGAGTTTTAATTACTTCCTGTTTGGCCTGTGTATAGGTTAAGTATTTGGTATTCATTAGTTTGATGATTTTGTTTTTCCCTAATTCTGGCCGTACCGTCTGGTGATTCTGCTAGGTGGGGTCCCCTGCAGTTGGTGCATTTATGTGTTTGTCTGTTGCATTTCCCCTTATGTTCCCCTCCGCATTGTTGACATTTAGTATTATTGGTACACTTTGAAGTAAAGTGTCCCCGGTGTTGACTTGTTGTACAGAACCTTGGTTTGTTTGTATATGGCTCTAATCTAAAGCGGGTTCCTGTGGTTCCTAGTTTGATGAGTGTAGGTTTGTTTGCTTTTGTTTGTTTTTTATGGTTTAACGCCATTTTTCAGCACAATATAGGCTATACATGGCGGCCAGTATTATTGGTGGAGGAAGAACCCGGACAAACCCCGGAAAGAACCACCGACTCACGACAAGCTACTGGCAAGCTTTCTCACATAACTACATTTGCCGAATCTTAGACTCGAACACGCGCAGACAGAGGTGAGACGGCAGTGGTCCGTAACGGACAGCGCTTTAGACCACTCGGCCACTCGAGGCCCCGTTGATGAGTGTAGGTAAGGGAGTTGCCGTTTCCAATAGTGTGATAGTAGTTTCCTTTTCTGGTAGTTCTTTATGTTATATATTTTATCAATAGGGGAGCTTCCCTCTTTAAGTCTATTTGGTTAGGGAATTCATGTCCAATTTGTTCCGTATCCCTATTAGTTTAAGTACGGCTTTGAATTTGATGGGTTGGGGCGTTAGGGTGGTGGTGGAGGTTTTGTTAGGCATGGGTTTAGTTCCCGGGTGTTCTGGTCTATTGTTGTTCTTTGTTTCAGGTTGTTTTTGAGTTTGTGTCTTTTGACTTTTACTGGTATATGTCCTATATATTCCCACTTGGGCCGGATAACCCTAAAAGGAACTGAATGTAGAATCATTAGGTCCCCAGTTAAGATGGTTGTGAACAAGTTAATGAACTGAGTCGATTTGCTTTTAATCTATAATGTGAGTTCTAGTATATGGTACTGGTTAGGTGTTTTGTTTGTTTTATTTGGTTGATATTTTGAGGAGTAGGTTGTATTTACAGTTTTTGTTGTTGTGGTGGTGGTGGTGGGGGTACTGTTTTAGTTTGTTTAATCTGGTTTCCCCGAGTCTTGTTTATTGTGGCAGGTTCTGCATCTTTTGATGATTTCGTTAAACTTCTTGTTGGATGGCCTGGTTCTACAGTTAAATCTAATTCTTCATTTATCAGAGGGCTGTAAAATACATTTAATTCTACAGGCGAGAACTGATTACGTTTTCCCGTTACCTTTGTAATTGTTTCTAAATCTGGTGTTGAGTGACATCTTAGCCTGGATTTTTTCACTTCACTGTGTTGAGGGCTTTTGCTTGTTTCTATATAGCCTTCAAATTTGGGTGGTTGTGGGGTTCTAGTTTGATTTCAATTCACTTGATCCATTTTAAGGTTTAATTTGCATAAGTTTAGTTTATTCCTTGCCTGCCTGGCATTCATTATTTGTTTGATGGAAATTTTTTGACTCATTTTTGGATTGTGTTTTAATGAATTTAATGATATTTAACACTATAAATGTATTTACTGGTTTTTATGAAAGGAAATAATTGCCGTTGTTATTTCACCTGATTGCAAATCGAACAGAGGGTGTTTGAAACACAGTGTGTACGGATGTAATTTAGAAACAATCTAGTGTGGGACCTATATCACGTTTAGTAAATTATCATGGTCAGCATTCGGGCTCCAGAATATATCGGGACGCAACCCTACATAGTTGCCATCCTGTAGTATTTTACCGTGGCGTTGAGTTTCTGGTGTACTTTGCTAATCAATTATGCGGTGTCAGCTTCTAGCGAGAGTCCATTTATATGGACTTCAAACATCTTGGGCCTACTTCTCTTTCGAAAAGTTGCGCCTTTGTCACTGTTACTGTTATTCATTTCACTTCTATCGTGGCACATCTAGATATGGTATATTCCGTTCCTTTTGAGTATAGCATGTATCTATTTAGACCAGCGTTTTTGTAGAGCCTCTATTTTCCCTATGTCTAAGTGCATGGCGTGCAAGGTCGCCAAGCACTTCTACCTGTCGTGGTGCTCTTCCATATATCCCCAAATCTAGTAATTGGCATCCAATAGGGTGGTGTGTCAATATAATATTGACATGTAGTGTCGTTCTGAAATATGCGTTTAGCTTCGATCTAATAGCTTTCGGTGGCATATTTCTGTGTCCTGCGTTGAAATCATCTTTCATGTCCAGAATCTGTTCCTTAGTCAGTTTGTCCGTAATGTCTGTTTCTACGGGTGTCACACTACTATTAACATTTCCTAACCAATTCGTTTTCCATTTTTGAAAGAAAAATGCCGGTAATGGTATGATTCTGAGAATTTTTTTGAATTAATTTTAAATTTAGTTATGAATTCTACAACAAGGATTTATGCATATAGATGCTTCCTGTGATTAAATTCAGAGAATTAGGTGAAGTAGTTATAGTGTAGGAAACCATCCGGTTTCTTCGATCTGCACGATCTAACAAAACCAATGAATGCAAGCTTTAAAATACTTTTTGTGTGAGTAATGCTTACTTCCGTTGCTTGAAACAAATCCTTCGGTACTTTCGGTTTCCCTTCTAAGCACTTACTTTGCTTCTCAACAAAAAGTATTAGTTTATTCCTTGCTTGCCTGGCGTTCATCACTTGTTTGATGGGATTTCTTTGACTCATTTTCGGTTTTGTGTTTTAATGAATTTATTGATACTTAACATATGAAATTAGTTAAGGTTTTTATGAAATTAAATATCTGCCTATGTTTTTTCTCCTGATTGCAAATCAAACAAAGGGTGTTTGAAAAACAGCGTGTACAGATACAATCCAGGAATAATCTAGTGTGTGACCTAGATCCTGTTTAGTAAAATAAGCGGTAAATTATTTATGGTAATTTTATAAGTCAGTATAGATTAATTTCAGAAAGTATAGGAAGTACAGCACAGAGTTATTAAATACGCGTAAATGCTTTTAGTTCATGGGTTCTGCTAGGAAGGCTGGTAATCGGAGCTGCTGGGCTGTAGTTGAAAATGGCTGCTTACGTGCTGCAGGTGCAAAGCCAGTATCCCACGTGGTTGTAGCTATTTCGGTCCTAAGTGGTCCTGTACGTCGTATGTTCGTAATAGATGGAACTGGGAATGTGATGGCAAGAATCAGACAGACAGACAAGTTGAATTATATTGCTGTCCGTCCACTAGGGACATGTAGCACTGTATAAATTTCCCGCACGGCGGGATAATTAATTACCGCTGGGGGAAGAAATGAACGCCATTTCCCTCATGTATTTACGCACTCACCGAGTGTTATTTAATGTAGTTGTCAGGTCTCGGTTGCTGTTAAGAAACCATCGACCTGAAAGTAAGACAATGGGTGAGTGGGAATAGATGGGTGGATGAACAAACTGACTATTTGTTATCCACTTGTATGCCTAATGTGCGTACGTGAACGAAACTAAACCTGTTCTATTTCAATTCCAACAATTTGAGTCTAGTCTCTTTGATCTATTTTTCCAAATAACATCAACGCCAATACAAATTTTTTCATTATATAAACTAATCCAGTACTGAATACACATCTCTGATTTATAAAACAAGATTACGATTAATGTCTTTGAAGAAATAATCCGATGAGCATCTTTGGAAACTTATTTATATTTTGAGAAGAAATAAATATTCGTATTTCTCTGGCGAATGATGTGTAAAAATAACAAAACAATGTGCAGAAAGGCAGTTTAGATTTGATGATGGGCTTTAAGCCGTTTTATTTGTTTTTGTAATCAGTAGTGCACTGTATATTTTGTCAAAGAAGTAAGCGGTATTAATTGGCTGAAAAGTGTACAGCGTCTTAATTTATGTCTTCAGGATAAAGTAAGTACAGAAGATATGAAATTCAGCGATTTATTCTGATATGCAATTAGTAGAATTTATATTTACTTGTCTAATATAATACGTATTGTTATTTCAGGAAGAAAGAGAGAAAAAAGAAAGAGTAAGTAAAATAATAACCACCTTTAATAAATAAGTAAAATTCATGCCTTTCTTAAAGTTATTATAATACTTTTCTAAGACGCATATTTGTAAGAAAAAAAAATCGCTAAAGTTTACATTTTCCTTTACAACTTACAACGGAATGATTGCTTTTATACCCTTCTCAAGTTCATATTTTGTTTCTGTATCGCAAAGTCTTTATTGCTTTGGTATGAACAAGAAGTAACATCTTTTAATCAGTAAATACATACGAACGAACACATGCTTGGATTAATGAATTCTGTTTGTTTCAATATGTGATTAAGATATATAATTGAGCGATTTATTTGAGATAAAAGAAGTGAAATTTATATATACTTGTTTAATATCATATGTATTGTTCTTTCAGGAAGAATGAGTGAAAAAATAGAAGGAAAAATATTAAGTAACATTAGATCTCCTTTTAGTAAATAAGTGAAAGTTCATACATTTCATCATGTTATTATATAGCTTATAAGACGCATATATTTATGAAAAAAATTATTCGCCATAGCTTACATTATCTTTTATAATCTACAACGGAAGGATTGTTTTCAAACCATTGTCAAGTTTATTTTTTGTTTACATCCCTTATTTATTGCTATCGTAAGAAAAATGTAGCATATTTCATTCAATGAATACATACGAAAGGACACGTGTGCGGAATAATGAATTATACGGTTTGTTTTTCAAGATGTGATTAATGTAATATATAATTGCCATTCAGCTCTACGCACCTTGAAATGTCTGACTGATATCCCCTAACATTATAAGCATCGGAAAGTAATGCAGTTAGTTTTGTTTCGTCCCAAAATATATGTTAGCTAACGTTGTGTGCTACATCTTATCATTTAGAACAAAACTATTTATACTTTGAAGGCTAAATTACAACTCACGTTGAGGGGATTTATTGAGCACAAATATTTTCCAGAAAAGAAAAAATAAACTTACAGTTTTTAGAATCAAGTCCAAAATTAATCCAAAAATAATTCAAAATATAATCCACTGGTGAAATTGCAAAAGTCCTGGCTATAAAATGTCCACATAATTAACAATTCGAATCTTAGTGAAGCATCCAAGATGCAAGACGTTGTCACGTGATGAAGTCAATTATGCTCTAATGAAATTCAGTGAGCACAATTATTTTCCACATAAATAAGAAAATAAATCCTCTTGATCCAAACGAATTGAAATTTCCAGTACAAGGTAATTTAAAAGAACTCAAACCAATACAATTTAATATTCTAACAGCACAACGTCTACTAAATATTTCGCTCCAAAACATAATTTATATACATGTTTTTACATAAACAAGGGGTCACATGATCTTCTAGAATCTTTAGAACAAATTTACATTCAAACAATCTCGTGCACACTGTATGACCCAACTAAAAATAGAAAGATATTTACGACAAAGCTCCATAATGTCCTTGGAATCAACCAATCATTTTAAAAGCTTGTTTACAACTCTGAAGCTAGGTCAGAAATGAGGTTAACATCTGTTGTTGATTTGTAAATTACAGGTCATCTCCCAAGGAATGAATCCTAAACTTAAAATGTCAAATTTGAATCTGACAAACAAACAATTAAAATAAAAATAAATGACTTAAATCAAATATATGTAACAATATATATATATATATATATATATATATATATATATATATATATATGTATTAAATATAACGTTTGGCATAGTTTTCTCGTAAGCACTAAGAAATGCATAATTGCAGCGTTGAATGTAAAGTGCACCAGATTAGAAGATTCATATATGGACATACACCACATATGTTAAAATATTACTAACATGGAATATTAATCTATCTTCTAAGCACGGAACCTATTTCCCTGTAATATTTTCCACAAAGGTGTAAATCCGCTGCAGATGGATTGTCATCATTCACAATAGCAGACAGAGTAAGCTTAATTTAAGGCACTATATTCCAAATCATCCTTGTATTGTTAGGTTTGAATTTGCTAACAAACTGGATTCTCCAGAGAGTGATACACATGTTTTCTTACACGTCTTACATTGTTTCCTGACATAATGAGATTATACCCTGTTGTTTGATATGACCTGACTAAGGATTAAAGTGATTGACACATGTTATTCGTTTGACGGAAAGGCAGTTTTTCGTATCAGGTATTGATGATGAATTTGTATGGGATGAGCTAGCCTATATAGTGTTACGAGTTTAGGCTCTAATAAACAGTAGCACTTAGAAAGTGAAAACAACAAGCTTTGTAAAATGT
Organism: Unio pictorum; assembly: GCA_030141615.1. Taxonomy (NCBI): domain Eukaryota; kingdom Metazoa; phylum Mollusca; class Bivalvia; order Unionida; family Unionidae; genus Unio; species Unio pictorum. Next base: position 11,255,514 of record JARLTB010000114.1, on the reverse strand, counting down.
AACTAATAATTTATTTTCTTGCAAAAACGATGTACAAATGAAAAGAAGAACTTACGGTTTTACAAATCAAATCCAAAGGTAATCCAAGAAAAAGCGACAAATTAAAGTCCTAGTAATTAAATAATCTAATGAATTCAAGTTTGAGTCTTGATGAAAACTCTAAGATGGAAGGCGATGACATATAATATATCATGTACTATGATGTGTATACAGTTCCGCGTAGAAACACAAGAAAAAAACACTCTGATGTTTGAAATCTAAATAAAGGTTTCATAAACTGTTTTGGTCAACAATTATATATGAGCACTCAAATAGTTCCAAAGAAACGAATTAATCTTTCAAAATCCAAACAATCAGAAGACAAAATAGTATATAACTCAAAAAATAGCTACAAAAAAGAGTTTGAAATCAAGTGCAAAAACTATAAACTGATGCATTCTTACCTTAACATCTGTATTAATCATTAGCTACTGCGTAAATCAGATGCCCGTATGAGGGTCACGTGATCATGTTTTATAACCTGGTCGAATGTTTGACTTTTTCTAAAGCACACGCTCACAGTGTGACCTTGAGTATGACAAATGATATTTTACTCAAGGAAAATTTTTTTTTTAAAAAAAGTTTACCGGTTGTGATTGAGATCAGGAACTAGGTCACATTTATATAGAAAGTTTGAACTTTAATTAGCTATTCATGATGCTTACCTCTTAAATAACAGCTCAGAACGGTATACTGGATACATTTACAGTAGCATGAAATATAATGAATCAAATTTAAAACTAAACAACACACGATTCAATTACAAATAAATATTAATTAAATCATACATACGTAACACTTCCCCATCATCAATAAAAGGAAAGATTTATATGATAAAGACTTTAAACGTAAATTAATTACACATGCGGTTTTTAAAAACAAATGCATACTAAATACTCTTATGAATTATGAACATTGTAAATGAAACCATACATTTCTAAACATAGGATTGTGCAACTGCTATTGAATTATCTTTTTTCTTCATGTGGCTGATAAGATAATAGTATATTCATGTAACAACAATCTCCACCTTAGTAGGTTTTGACTTTATTTTCATCACGAAAGTAAATTGGTAGCAGTCACTAAACACAATAATCAAAGAAGGAGCTAAACTAATATAAAGTTCAAAATGTTGTAATGCCAATATCAAAATCAAACAGCGCTTCTGGATTGTTTAATGATTAATTTCATGCGTGTTTAATTTCTTTAGAACAATATAATACTCGATGATCCATACCATTTTCGTCTTCTTGAATCAAAACTGCTCCAGCCTGAACATCACTTGCATCAACATACAATTTAAAAGATTGGCTGATATTTGAAGCGATAAGATATGACGCTCTTATAAGTATTGATTTTAACTTATCAAAATCCTTCTGACATTTTTCAGTCCAAAGTCAACATGTTTTCCTTGTTCGGTCAGTTAACATCAAATACATGCATGTAAATTTTATAAACCGGACTCTTACATAGAAAGACATGCACCGATATTACGATTGAGATCGAGTAGTAGAAGGTGCAGTGTTTATTCAAAAATCACTCACATCACACAAATAACATTAAGTATTGGTGTTATAGTTTGGATTGATCTAAACATGTACAGATATATTATGTCACCTCGTCATAACCATATCGCTTGCTAACCAAATATTAATGAAACATACTTCTTGTGTATTTTCTCTGCTTCCATATATCATACAATTATTATGGTTTTCTGAAGAGAAGGAAACATTAAATTCGTTGTAAACTGGCGATCCATCATTGAATAAATAACTGAAAATAACATTGTTGTGCTTTAGGTGTCAACTTTTATCACGATGTCTGGGTAGGGTGATATTTATTGGACTCAATTATTTGTGTAGCAAATATTTCCAATCAACATCTATTGACATAGACAAACTGTTTTCTAGGAATCATTTGTTACCTTGATGCTTAGGCATTGGGATCAATAAGATTTTATTGTTATAGGGAATGAGCCAAATCAAAATCTATCGACAGATGAAAACATTGTTCTGAAGCATCAACATTTGTCTCATATCGGCTCAGCTTATACTAAGCAATCCTTCTACGTCACTGATAACCACGCGCAATTTTCATAATTTTTTAGGCTATTTAAAACGAGGTTACTTTAGCAAATGACAAAGATATACTCATCTTTTTTATGCCCCCGCACGATTGATATAAGTGATAATTGACCAAAAATACCTTTAATCTCCCGTGAATGTACCATATAAGTTAGTACGATATGATAGAGAAATAATACATATATAAACTTATGTTTGTTTCTTGGTATGTGTGGGTCTACGCATGTCAGTAGTACCTATACAATTACACTTTTCGGGACCTTATGTTTATGTCTTAAAGAAGAAGGTAAAAGAGTAACATTCCAAAACAGATATGTACGCATGACACAACCTGTCAAGTACATTAGGTTAAACACCAGCTCTCGTGGAATATTCAGCGAAAGTTGCGGCATTCGTTTTAATTGTATTTTGCACATTTGTTTATTTTTCCTTTTTGAGACCCAAACAAGTGAAGTTTGTTTCCCCGTTTTTAATATCACGTTTGTTACATTTTCTTCAGGACAGAAAGCAGATACAAGCATATGTAAGTATTAATATATCTTCTCCCAATCATAAAAGTGTAGTGCTTTTGATTCACGTATAATGCAAGTGTATTATGTTTGATTCAAATTATACATTACTAATCTCATGATACAGCTTTAGTGTTTCTATAGTGAAAATAAGACGTAAATGTTTTTTAATTCAGATATGATTAAAATAAAACAAGACATTGCTCTGAATTTATTTCTATAATTTCCTCTCTGTTATTGAAGAAGCGATTAGCGTGTAGCCATTATTGTGATTTCATTGAGACCTATATCTTACACATTTTGATGCTGCATATCCCACACATTTAAATCTCAAAAGCTGCCAATTAAGTTTGACTATGTTTTCAGCTTCCTTGCGTATTTGTATAGTTTATTAACCAGTGGTTATCCTATTGCAATATGTTTACGTCAGAGTGAGTCCAGTAATTTTTGCAAGACGCTTAAACGGGTAGTACACATTAATCGCCCTTTTTTTACGCCAGAAGACAATATGGGATGGTATGTTGTCATTTGTTCGTCCATCTCTCAGCTCATTATTTTATCCTAGTTCAATACAAGAGCTATCTTGAAAAGCACAATATCTCTATTCCTTCTCACTAGATGGAAATATCAGTATGTGGTATTCAAGATATCGAATATGGTCGTTTTACATCAAAAATATTATACCACTCCTCATGCGTGCAATATATGATTATTCGCCCAACATTTCGCACGACAATTTAAATAGGGAGGTACGTGTAAACTCAAAAATAAATATACATTCATTGTTACGTACCACTTGCATGAATCGTAGAACAAAGTTTATATGGCGTGTGGAACATTGTTTATAAATAGTTATAATTCAATCAATATATTCTTATTAGTTACCTGGTAGACAGATATTCAAATGTTGGTTTTGACAATAATGACCAAGATTATATATATATATATATATATATATATATATATATATATATATATATATATATATATATATATATATATATATATATATATATATATATATGTAAGGGCTGAACAATTGTGAACAATTGATACCAATCAAGATGCTTTTCTAGAGCACCATAACATTTGTAGTGGAATGTAGTCAAACGACACTAGTCACAGAAAACAAATTATAGTATATAACAGTGTATAACAAGTTTCAGCTACTCGGACTATTTTTACATTTCAGAGTCATTGTAAAGAAAATGCGGGAAGTTTATTGATCGTTTCGAATATGATTTTTTTTGTTTTTATTGTTACGGGGAAGAACGGACAGTATCAATCTCAAGAAAAAAATTATCTGAAAAATGCATGAACTTTTACAAAATCAATATTGAGTTTGAATTGGTTATGGATATGATCTCTAAGCACCTACATGTATTCCAAAGAAAATATCGGAACCACCTAAGAAAAGTATATTTCACTGTTTATAGTATCATGCTTATTATGTTCTTTCAGCGCCAGTGGAAACCTTTAGTAAGTACTGATTTAAACACGTTATGCATTATACAAATATAGCACTCGAAGTTAACTGTTACTGATGGGCTTATAGCAAAGTATTCAATTCATTTAGTATTAAATTCATTTAGTAGTTAATTCATTTTGATTTTGATAATAAGATATTAGTGGCACTATTTCAGAACACATTATGATATCTATTTTATTGTTTTTTCTTTAAATTTTGTTTTCTCTGCCACAATAACGCACGAATGTTATAATCACTAGAGTACCGATCAGGCTGTTCTCTCAATTGCCTGAAAATTCATAAACTAACAGTGTAATTGACATTTCTGTAATCTCAGACACGTATGTATGTATGCATGTACGTACGTACGTACGTATGTGTGTGTGTATGTATGTATGTATGTATGTATGTATGTATGTATGTATGTATGTATGTATGTATGTATGTATGTATGTATGTATGTATGTATGTATGTATGTATGTATTTGGATGCATGTATTTATGTATGTGTGTGTTTGTGTGTGTGTGCGTGCATTTTGTATTTATAGTTGCATTGTTAAGCGGAATAATAATATTAGTCTGCATTACTGGCTTCGTTATAATGAAGAACTGAAAATGTGACAAACGGAGGTCTCGGTACCTGGATGCTTTTAATTATTAAGACATATATTTGTATTGATTTGATTGTTTCCGTTACGAGAATGCGTCTCGAATTCGATTAAAACGACGGGAATGTGCTCAATCGTTCCGTGTAACAAATGCAGAGGGATTTCCATCCAAGCATTTGGTCATCCATACCAATACGTCGCTTTACTAAGACGCCCATACACACGACGTCGCATAATACCATAGCAGCAGAGAGGGTGTGACAACGAATGGGTGTTAATGTTGAACCGTGGCCTTTGTTCTGTTTTTTTTCCATTTTTTTTCTCTCTCTGTTGGGTAGGTTCAACAACTGTCCGATATGGGTACCCCCCTCCAGTAGAAGTCTTTTTTTTTGGCTGCAAACTTGGTGTGTTCACCCTCTATAGTGAGAAAGATGGGGCAATTTATCATTATACTTATCTTTAAGCTATCTGTGAAATATCAAGTGAAAATCAATCAATATATGTTATGTTTGACAATGAGTATTCAGTCAAAATGAGCATGAACGGAGCAATTATATCATACCGAATGCAGACTGAAGTTTGGTTACCACGACAAAATAAATATTCTGGTGAAGAAAATCCTGATGAAACGGACTTTGAAAACAAAATGGCAAAATATCTTGACAGGAAACTAATAGGTAGATTTACCCAAGGAGGATCATACAATCATAAACGACATTGTACAAGACTGATCATGGACGATGCTGAATTAAATTTTATAATCGCTGATACAACAAAAAGAAATACATTTAGAAGTCGAGATACAGCTTTCTTATCAAATGGAACTAAGTTAGGTACAATTGTGAGTTTTATTGATGGTGAATCACCGCAATATACCCATTTAAGATCTTCGATGCTCGCGTACGTTTCGATTAATCTGTTATCAATGATAACTAAAATTCAAGAGATTGCTGTTACAGAAGCTACAGATTTGTTTTATGTCAGTAAAAATATTCAAGACGGCTAGACCAACTAAATATCATCAATCATGCACCATGGGGTTCGTGGAGAATACAAAAGAAAATATACTCAGTTGTTCTGAATAGGCAGATGTTCCAATCAAAGATAATTACCGTAGAAATAACCAAATATTAAAATCATCGTATGCACCAACAATATATGATCCCGTAGCTAGACACAAAACAATTCACCTCAATGGACCTAGAGGATTAGGAAAGACGACACGTGCGATTGAACTATTACAAAATTCTGATATGATCGTTTTGACACCTACACACAGACTTGCGCGAGAAATGACCCAGCGAGGAGCGCAGTCATGTACATATCACAGCTTTTTCCGATGGAGCGGAGACGCATGAACTCCTGATCGAATGGGAAATAAATATATTTCGAAGATCATAGTTTGGGATGAAATATGCACTGTATCGCTGGAAAACCTTAAAATATTTGTTGATTGGTTGTTGACTAAAAATAGTGCTGTAATAATGTATGGCGATCATGGTAAACTACCACCCATTGCTGGAACGTCTTCACACGAATGGCTAAAGAGATCCGTTGACTATTACGAAGAAATAACTGACGATCATAGAGCACTTGATTTAACATTGAGGCAGTTCAAAAAATTATTCAGATTACAACCGAATAAAATTCAATGTGAAGTAATGCGTAATCCATTGTCTTCACGTGACGTCACAAAACGTGTGTACTTCCATATCCGCCATTTTGAGTCCCTATCCCACATAACCGGCACGTTTATAACATAATCGACTTTAAACTTTATTACATAAAAAATTAGAATCTGCAATCTATATCTTCCTATGGAACAAGATATGCAAAATCTCTCGCTTCACATTACACAAGGAAAAAGACAGAGGGGGGATCTACATCACAAATCTAAAACTGAAAGAAACAGCTAACTGCCTTGACAAATTCAATATCTGCCTAAACACCCATGGCAACATATATAAATCTATTGGTTCGGATTTTTAATGCCGCATAAAAAAAGAATTATACAATAATAATAACATCACAAAACTAATAGCACCACCTATAATTGCCTTCAGACAAATCCAAGTCTTAAAAGAATACGGAACACAGAACAGAATATGGAATACTAAATACTCAACTGAAATGTAAGACTTAATAATACATCCCAAATTACCACCCAACAAAATAAAGATAAATAATCCATCCAAGTGGACCACAATATGGAAAAATCGGACAAAACTCAAAAACCCAAAATAAAAAACCAAATTTATGAGTATCTTCATGACGCCTGGTGGACTGTGGAAATGGCCTTTAAAAGAAAAGTCATAAAAAAGACCCACGTGCCCCTCGTGTAAAAAAAATATTGACAATAAAAACTATTTGATATTAAAATGCGAAGTACTAGATGACATAAGAAAAGAAATAAATAAAATAAATAAGGAAAACAACATATATCTTTGACCACACTATGTTACTAAACACAGAAAAGATGAACAATACAAAACTATACCTGAGAATAATTAAATATATACTATTTGTGATTGCAAAACGAAAACAATCGATATGGATACATGAGAAATAATAAACAAAATTCCTCCTTTTTGCCGTGTCAAATAAACACACTTAAAAACACTTTAATAAAGAACCAGAAACTTACAAAAAGACAATTGTGCACACACGATCATAACCAGATATCAGACATACCAAACAAACAGGCTCACATTCAAGTTCCCGTGTCGGGTAAAATACGGTAGAAAGACAGACACCCAAGGTAGCCCTATACCAAAGAAAGCTGAAAAGGCATCCCTCCCCCCAAAAAGAAAAGACAAAAAGCAACAGAGGAACTGGAGAGCCGAAAGGTCTAGCTTAAAAAGCACCAGTATCAACTAAAAATGAAAAGTATAATAATATAATTGTGCCGAAAAGGCAAACACCCAAAACACTAGTAAAATAGAAACATAATTTTAACTAATATATGAACTGAATAACTGAAATGGCTAGCCTAAAAGGAACCAGTATCAATAGAAAATACAAAAATAAAATAAAAAAATTGAAAAAATAATAAAATATTCAAAAATACCCACAAAAAAACAACTGAAAATCCAAACCGGTTGGCTCATGTAGCATCCGTCTGGTACAGAAAATAATAAGATGCTATAATTAACTTGTCGTGAAAAACCCAAAACCCACCAACAAACAATTTTAGCGAAATTCTACGTTTCACATGAACTGGTAATAACAAAACAACACCAATATATAAGTATTAACTAAAAAAATATAAAACCTCAAAAATATACTCGATAAACGCACATTGGAGATACGAACTGGCTATCTTAAAAAGCACCAGTAACAACAGAAAGTAACAAACAAAAAACCCCCCCAGAAATATAGTTTAAAACCACACAGAGGCAGGCTCATTTAACGCCAGCCAGAAAGCATACAATACTACATTTTATTCGACACTTGAATCCCTTTACCTTGAAAGAAACCACGTGTCACAGCCGGAATGTTGATCGTCACGAGACACACGTCTAGACGCAAGCAAATACCATACCATACTCATCCAAACAACGGCAGCCCAAGCGAAGGAAAAGGCTCTACAAAATAAACTAAGGAGAGGACCAACTGACGGAAGCATACGACAATTCCCCACGACTAGAAAAATCAATAATAACATACCACATTTATAAATAGAATGCACAGAGCCACCATAATTTTTAGTGCCGCATAAAAAAAAGAATTATACAATAATAATATCACAAAAGTAATAGCACCACCTATAATTGCCTGCAGACAAACCCAAGTCCTAAAAGAATACAGAACACAGAACAGAATATGGAATACTAAATACTCAACTGAAATGTATGACTTAATAATACATCCCAAATTACCACCCAACAAAATAGTGCTAAATAACCCGCACTTTAACTGAAACACAATATGGAAAAATTAGACAAAACTCAAAAACCCCAAAGAAAAAACCCAAATTTATGAGTATCTTCATGACGCCTGGTGGACTCTGGAAATGGCCTTTAAAAGAAACGTCATGAAGAAACCTCCCCACGTGCCCCTTATGTAAAAAAAAAAGTATTGACAATAAAAACAATTTGATATTAACATGCGAGGTACTAGATGACAAAAGAAAAGAAATTTTAAAAAATGAATAAGGAGAACAACAAATATCTTTGACCACAATATGCTACTATACACACAAAAGATAAACAATACAAAACTATGCCAGGAAATAATTCAATATATACTATTTGTGATTGGAAAAAGAAAACAACCGATATGGATACCTGAGAAATAATAATAAACAAAATTCTAAGAAACTTATATAATCGTCTCCTCCTTTTGCCGTGTCAAATAAACAGACTTAAAAATATTTTACTAAAGAATCAGAAATTTATAGATAGACAATTGTTCACACATGGTCAGAACCAGATATATAACAAACAGACATATCAAACAAAGAACCGGACTGAAACAAAACAGACTCACATTCAGGTACCCATGTAGGGTAAGATACGGTAGAAAGAGAGACACTTAAGCTAGCCCGACGCCAAAGAAAGTTGAAAAGGCACCCCCCCCCCCAAAAAAAAAAAACCACTAGCAAAAGACAAACAGAACTTTAAATCAACACAGGAACTGGAGATTAAAAATCAGCAGTATCAACTAAAAATGAAAAGTATAATAATAGAATTGAGCCTAAAAGGCAAAAAAAACCAACCCCAAACACTAGTAAAAAACAAACACAATTTAAATTAATATATAAAGTGAAGAGCCGAAATGGCAAGAATAAAAGGCACCAGTATCAACAGAAAAAGAAAATAATAAAATATAACAACAAAAACCAATTCTAAAGCCAAACCGGCTAGCTCATGTAGCACCAGTCTGGTAAAGAAAATAAGATACTGCAATTTACTTGTAGTGAAAACCCCCAAACACACCAACAAACAATTCTAACAAAATTTCACTTTTTCAAATGAGCTGGTAACAACAACAACAACAACAACAACAACAAAAACAATAAATAAGTATGAACTAAAATACAAACGTCAAAAATACAGCCGAAAAACACATACCGGAGAGGTGAAATGTCTAACTTAAAAAGCACCAGTAGCAACAGAAAAAAAAATATAGTTTAAAAACAAACAGAGGCTGGCTCATATAACGCGAGCCAGAGAACATACAATACTGCATGCTATTCTACATTTGAAGTCCTTTACCTTGAAAGAAACCACGTGACGCAGCCAGATTGTTGACCGACACGCGACACACTTCTCGACGCCAGCAAAATACCTTACCATACTCACCCATACAACGGCAGCCCAAGCAAAGGAAAAGCTCAACAAAATAAACTAAAACAGGGGACCAACAGTCGGAAGCATATGACAATTTCCCACGACTAGAAAATCAATAATTCCATTACCACATTTATAAATAGAATGTACAGTCACTATAACTCTCTAATTATAGGACAAAAGTGGAAAATATTTAATTCTCCTTTGATAAAAAAAAACAAAACAACAAAATTACAACTCTTTTCCTGAGAAATAATTGAATGTACAGGGTTATCAAATCAAGCCCTCTACATATCAAATTTTAAAGACTGCCTATATTTTACAAAATTAATTCAAAGGCAACCTACACCTATTATATTTTCTTCTATCTTAGCAAATAGCTCTCCGATCCAATGCGCTAAGGAGCAAAGACAAGGATTGGCAACAAGATCCCAAGGGCTAAGGTCCTTATAAACACAAAACTTAATGCCGCAACTACACCTGTAACCCACAATCCCCCCTCCCACGCAAACACACCATAACAATTATGCGTAACAAGAAACTCATCTAGTTTCAAAAACATACTATATCTTTTAGAATATTTTTTTTACAGAACTACACTTGGAAAATAAGGAAACAAATATTACAAATATTATTTCATTGTGTCCAATACAAGAACACAAAATAACAGACAATATAGCATATACAAATGGACAAACCTGACTCTGGCAAGGTCACATCGCTATACTTCAAAAGGGAAAAAAAGGAAAGGAAATCAGCCCTGGAATTTAAATAATTCTCAGGGAGGAGTGTACAATCCTTATTAAAAGATTAACTGAAAGGGAAACCATAACACACAGAAGCACTAAGGTGTAGGAAATACCCCAAACCGGCACTGGTAGAGGGTAGGGAGTACCATTCGGAAAATCTTTTTCGATAATACAACTAAGAATAATACAAACAAAGAATAACGCTGAAAAAATAATTTCTTTCCTAATCATAAATGGGAAACAAAATATACAAAAACATAATATACATGGGTGGACAGGGAAACACTACACCAAAACAAACATTTTTGTACAACAAGGGTGTTACTCAAATCTCAAACCAGCGAACATGCTGGGGGGAGTTGAAGGGTATCAAGAAAAGGTAACTTTTAATTTTCAAAATAATTAATGTCACTAACATGATCTGTTGGATCTTACAATTGAAGGTCAAAATAAGGACAATGAAATTATTAGAATTGTTACAGTATCATAAATACAGTTTTAGACATACGGGCAACACTGCCGTATCATATTCATCAAAATATAGGGATATAATAACTCCAGTATTGCATAGTCCCGTTGTTGTTAAAGTGCTCATGCCTCAATAAGGAAAAGTTTATGTTTGTGACATTCATTATTGTCCTTGCTATAAATATTTCTAATCACCAAAATCATTAAAATGAATAATATTTAAAAAGTTTAGTCATATATAAACAAGGTCTTACTAGCGCAAATATGTTTCAAAGCAAAGTAGTCAAAATGCAAATTGTTGACCATAATAACTGTATAAATGGTAACATTCTAACATATATATGGATAAATAGATATTAAATAGTCCAAATGATCCTCAGAACGTCATCGAATACACCATTTCACTATAATTCTAACAACAATAACTCGCAAACCCGCTTATAACGCGGTATCATGGTTGATCCTCAGTTTTTCAAACGCCAGAAAATACTCAAAATATGTTTAGCCGGGACTAAAACTGAAATTTGAAACATTGTCGTATCGCTCGCTCAGATGTCGAAAACGGTAGATATAATCTGGGAATTGTAACCAATACATGATATTATCAACTACTAATATGATTTATGTATTGTTACTTGTTCTTTCAAAATGACCTTCTTTGTACACCGTAAATAATAATAATAATAATAATAATAATAATAATAATAATAATAATAATAAACGAATTTGTGATCAATGAAAATGTCATGTACCCCTGCTGGAGGCATTGCTTTAATGAATAAAAGTGTAACGGAAACATGGTCAAGTGCAAGGGAGATAATCTAAAAAGCTCAAACTTGTTTCCGAGAAGGGAACTCGCCCATTCACACGTTGGTCTACAAATATTTAAGCAGACCTGATATCAATCTAGTTTGGCTTTGGCTGACTTTTTCCAGCCCATTGATTGGATAGATCACTCACAGTGTCATGATTGCTTACGGAATCGACGAACAAGTTTTAAATTGTAAATAATCAATATGTAATAACATTCTTTTTGTACGTGTCAACGTTGATCGGCATGATACACAATTTATTATGTTAATATAGGGACAAATATTGCATAATATGATATCTGATTTTGAATCCATTAATCAATATATGAATTCAAATACACACACACACACACACACACACACACACACACACACACACACACATACACGCACCTATATATATATATATATATATATATATATATATATATATATATATATATATATAATAGTTGCTATAATTTATATTTGAAAATTTGATTTATTGAATGATGGTGATATTGTGAAATGGCCCGATACTAAATGCTTTCTAGGAATTCAAGTTGTGGTAAACAAGCGTTAACTTAAAGTCCTCTGTGTACATGTTCTTTCCAAATGACCTTCTTTGTACACCGTAAATAATGATAGTCAACGAATTTGTGATCAATGAAAATTTCATGTATCCGTGCTGGAGGCATTACTTTAATGAATAAAAGTGTAACGGAAACATGGTCAAGTGCAAGGGAGATAATCTAATAAGCTCAAACTTCTTTCCAAGAAGGGTACTCACCCATAGTTACAGTATTTAGCCTGCATACGTTGGTCTATAAATATTTAGGCAGACCTGATATCAATCTAGTTTGGCTTCTGCTGACATTTTTCAGCTCATTGATTGGATAGGTCACTGATAGTGTCATGAATGCTTAGGGAATCGATGAACAAGCTCTAAATTGTAAACAGTCAATATGTGGTAATTTTCTTTGTGTACGTATTAACGTTGATCGGCATGAAACACTATGTATATTGTTAATTAAGACACACACACACACACAAACACACACACACACACACACACACACGCACAGAGCGAGAGAGAGAGAGAGAGAGAGAGAGAGAGAGAGAGAGAGAGAGAGAGAGAGAGAGAGAGAGAGAGAGAGAATATGCTATTCCAACTTTTAAAAGGCATCACGACACTTACGGTTCTTGTTTTATGGTATATTTTCCCCATTAGAAAGTTTCAAAGAAACACATTCCACTTTGAAAATAAAATGCATAACAAAATTTCCACTATCGTAAAGTATCACCAGTCTGAACTGAAGACGAATACGACTAAATCGTTCTCACAGAAGAGCTCATCCAAATATGATGTGATGTATTTGACTATAACATTGAAACTTTCCGCGAGATCGCCAAGGGTACGATTGTTCTTGCCTTACTTCTACTTTTTTATTTTTTAGAAATAGCCTAGTGGTGAGTGAGACATGACTTATCTCAATACTAAGTGAATAGCTTCTGTCAATTCAAAATGAACGCTGTAATAAAATAAGTCTAGCCAATGAAAATGTTTATGATGAGCGAAGCAATGTTTTGTTCGAAGGCAGTGTGGCAAAATTATAAATACACTCTTGTGTTGCTGCCACTGCAGCAGACCTGAATGTGAAATTAAATCCCTCTGTTGTGTATTGTACCATTTCGTCTTACCAGATCAACTTCTGAACGGTCACAGTACTGGTTCGAGTTTTGAAACTGATAAATGATTTTTATCTCACTTAAACATTTTGACATAGACACTCACATCGGCGTAGTCAGGATTGGTGTAGTATTGAGAGTGGCGTGGTCTTTTTTGTGCGTTTCTTTTCAAACTTCTGAATCTGGGGTTTGTAAGAATTAACGTAGTTCAGTGAACCTCAAGGATAAAGACCCAAGCTGCCTATGTATCGATGCGATTATTTACTTAAAAAGGAAATACAACCTCTAAAACACAAGATATACGGCAAGCATGATTTGAATGAACACAACGAATCCTAGCTGTAGTAACGAAGAGATATTTTCCTTCCCGTCCGCGTAACTTAGAGTTTCAATCTTCTTTCAAGACAAACTTGGTATTATTTTGTGGAGCGTGAAATTAAAAACCTGAACGAACTTAAACGCTTTGATTGACAACTTTTTTGCAACAAACTAAACAACATAAATACCGTTACAACAATATAAAGCCTTAAATCGTCTATTAAAAAATAAATGCATTTTTTTTTAAAGATTAATGCTGACTAACACTTTAAAACCGAATTTAAAGGAGACTAGAAATGAAATTTTTTATTTTATAAATGTAATTCTTTACAAATTCTAATTCGAATATAATGTTTAAAAAAATAATATCGTGTGCGGATATTGATTATATTGCGAAGAAGATACAATGATTCCGTAAATTGCCGAGTATTTCCGAGTTTTAATGAGACGACAGATCACGTGGTCTCGTGACGTCACACTAGCCAGTCCTCGTATACAAACAGAAACATGGCAAGCGAGAAAGACCATTGATAACGGTTTTCATCGGAAGTAATTTTTCACACACACAAAAAACAACACCCCACAAATAAATATGCGAGGAAGAAATCATACGTAATTAATTTCAACATAAAGAAGCTTCCTTTCTATGATTCAATTACAGTGTATTTTACATGCATGCTACAGTTAGCGTATGACAAATCTGTAAGTATATACATGCTTCGTTAAAATAGATTATGTACTGTACTGGTCAGTGCTGAAAGAAATGTTTTAAGCACAGGCCCCGGGCTGATGATTTAAATAAACTTACTAGCCCTGACTGAAATTCCACAAACCCGAACAGTTCGTATATGTTAACTTTCAAGCCGGGAGAAGAAAGAAAGAAAAAAAAATCCAATTTTGGAGGTATTTCCTCCCTATGTCGTAATATCTCTCTTCATTTTTCGCAGAAAACTCCCAATTATTTCAATGTGTCTCTCAATTTTCATTTCTCAGAAGAAGAAAATCCATATATAATTGTTTTATCAAGTGTGCAGTCCACAGATGTCATATTCTATTTTATCACTTGTGAATATTGTAGTGAAGAAATAATTAATATCACAGGACAGTTTTTGTCTTCAGTAAATAGTTTAAGATTAAACATTATTCACGTAAATTTCAGATTGTTTAACTACTATAGAAGTGCTTCTTGTAAAAAAAATTGTCACCAATTAGTTTAAAACCCATGAATTATCACAATGAAGGCTGCGTAATTTTCTCTGCAAACAAAATCTCCATTTCCGCCCCCAAAAAACTCGGACAGTTAACACCTGACATTCCTCTATCATATTATATGTAAAGTTTCATTACCATGATTAAATTAAAAGAAGAAATAATAAAATACGACGCAGTTTATGTGCCCCTAAAAAACTGATTCAAAATAAATATTTAATTCAGTAAACAGTGTTACATATCTTAACACTTAAACTAAAGGAAATATGGTGGTATATAAAATGTGGGAAAACGATGGCCACATACATGTACGGTAACGTTTGACTGCAGATTTGAACTCTTAAAATGAAGTCTTTGGCCTCGAAGTTACAACAAAATTCGGCATCGTTTATTTGCCAATGAATTTCTGGTGCTTACATAAACTCTCTGGCACATGGTTTCTTTGAATTATGTCAGAGGGCCAGTCCATTTCACAAGATAAGTGCAATGAAAAGGAATAATTGTTAATGTGTTAAACTGTCATTATGTTTGTGTACTTAATTCTAACCTCTAACTATTATGCAGACCAGAATATGAAAAAAAGGTCTTGTCCTGGGGGATAATAAGGCGTATCACAGAGAGTAATTGCACATTGGGGCAAATAGGCGGGTCAATAGTCGCCTCCCACAATTTGTATTGTCAGCCAGTTAATGTGAAACTTTGATTTTTATATCGGATCTCTTTTCTTTTAATCGCTGCTATTTAAACTGCCTAAGGGACATTTTTATATCAGTTCCAATCACTACAGATTTCCGTTTATACATTTTACATGTAATAGGCATAGACTGAAAGGTTGTTTTTTTTCAAAATATTTTTTTAATTTTTTTTTTAAAATTACTTAAATTGTTTTTCTCGAAACACGACGGTGTCAAGGGTTGATAATCTTTTTATTATTTTTTTTTTAGCAAGCTTCCATTTGATTAAAGTCAGATCTCAATTACACATAGGACAGTGGTGACTTTATTTAGATTGTAATCTTGAAGAAGAAAAAACATTTACTCATTTCATCAGCACGATCAGGTGTCGGGCTGTCATATTTTTTATTAGCACTTACTCGGCCTTCTGCCTATTTTCGTAACACGTATATTTGACACTCTTTACCAGGATTTAAAATTTACAATGGTATGTCTGGAACAGTTTCAACTTATAGTCTAGGCTTAGCATTCGTGTATCCTAGAGGTTCTGTTTTTTTAGGATCCCTCTGGTAACATTCCTTTGAGAAATGTAATGAGCACAGAGTGCTATATGGTGTTGCTTTGAAATCAACTCGCTTGCAATGTATCCATACTTTTTTTATGCCTTTATCTTTCGGAAAAGAAAAAAAATAAACTCCACAGCCTTTTCTATGTATGCTATTACACCCGTAAGCAACGCAAAACGGCATGGTACTCTATATAAAATGAACCTTGCAGCTGTAGGTCTGGATGCTGGAGTCGCTAGTATGACGTCACTTTCCGAAAGTAACCGAATAGGGGCGGAAAATATGCATACGAGGTCACGGAAAGTCAGCGCCTAGAAGATATGCTAATATCTCAATATTGGCAGTACGGTCGCACACGACGCTTCAGAATCATGTTTTTCTCTGCAGTGTATTTAATATTATTGTATATTTAAGCTGGTTTCTAGTCTCCTTTAAGTCTGTCACTTTGATACTGTATGCGGATGTAATCTGCTATGTACTTACAGCTTGCAAGCTCTGTATGTTAGGAGGGTTCTGTGGGATATCCACAAATCAAATAAATACAGATTTCCATTAAAACTGAATGTGTGTCTTTTGAAAAATGCTAAAACAAATTAAGTAGATATTTTTCTCGTGATACTATTAAAGCGAAGAGTAAGTACTAGTGTCAACAGCTAAAGTCATATACCTTTTGCACGGATTTCATAATATATAATGTAGCTAACGGTGTCTGTTACATCTCACGATTTAAGGAGACAAGAAGAACAACTGTAAACTTGACACTTGTTTCAATGTCGAATCTTTGATGAATTGCATACGGGTCACATTTTTCTTATCATATTCATTACAATATGCGAGATGCGTTGCAGCAGTCGAATATATTCTCTTTTTTTGTTAAAATGTCGATGTCTGGACAAGGAAATATTGACTTCTTGTGACCTACATCGGTTTTCAGGTTGTAAGTGTGATAAGCACCACAAACATTTATTAATATACATAATTAATCATGGATATATCGACAGACAATTTCGAACAGGTTTAAAAACACGACAGGCAAAGATCAAGTTTGTGACCATAATTACTCTATTAATGTCAAATTGTGTATATTAGGATGCATATGTATTAAACATTGTGTTTAACACTCTAACATAACCACATCACCAAATATACAATCTTCCCCACACCCCATTAAAGAAACACATATTCATGCAAACATGTGCTTAATTTCCCTATCGTTTGGAGGTAGTCCGAATGTTTACATCAGCTTCGCGTTTCCGTCAGTATAAAGAGTGTGTTATCAGTACACCGTATAATATACGTATATAATCCACAGTAAATAATAATATTCAACGTCGTTTTGCTCAATGCAATGGTCATTTACGCCTGTTGGTCGCATTACTTTAATAAATATTTATCAACTCAATATATTTTATCAAGCGAAATGTGTTTTAGTTATATATTTTATTTTGGTTTTAATGTAACCATTATAAATGTAATAGGCAGACTTGTATTCAAACGTAAAATACGTCAATCGACCGTAACAACTATGTCCGCGAGCATTTCGCTGAGAACTTCTGTGAGTGCCTACCGTTTTTTGATATCTGACTAAAGGAAGCGGGTGTTGTATGGTTGTACTTAATTAAAATCTGAACATTTAGTATTGTTCCCTTAATAGCATGTTGTGTATCACATAAAGGAGATTGTATGAAAGAAAAGTTAAACGGCATGAAAATTCATACATGAGTGAGATTTAGAGACCCCCGGTCGTAAATGCGTTAAACTCATTTTGATTGATCAACTGAACACAGGTATTACTGTGTACTTTAATAGAATTAAACTACCTACTGATTCATAAATGTGATAATATATAGCAAGGCACCCAAACGAAATGAATACATTGTTACATAAAGATTTTTTTTATCGGGTAGGATCATCGTGGATAAGCAAGTTTCCGAAAATTCATAATTTGTGTGTTTTTTTAAAAAATATCTTTAAGGGTAAAGAAAAGTATCAATACTATTTGCAATGAAATCACGGCATAAATATTTCACTTTTTGAGCAATACAAAAGTAGAATGCACCACAGACGATTGTATTACGATTAAATGTCACCATTGTTTTCAGAAAATTAATCTTGTTTCGTGGTGTATCAATAGTTAGTCCTGTTGTAACCAAAATGTTGTTATATTCCTGAACCATTATCCCCATAATGTTGAATAAACGATACTTGCGGATTTTGGTTAAATTGCTCCATTCTTATATAACAACACCTACATTTGTCTGTGTATCCTGCTCGAGAAGAAAATTTTAAATTTTTTAGTTATTAGGTTAAAACTTTATTTTACTCGCACATTTAACTTTTCTTATTTTTTACTTTCTGATTTTACACAACTTGCTTTGTTTCTTTTTTAAATTTGTTTTCAAACAATCATTTTTACATTAATAGTCTGTCAAACAAGAGGTCGCGTGTTTGAGACCAGTAACATCCCATTTTTAAACATTTATTGTTTTTTTTTTATATTGAAACATTTTTTTTCCAACACAGGCGTCCTAATTGGTTCATTTTTAAAAGTAATATTCGAAACTCTGTTTTATTAATTACGCCATCCAAACAAAAAAATGGCTCTTATCCTGCTGTATCCCATTATTTATTATTTTGTTTTATGTTTGAGTTTCCGTTTAAACTGGCACGTCCCAAATTCTTATTGTATATTACTTTTACATTTGTATGTTTGTGTTGTAACGTTCTTTTTTGACTTGAGTCTTTATAAATAAATTGTCGCAAATTTGAAATCGCCGCATTAAAATATTCTTGTATTGCTTTTACTTTTATGTTGAAACTTTCATATTTATTCGTGCAACTTTGCTAGATTTGAGACGCTGACACAAACAGCCGTCTTATAACTCTTTACTTCAACCATATTTTTTCATTCATTATTTTAAATTACATCCAGATCTTTTGATCTACTTTTTAAAATGGCATCAACGACAATACAAAACTTTTATTTATATAAACTAATTCAGTACTAAATACATATGTTTGATTTGCAAAACAAGATGACAATTAATGGCTTTGAATAAGTAATCAGATGAGCGTATTTGGGAACTTAATTATATTCTGAGGAGAAAAAAACATACTCGTGTTCTCTGGCGAATGTCCTCCGTCAACCAATGGTTGGTGTCTCTTTTATCGGTCTACATATCCATTGAGAGATGGGTTACTCGATAATTATCTGCACAGTTTGTGGGCGAATGATGTGTCAAAAAAACAAAACAAAGTGCACAGAGACAGTACATATTTGATGGTAGGCTGTAAACCGTTTGATTTGTTTTGTAAGCAGCAGCGCATTGTATATTTTACCAAAGAAGTAACCATATTCATTTGCTGAAAAGTGTACACCGTCTTAATTTATAATAATAATAATAATAATAATAATAATAATAATAATAATATTGGGGACTTTGTGTAGCGCCTAATCTTTAGAAACTCTAAGCGCTTTACACCATCTATAATGATATTACTGCACTAAAGAAAAACAACTGACAAAAACAATGAAATTGGAAAACATAAAAACTTGCTGAAAATATTTAAGACACAAAACATTATTTGGTCTCTACGTTTGTTCCTGTAGTCAAGAAAGATGAGTTTTAAGAGTACTTTTAAAAGGGAACACTGTGTCGTTGTGTCTAATTTCAATGGGCTATTCGTTTAACATCACCGGGCCTGATACGCAAAGGAACGTTGTCCAAATGACTTCGTTTCATAGTGGGAACAATGTGTATAGGATTGTCAGAAGAAGAGCGTAAATATCTTGCTGGTGTATACACATGGGTGAGGCCAGATAGGTATGTTGGACTTGAGTTTGTCAGTGAAATTTATATCTCTTCAGGTGAAAGGAAGTAGAGAAGATTTCAAATTCAGCGATTTATTTGAGATGAAATAAATATAATTTCTACATACGTGTCTAATATAATATGTATTGTTGTTTCAGGAAGAAAGTGAGAAAAAAGAAAGAGTAAGTAAAATAGAAGCCAGCTTTAATAAATAAGTACAATTCTTTCCATTCATAAAAGTATTATATGACTTATCTAAGACGCATATATTTATGAGAAAAAAAAATATTCGCCAACTTTACTTTTTCGTTTTCAATTTACAACGTAATGATTGCTTTAATACCCTTGTCACCTATTTTATTACATATCGCACATTTATTGCTTTCGTATGAAAAAGAAGTAACATCTTTCAATCAGTAAATACATACGAAAGGACACTTGTTTAGAATAATGAATTATGTTTGCTTCAAGATGTAATTAATATATATATATATATATATATATATATATATATATATATATATATATATATATATATATATATAATTCAGCGAATTATTTGAGATAAAAAAGAGGAATTTGCATATACTTGTTTAATATCAGATGTATTGTTCTTTTAGGAAGAAAGAGAATAAAAAGTGAGAAAAAAGAGTTAAATAACATTAGATCTCCTTTTAGTAAATAAGTGAAAACTCATTCATTTCATCATGTTATTATATGGTTTATAAGACGCATATATTTATGAAAAATAATTATTCGCCAAACCTTACATTAGTTTTTAAAACAAACAAAGGAAGGATGTTTTTCAAACCCTTGTCAAGTTTATATTCTTTTCTATATATCTATATATAATTCAGCGAATTATTTGAGATAAAAAAGAGGAATTTGCATATACTTGTTTAATATCAGATGTATTGTTCTTTTAGGAAGAAAGAGAATAAAAAGTGAGAAAAAAGAGTTAAATAACATTAGATCTCCTTTTAGTAAATAAGTGAAAACTCATTCATTTCATCATGTTATTATATGGTTTATAAGACGCATATATTTATGAAAAATAATTATTCGCCAAACCTTACATTAGTTTTTAAAACAAACAAAGGAAGGATGTTTTTCAAACCCTTGTCAAGTTTATATTCTTTTCTATATCGCACATTTATTGTTATCCTATGAAAAAGAAGTAACATCTTTCATTCCATAAATACATACGAACGGACATTAGCATGGAATAATCAACTGTATGGGTTGTTTTATAGTATGTGATTAAGGTAATATGTCATTGCCCACTAAGCTCCCCGCACCTTGAATTTTTTTTACTGATATCCCCTAACATTATATGTGTTGGATAGACTGTAATTAGTTTTGTTTCGTCCCAATATATAGTTTAGCTAACTTTGTGTACTACATCTTATAATTTAGAACCAAAATGATTCATAACAAAATCAAGGATTAACTCATGGATCAATAGCCTATCTCGAACAAGTTTAAAAAAAAAAAAACAGCAGGCAAAAGTCAAATTTGTGACCATACTTACTCTATTATTGTCAAATTGTATATATATCTAACAGTCCAAATGAACAACAAAGTCAAATATACATTCTACGCCACACTCAATTCCACAAAAACACATCTTAATATCTAAACGTGAGCTTAATTTGCCCCAGATGATCTCTGGAGGAGGTCAGAATGTTTTGATCACCTCCACTTTTCCGTGCAAAGAAATAGTTCGTTGTCACTACACCGTCCATGCTAATTTGATGGTTACGTTACAAATCACGTTGAGGAAATTCTGTATTGTCGTCAATGTTTTGACCATGCCCCATTCCCCCGAGGTTTCTTTGCCTATAAAACCGGCACTGCTGAGATCGTTGATGTTTTTATTTCTACGATTTAATTCAATATCGATACGCATACCGAGCAGATACAACTAGCCGTGTTGAAATTCATAGTGGTTAGGAAAGATCATAATGCAACAATGTATCATGTGACTAACTCCACGAGTTTACTATTAGGTTAGCATCGATGAAGAATTTGTATGGGATCAGCTAACCTATATGGTGTTACGAGTTTAGGTTCTAATAAACAGTAACACATAAAAAGTTAAAACAACAAGCTTTGTAAAATTTAACTAATAATTCCTTTCCCTTCATAACGATGTACGAATAAAAAGAAGAACTTACGGTTTTAAAAATCAGATCTTAATATAGTCCAAGAATACTCGACAAATTAAATTATGAAAGTTCTAGTAATTAAATGTTCTAATAGATTCAAGGTTGAGTCTCGATGAAAACTCCAAGATGGCAGGGGATCACGTATGTTGTATCCTGTACTATTATGTATCTACATTTCCGTGTAGAAACACAAGAAGCAACACTCTGGTGTTGGAAATCTGAATAACGGTTTTATAAACTTTTTTGGTCAAGAATTATGTATGAGTGCTCAAATATTTCGAAAGAAACGAATTAATCGTTTAAATATCAAACAATCCAAAGAAAACATAACATATAACTCGAAAACTAGCTACTCCAAAGAGCTGGACATATGAGCCCGAAACTGAGACATTTTTATTACAACATTTATATTAAGACATAGCTACTGCGTAAAACAGATGCCCTTACGAGGGTCAGGTGATCATGTTTTAGAACCTCCTTGAATGTGTTGAATTTTCTAAAGCACATGCTCACAGTATGACCTTGCGTCTGACCAATGATATTTCACTTTAGGAAAGAAATTTAAAAAAAAAGTGTTTACCAGTTCTGAATGAAGTCAGAAACTAGGTCACCTTTATATAGAAAGTTTCAACTATTATTAGCTGTTCATGTTATTTACGTCTTAAATAAAATCTCTGAACTGTATACTGGAAAACTTTACATAAGCATGAAATATATTTAATCAGATATAAATCTGAACAACATGCAATTCAATTATAAATACATATTAATTTAATCAGATATACGTAACATTTCCCCACCATAAAGAAAATAAAGATTTATATGATACAGATTGTAAACTTATATTAATTATACATGCGGTATAAAATAGCATAAGAAGCGCTCTAATGAATTATGAACAAAGTTCAAAATGTTGTAATGCCAATATTAAAATCAATCAGCGCTTATCGATTGTTGAATGATTTATTTGATGCGTGTTTAATTTTTTTTAGAAAAGTAAAACACTGAAAGATTCATACCATTTTCCTCTTCTTGAATTAAAACTGCTCCAACCTGAACATCATTTGTATCAACATACAATATAAAAGATTGGCTGTTATTTGGAGCGGTAAGATCTGATGCTCTTTTAAGCATGGATTTTAAGTTGGATTTTAACATGGATTTTAAGTTGGATTTTAACTTATCAAAATCAAAGACATGCATCGATATTACTATTGACATCGAGTAGTAGAAGGTGCAGTGTTTATTTCAAAATCACTCACACAAATCATGTTAAGTATTGGTGTTATAGTTTGGATTGATCTAAACATGTACAGATCTCTTCTGTCATCTCGTCATAAAAATATCGCTTGCTAACCAAATATTAATTAAAAGTACTTCTTGTGTACTTTTCCTGCTTCCATATATTGTACAATTATTAAGGTTTTCAGGAAAGAAGAAAACATTAACTTAGTTGTAAACTGGCGATCTGAAACTAAATACATAACTGTATAAAACACTTTGTATTTTAGGCGTCAACTTTTATCACGATGTTTGGGTAGGATGATATTTATTGGACTCAAGTATATTTTTAGAAAATATTTCCAATCAGCATCTATTAAAATAGATACACTGTTTTCTAGGAATCAATTGATGGTTAGGGACTGAAGATTTGCATCAAGAAGTTGTAATTGTTACAGGTGATGAGACAAATCAAAATCTATCGACAAATGAAAACGTTGTTCTGAGGCATCAACTTTTGTACCATGCAGGCTCAGATTATACTAAACAATACCTCTACTTGATTGATGATCACTCGCAATGTTCATCATTCTTAATTTTCAGAGAAACTACATTGATTAACTCCGGCTATTTAAAACGAGGTTATTTTAGCAAATGACAAACACATACTCATCTTTTTTATGCCCCCGTGCGATTGATAGAAGTGATAATTGAGCAAAAGCGACCTTCAGTCGCCCGTGAATGTACAATATAAATTTGTAAGTTATGGTATAGAAATTAAACATATATAAACTTATGTTTGTTTATTGGTATGTGTGGGCCTACGCATGTCAGTAGTACCTATACAATTACACCTTGTGGAACGTTATGTGTATGTCTTAGAGAAGAAAGTAAAAGAGAAACTATCCAAAGCGGATAGGTACACATGACGCAACCTGTCAAGTATAATAGGTTAAACGTCAGCTCTCGTGGAATGTTCAGCGAAAGTAGCGGCATACGTTTTAATTGTATTTGTACACTTGTTTGTTTTTCCTTTTTGAGACTCTGACAAGCGACGTTTGATTCCCCGTCTTTGATATCACGTTTGTTGTTGTTTTTTCAGGAAATAAGGCAGATACAAGCATATGTAAGTATTAATTTATCTTCTCCCAGTCATTAAAGTTTAAATTATGTATTGCATATTGTTTTTATATGATCATTAAAATATGTATTCGACGAATTTTAGCCATTCTATTATGTTGTTACAGTTTAGCTATCATATCATATCTTATTTAAGATGAAATATGAATAAAAGTATTCCGATCACATTCGGTTATCAAAACGCTTTCGATTCACGTATAATGCAAGTGTATTATGTTTGATTCAAACTATACATTACTAATCTCATAATGCAGCTTTAGTGTTTCTATAGTGAAAAAACCCCGTAAATTATTGTAATGCAGAAATGAAGAAAAAACGATCATGTTCTGACTTTCTTTTATACGTTAATCTCTTTTTTTTGAAAAAATCGATTGGCGTGTAGTCATTGTTGTCAGGTCATTGAGACCTATACCCTTCACATTTTGATGGTACAAATCCTAGACATTTAAATCTCAAAATCTGCAAATTAGGTTTGAATTATTTTCAGCTTCCTCGTAGTTGTATAGTTTATTAACCAATGGTTACCTTATTGCATTATGTGTATGTTCTGTTTGTATAAATTCATCTGAAAATACATATTGTCAGAGTGAGCCAAGTCATATGTGTAAGACACCTTTACGGGTAGTATACATTAACCGCCTTTTATTACGTCAGAAGGCACTATGGGTTGGTATTTTTTCCATTATCCGTCCATCTCTCAGTTCATTATT